>CM070520.1:4356511-4821798 GCA_036346375.1 Guadua angustifolia
TATACAATTCGGTAAACAACTACAAATGTTGTCGAGAAATTCGTATCTGAGTATAAAATAACTAAAAACATGATAATAAAAGTATAAATGACAATATAAATAGTTCGAACATTTTAAGTATGAAATATGCATAAAAGAAGCTTACACACCTATAATAGTTTAAAGAATATAATATTACTTCTTATCCTTCTTGTCTGGCCTTCGCCTTCTAATAGCCATGAAACTCTTGATTATATCATTTTCATCAACTTGAAAGAAAATATCTCGCTCAATAAATGTTTCTAGAAAAGAGATGCAATATTTCTGGAAAAGAGATGAAGCAGTAGTAGCCTTCTTTGCTTCTCGCTTTGCAATGTTTCTGGAAAAGAGATGAAGCAGCAGCAGCCTTCTTTGCTGCATGTTTCCGGAAAAGAGATGCAATGTCTCCATTCCTCTTCATAATTCAACAACCCTACAAACAAAAAAAACAATGCATCAACAAGCAACTCTCTAGTCTCTAGCAAAGTAGCAATTATATTTGTTTCTACTCTATAAATCAATTAGCAGTCTTACACTCAAATCACATATAGGATGGATATACACTAATATAGCAATCAGAGGGGGTGAATGATTACGCGGAAGCTAAAACAAATTTTTATTGATTCTCAAATTATCCTTAAACAAATTATAAAAATACTGCTTCGGTTTCAGAAAAACAGATTGACATATGTTAACTAAAACAGTAATTTCTAAAGATCAAACCATTGGATTTATGTAAAATTTTAACTGTAGAAACTAGATTCAATTTTGAAACTAACCCAATAAGAATCAACTCAATCGGATCTACGGATCTAAAGTTATGACCTTTATAAGCTGACTATATAAGATAATAACGATATTATAGACTGTATTGGACCGAATCTACAGGGTATGCCATGGCCCACCTGGCATACCCTGTAGATCCGCCCCTGACGGTGAATTCATTGCCTGGAAATGCTTGCGGTCTATAATCCATATGCTGTGTTTTCCATCCAGCGGCTCCTTCAGAAGAATCATATATCCAGAAATTCACCACAATGGGTGCACCTGACATTGAATATACTCGCCCTATGTCCGTATGTGATTAATTTGACTAATTAATACAAGATTAAATATAGCTAATTATTAACCATAGGGGAGTAATCACCTAACGTTTAATATACTCACCCTATGTCCGTATGTGATTAATTTGACTAATTCGTACAAGATTGAATATAGTTATTTATTAACCATAGGGGGCAATCCCTTTTTTTTATCTGACGGAGATACAGTTTGGCATAACAGGTTCAATTTCTCTTGAGTAACAAGTAAACTAGGTGCATCACCCAAGCCAATTTCTCTTGACTAAACAATTAATTTGACTAATTCGTACAAGCAGGATGACTGTGACTACGAAGTCTTTGGTCCAGTTTGGAACCCCACACACGGCACGACTATGTTGACGACAAATTCGAAGGTTTCAACATCAAATGTGGAAACTTTGCACAAGAAAAGCATAAACTAAGCAAGACGAAATATATCATATGATGAGAACTTTGAGAGAAGAGAACATCAAAGCAAAAATTACAAATTTGTTGCGAACCTCGTTTGGGGATGCTAACCTGCTGGACTGTATGCGGCTTCGCCCACTACTACGGAAAGGGCATTTAGTCCCGGTCCAAAACTGCCTTTAGTACCGTTTTTTGAACCGGTACAGGCCATCCGGACCGATGCTCAAGGGCATCGATCCGGTTCCTCACCCGTCTTGATAGAGTATCGATGCGGTTCAATTCACACGTAGCGGCGTCGGGAACCCCGAGGACCTCATCGATGCGGTTGGTGTCTCCAACCGCATCGATGACTTACTCATCGATGCGGTTGGACTCCAGCAGTACGATATTTTAATATATATATAGGTCTATTAGTCCAAGTAGCTTATATATGTGTGTGTTAAATCACAACTAATTAAAAGCACAGATAATCAATCATGCACTTTGCCTGATAATTAAATCACTGAACATTCATTAACAAATTTAATTACATCTAATGTATTAAAATATGTACACATATTTGTTCTTCTGCTCATCGTCTAATGTATTACAATATATATGTACACAACTTTAATTACAACTTTAGTATTTCTTTTCCTTCTATTCATCGCGATCTTTTACGCGCATCGCTCTTGCTAGTCGTAGATGTAAATTACGACAGTTCACGGTCCTTATCGAAGTGCCCAACTGTTAAAGTTTGGTTCGTGAAACTCGCCTTTTGGATTTACAACCTCATCGTAAATAAAGCCGACGAGTTGTTCTTGGATTGCTCTCACTTGTGCCGGCGAGAGTTCCGAACCTTGTTCCGCCAAATGTTGAGGCACCTATCGTTAAGCCATTAACTAATCAATACTTGAATTTGTACAAGATATAAGTAGTACCTATACACAATTAAAGCTAGTAATTATATTTACTCACCCCCTTGTTGCCTTTTAGCATGCGATCGGTGGCTCGGTTTGGGTGTGCATAAACTCAAGCATACATAGTAGCCGCATAAATTGTTACCCGGCGGCTGAGTCAAGATCTGCGGTGGAAAAAGTTGGAAGTGTGAAATGAATGCAAGGAAATTAAGTTAACTAACTAAAAAGCTAGCATTATGATATACGTACATGAGAGGCAATTGTAATGCCAAATTTCTCCTTGAATACGCCCACGTTTTTAGCACGGAACCGTGTGAATGCACTACACATGTGATTACGAATTGTATATGATTAGAATTTGTTTCAAATTGAAGGAAATAGAACTAGTACGATAATGAAAGGAACAAGAATTAATACCGGTTGAGCATGTCGATAAAGTTTTGATACTTTTCAACTGGTCTCCTTTGCGAGTCCATAATTGTGATCGAGCTACGATCTAGCTCGATCATAAGAAGATTCTAGTGAAAACTATACATAGATGTGTCAACGTAGATAACTAATTAGTTCTAACATCGTGTTATGAAAAAGGAGTAGAATGAGGTGAATGCGAAAACACGTACTCAAATGAGTAGGCTAGATATATCTTTGACTTATATCTTTGACCCATTAGCGCATTGAATATGTTAGTCTCTGTTTCGCTTGGGTGGTCTCTAACGGTTGTCTCGTTGATAACTACTGGGTCCATGAAGCCTATGTCGAAAATACGATCCTTTGGCATCTTTGTATCTCCATGCTACATAAGAAATTAGTTAGGCTTGCAAGTTAGTATAGTACAAGGAAGTGCACGATAGTTTTTGCAAATAATTAAGACACTTACGAGTCCAAACAACCCATCAAGCTCACGCCGAGGGTGTCATGCGGTATAGATCATATATGTAGTCCGATCGACAACAAATTCACCTTCACCTGAAAAAAATCTTGTTCCTTAAACTTGACAATGAACATCAGAGACCATGCTTGGTCGCCTCCAAGTACCATTCATGAAATTGCCGCATCTTTGTCGTTAGTTGGGCAGCTCCTCATGCTCGACCAATGACCGCCCATTTTAAATAACCATTTTACTTGGGCAACCTCAATCTTTTCCGTGCCTAATATTTGATTTGCGGTAAGGTCGGTTTCTTGAAGAATTTTTGCATCTCCTTACTCTTCCCTCGGTGACATCTTCTTCTTGGGGCATTCTTTACTCAATGTCGCTTCGTAGTTTGATTGGCGAGGCATTTCTTTTATCCTTCAAATTTTTAATAGTCATTAAGCCTTTATAGAATTCTTCTGCGGAGTTGAACCTTCTTCTCTGGTGACTTGGGTTTAAGAAATTTAGTTACCTCTCCTTTTACCACCTTCTTGATCTCCTCATCGTTCATATCATCTGCGCGCCGGAAGTTCACCGGCTTCTTGGATTGGGTGGAGGACCCGTCTTCTTGGGAGCCTCTTGGCCGAGTGGCTTCATTCCCTTGGTCGGCGCCTTCTTGGGAGGAGACGGGGTTCTTGTGGCGCTTATGTGCGCGGGAGGTGGTGTAGGAGTCGGCGCCTTCTTGGGAGGAGACGGGCTTCTTTCGGGGCTTATATGTGCAGGAGATGGTGTAGGAGACGGGCTTCTTGTCGGGCTTATATGCGCAGGAGGTGGTGTAGGAGTCGACAGGTTCTTGGGAGGAGACGGGTTTCTTCTCGGGCTTCTTCGCGGAGAGGACAAGTCCATGTTATCTCGAAAAATTATGTACCGTTTACGCCACAGGATGAAATTGTGTACTGCCTCTCCTAGCTTCGTAGTCCCGTCACCTCCAGGAATTTCGAGGTCAAGGTCCTCGTACCCTGGGCAGACCTCCTCCACCGAGACCTTGGAGTATCCTAACGGTATCTGTTGGCCATAGATAAGCTGCCCCGACTCTAATGGGTGAGCCATACCATCGGCCGCCTTGAAGGTAAGGTTCTGCGCTTGGATATGCAGCTCACAAGGTGTCCGCTGTCTGATGTCGTCTACGGGATACTTGTCCAAGTCCGCTTCTACCAGCCCACCGGAAGCGCAGCTGCTTCGCTGCCCGGAGGGGCTAATGATGTCTGGATTACTTGGAGGTTCTTAGCTCGTCTCGCGCTGTTGGCTCAAGGCTAGCTGCACCTCTCTTCGGATCTCTTCTTGCATTCTCTCATTTGTTTGATTCAGGCGTTCTTCAAACGCACTAAAGCTGTTGTGTCTGCCGAGCCTTGCTCCTCGAAACTCCTATAGGTCTCGGCGTTCGAGCGAAACCAACCTTCCACGGGATAACGCCGGCGCCTCGTGTACGCCGAGGTGCTCTGGATTTTGCAAGGCCCTTGTTAGCGTGTCGTTCTCCTGTTTGGCACAAAGCTACCCCAGGAAGTCTCCTCGATGGACTGTACAAGCCTTCGCCACATCTCTTAGCACCTCCCCAAACACAAAGATTGCCGTTATCATCAAGGGCGCGCCGTGAGCATAGAACCAATGCTTTGCTCTGTCGGGCCAATCCGTTGTTGCGGTGCGATACCCTTCGCTAGCGTGTCCTGTTCCCTCTTCTCCCATTTTGGTATTGCATGGCGGTAACCACCGGGCCGAGTCGGTGGTGATAATTCTTCTTCTGTGCATTCAAACTTATTCTTCTCACTCAAACTTTGACCTTCGTCCAAGTCTTGTATTTCACAAACGCATCAGTGATCTTGCAACTTTGGGTGCTTGTTGAAGTCAGGCGTTCGATTCTTCTTGATATACTCCGTGCTTTCGACTTCTTTTTATAAGTCCGGAATCGACCGCCATCTTCTTGAGAGTGTAACTCTTCACCTTCTCTTCGGTCCCTTGGGGGAAGGTGAATGTCTCCTTCACATCGTTCCAAAGCATGTTCTTCGTATCTTGAGGGACCTGATCCCATTTTGCTATGCTAATTGCCACGTGGTCCCTAACGTGGACGCCGCATGCCGAATTGAATGGCCCAAGCGCCCCCGAGGGTGCAAGAGGTCGGCCGTCCTCGCCGACTTCGATGATAACATGTCTTGCCTTCTTCTTCTTGCTTGGACCTCGTTGACGTGATTGCCTGCCTGGTTGACCGATCTGAAAGCATGGTACAATCATGAACGGGTCAAGATATTGGCTAAGCATGGTAGTGGAACCGACAATCATGAATGTGACTGATTGTTACCTCGTCGGCCTCATCGTGCTCTGCAGCCTCATCGTGCTCTGTAGCCTCATTGGCCTCGGTGGTGGGTGCAGGCTCCGCCGTCTCATGACCATCACTTCCCGCAATCAAACTTAACATAAATGCTTCTTCGTCCATAAATGCGTTTCTTAGGCTAGAAGAAGCATCGAAAATTAACGAAAATAGATTTCATTTCATGTAAAGTGATGGTACTACTCTAAAAGCGGCGTGGAAGGCGGTAGAGAGAGGATGGTATGCACGCCCAAGATGTTCCTAATGTAAATCGGCCAAATACTATACGATGGTAATTTTGCTAGAGTTGAGAGGAAATCAAGTGATTGATGTTGTGACCTCATGCTACAAACATGTGCACATGTAACTTTAAAATGATACTTATACATTAGAAAAAATTCATATGATACATATACATCTCGAAATGAAAAAATAATATGAAAAAATTCATATATTCTTAAGAATATATTTGCTTAATAAAAAATAATGAATCATTCTTATTCCACACTAAAATGATTTAAAAAAAAGCCCCTGCAAGTTCAAGAAGCATGGATGTGAGGAGGCGTCCGTTTGCACCGAGAAGCGAAGCCATGAGGAAGCGAGCTCGCTTATCATGGACTTGGTTGTTGTCTTCTTCGCGTACCCATTGTCCATAGGCTGCACTCGGATCAATGAAGAAGAGGGCGGAGGAAGCCTATGGACAAGTGGTGCGCAGAAGAAGACAAAGAACCAAGTCCATGATAAGCTTAGCGAGCCTCCTCATGGCTTCGCCTCTCGGTGTCTGACGCCTCCTCACATCCATGCTTCTTGAACTTGCAGGGCTTTTTTTTAAATCATTTTAGTGTGGAATAAGAATGATTCATTATTTTTATTAACAAATATATTCTTAAGAATATATGAATTTTTTCATTTTATTTTGTACAAATTCATTATATATACGAGAGTTACAAAAGAGAAAAATTAGGACAAGTTTAAGATCTTTAAACTTGTCGAATTTTCTTTTTGTAATTCTCGATATATAATGAATCTGAACTTAGAATAATTCACATGATACATATTCATTTGACATAATACATATACATTTCAAACTTCACATATACATAGAAATCTCACACATACATAAGTATTTGAAGATTTGCCTAATAATGACAAGTCAAAGGGACATCACAACTAGCATAGTGCTCAAGTTGTCAATTTTGTATTGTTCTCAGATAACGGGTTGCCTTAAAGACCGTCCTCATCAAGAGGGACAAAGATCATTGACCAATTTGTGACAACATTACTTTAGTGAAAATGAAACAACTTTTCCAAAGACTTGACAACTTAGAATAATTCACATGATACATATTCATTTGACATGATACATATACATTTAGAACTTCACATATACATAGAAATCTCACACATACATAGAAATCTTACATATACATAGAAACTGATCAATAAAAATAGAAATTTCAAAATTCACTGAAATTAGAATAATTAGCATGATACATATTCATTTCATATGATACATATATATTTCAAACTTCACATATACATAGAAATCTCACACATACATAAGTATTTGAAGATTTGCCTAATAATGACAAGTAAAAGGGACATCACAACTAGCATAGTGCTCAAGTTGTCAATTTTGTATTGTTCTCGATAACGGGTTGCCTTAAAGACCGTCCTCAAATCCAAGGGACAAAGATCATTGACCAATTTGTGACAACATTACTTTAGTGAAAATGAAACAACTTTTCCAAAGACTTGACAACTTAGAATAATTCACATGATACATATTCATTTCACATGATACATATATATTTCAAACTTCACATATACATAGAAATCTCACACATACATAGAAATCTCACAATGTCATTTAAGCCGAACAGAGACATGATCTAATGTCACATATACAAGCCCATGAATAAGTATTTGAAGATTTGCCTAATAATGACAAGTAAAAGGGACATCGGTATATATATATATATATATATATATATATATATATATATATATGGTGACACAAGGAAATGATTCTAGGTGACAGAAATATAAAGCAAACACAGGTGAGCCTATCCGAATGCAAAAGGAGCATACAACTTACTAGAACTTACTTCCGAACTCACTCGCACTTGCATTATTATGCATGAACAGAAAGATCGGCAACCATAGGCATAGCTAAAAGAAAATTACACAAACCAAACTACTCAAACCCTACTACTAGTAACAAGGCACCAACTCCATGCCCAGAATCAAGCCATCTTCTTGTTTTCGGCAAAAAGGAGCACAGCCAACTCACGTAGCAAAATACTCCCAGGACAGCACACAGACACAAAAATTTACGAGATTGCTTCCAGAACCAGCAGCAAGACGCTCAACCATTATGAACAGTAAAGATTCATAAGACAAATATATATATCAGAATCACTAGATACCAATTGATCTATACAACTAAATGTCAAGTACTGGAAAATTGTTGTTGTCACAAATGGTCTCATCTGTTAATCTTCATCGAACAATAATCCCACTCTTGCAAGGTCCCCAAGCCTCAAAGACTAGCCCCTTTGCAAGCTCTTGACGATTAGCAATCACAGAGAAAGCGAAAACTTACAAAGCACCAATCCTGTGCAAGGACATGTATAGAGACAACCACCTGACATCTCAAACGCAGCAACGCAACCAAAACCAATCACTCGGGCACCAATGAGGTAAAACCACATGGTTTCAGACCACCAAACCAAAACCAATCACTCGGGCACCAATGAGGCAAAACCACACTTTCACCATCTGTTAGTGACAAGTGATCTCATCGGGTAAGGAGGGCACAAACCCTAGGGTTGGCGAAGGCCGGAGGGGGAACAAGGGCGGAGGCAAGGCGGGAGGCAAGGCTTCGGAGGCGAGGAGCGGCGAGTGGGGTCGCTTGAGGCGAGGAGGACGGCAGCGGTGGGGTCGCTGAGGCGCCCCGATCGTTGGAGGTCTTTGCAAGCGAAAGGAGGAGGAGGAGATTGGGGAACAATGGCGGGAGTAGAAAAATTGGGAAAGAGGAGGCGGGATGGGTTTATAGGTGCACCATTAGTTCGGTTGGTGTATTCAATCGGATCGATGTCTCACATCAAGACGGTTGGATACTCCAACCGCATCTTGATGAGACATCGATCCTGTTGAACACACCAACCGGATCGATGGGTCACCAGGCGCGATGGAGGAGCCTAGCACTATCGGTCCTGCTGAAAACACCAACAGGGACCGATGTTAAAAGACTCAAAACAATTTAGCGCCCATACTAATCGACAAGAAATCTTCCTCCCCTTGGCTAGCGTGAGGCGCTTGAGTTCATGAGCTCTCCCGACAAGTGAGGTCTCGGGTTGAGCCCGCTTGTGCCCCTAGCCCTTCTTTTTCGTCTTTCTTTTATTTCTTTTTTTATTTGTTGTTTAACTATTGTTTCATTAAATAATTTTTAAAATGCTTTTACTACTTTAGATTTATTTAGTCTTTTTTTAAGATTTCTTTTTTGAATCTCTTGTTTAACTATTGTTTCATTAAATAATTTTAAAAATGCATTTACCACTTTAGATTCATTTAGCCTTTTTTGTAAGATTTCTTTTTTAAATGTATTGTTTAACTATTATTTCATTAAATAATTTTTAAAAATGCTTTTACAATTTTAGATTCATTTAGCCTTTTTTAAGATTTCTTTTTTAAATCTACTGTTTAACTCTTGTTTCATTAAATAATTTTTAAAAATGCTTTTACCACTTTAGATTCATTTAGCCTTTTTTTAAGATTTCTTTTTTAAATCTCTTGTTTAACTATTGTTTCATTAAATAATTTTTAAAAATGCTTTTACCACTTTAGATTCATTTAGCCTTTTTTTAAGATTTCTTTTTTGAATCTCTTTGTTTAACTATTGTTTCATTAAATAATTTTTAAAAATGCTTTTACCACTTTAGATTCATTTAGCCTTTTTTAAGATTTCTTTTTTGAATCTACTGTTTAACTATTATTTCATTAAATAATTTTTAAAAATGCTTTTACCACTTCACAATATTTTTTAAATCTCATCGTTTAAAGTTATTCTTTACAATATTTTTTCCAACCATGTAATATAAATTAACATTATAGAAAATTGTAAGAAATAAAGTAATTTTTGCACTCTTATAATTCCATTGCAAATGTCACCTTGTTATATTAGTACAGAGGACTTTGAACAATATTGTTAGTCAAATATTAGTACAATTTGAAATGTAAAATACAGAAAACCACTAGAGGAATGAGAAAATAGTATGTTAGTAGTCTATTACACCAAAAGCAATCCTTATTTGCTAACATACTTTGCTTTTACAAGTGATCCTTCATTATGATCGCAAGACGTAGGGAGATTCCTCAGATCATTCAAGACACTAATGTCTACGCCCACCGTGAAAGGAGGCAGCTCGTCGAATCGATTATACTCTTCTTCGTCCGTGACACCCTCAACTCCGACAATCCTTCTTTTACGGAAGAACCACGTGGCGCCTTGGCCGATCGCTCTCGCTAGTCTTCTCATTCGCTTTTTCGGTTTCTTGTCCATGTCCATCACATAGAATACCTGTGTCACATCATTAGCGAGCACGAACGGTTCGTCCCTATAGGCTACTTGCTTGAGGTCCACAGTTGTCATACCGTACTTATCGATATCCACGGCTGTCAGTTTAACCTATTGGCACCGAAACAGAGGGACTTTTAATGGCCCATACTCTAGCTCCCAGATCTCCTCTATGAAACCATAGTAGGTGTCCATCTTTCCATTTTTGTCCAATGCATCTATACGGACGCCACTGTTTTGGTTGGTGCTCTTGCTATCCTGAGTTGTCGTGTAAAATGTGTACCCATTTATCTCATACCCTTGAAATGATATGATTGTTGTGGACGGTCCTCGAGCCAAGAGTTTCAATTGTTCATCGTCTGTCTGCTTGCCCAACAGCTTGCTTTTGTAACCAAGCGCGAAATGATCCATTTGCTCCACTGCGATCCACTTATCTGACTTCTCTGGGTATTGGGCGCGTAGACTCATCTCGTGATCATAGATATATGGAGCCACTACAGTTGCTTGTTTCAATACCGTGAAATGTGCTTGTTTAAATGCAAGTAGATCGTCGCTATAGGACTCTTTTCTCCCTAAAGTCCCTTTTCCTCGTAGCCTCCCCTCATGGCGTGATATGAGGACGCCAATCGGATTCAGATCATCCATGTAACTAACACAAAACTCGATCACCTCCTCATCTTCGACACCTGCGCAGAATGCACCTTCAGGCGAGACCGATTCTGAACATACTTCTTTAGGATACCCATGTACCTCTCGAAGGGAACATATTGTGGAGGAACACAGTCCGAGAATTTCTATCTCTTTAACAATGTGGACCATGAGATGGACCATAATATCAAAGAAGGATGGAGGAAGATCATCTCAAGGCTAACCGGACTATTGACCATGTCATCATGCGACTAGATACCTTATTCGCTCGATGACCTTCTGCGACACCGCGTTGAAGAACGAACACGACTTTATGATTGTCCTCGCACCTAATCTGGCGAATACCTCGCACCGCCACTTGGGAGCAATCAGGTCATCAACACATGACAATCATGGGATTTTATGTACGATTTTATTCTCTTTCATGTTTATGAGTCTCCTTATGTTCGAGGAGTATCCGAAGGACCTTCACACTGTTCAAGAACTTAATCATGTTTTTTCTCTTCCTTGCTCGAGTGTAGCTCATGGGGTGGAGGTAATGTTGTCCTTTTCTCTCTTTTCCGAATGAAGGTCGTTCACGAGTCCCAATAGTCAGAGGTCCTTTCGTGCTTGAAGTGTATCTTTTGACTTACTGTACATATCTAGGAAACCTAGTAGGTTCACGCAGACATTCTTCGTGATATGCATGAAGTCCAAAGTGAGTGGCGGACCTCTAAGTCTTTCCAAGAAGGTAAGTCCCAAAATATTGACTTCTTCTTCCAAATGGCCTTCGTGTGACCTTGTTCAGTAGGACGGGTTTGCTACCAGACCTTTTCCAAATACTACTTTCAGATCCTTTACCAAAGAAAATACAAGCGCCCCACCACGATGCATGGGCTTCTTGCGTTTCTCTTCGTCCCATCAAAATTCTCACCCTTCCTCCGTGAACGGTCCTTCATATGGAGGAACCTCACGGTGGCCCATGTACACAACCTTTCGAGAGTTTTTAGGTACTTGTCTGTCCGTATCCTCTAAGCGGTGGATGCGTGCTTTATATCCTTTGATAGATAGGCCCGATAGATTACCAAGTGCAGGCCGACCGTTGATGGTTACGAATAGAACTGCACGTAGAGTGAAGTGCTCTCTTTGTACTCATCCCATACACGTACACCATCATTCCACAGTGTTAACAGATCTTCAACCAACGGTTTGAGGTACACATCAATGTCGTTTCAGGTTGCTTCGGGCCTTGGATAAGCAATGGCATCATAATGTACTTCCGCTTCATACACACCAAGGAGGAAGGTTGTAGATACATAGAGTCACGGGCCAAGTGTTGGATCGCCGCTCATATCGCCGAACGGGTTCATCCCATCCGTACTCAACCCAAACCTTATGTTCCTTGCATCCTCAAAGAAAGTCCGGGTATGTTCTATCGACTTTCCTCCACCGAGCCATCGAAGCGTGCCTTAGCCTTCCGTCGTCCTTACGGTCTTCCTTGTGCCGGTAGCATCATCGGGCATGCGCTTTGTTCGCAAATAAACGCTTCAACCGGGGATTCAGGAAATACCACACCACCTTAGCAGGAGGTCTCTTCTTCTTCGCCGCCCTCTACCTCACCGGGTCATCACGCTGGTCTTATACCGAAGTTTTGCACACCGGACAAGCTTCCGAATCCTCATACTCATTGCGATAAAGGATACAATCATTACAAAGATGCATGTATCTTCTGTACCTCCAACCCCAAAGGCGCATAACTTGTTTGGCATCGACGTAGTTTCGGGCAAGTGTGTTCCTCTCTCGAAGTAACTTCTTTATGAGGCATAACAACTCGTCGAATCCCTTATCAGACAATCCATTGGTCTCCTTCCATTGCATCAGTTCTAGTGTGGTACGCAACTTTTTATGGCCTGTCGACGGTTTGGGTACAACATGTTCCGTGGTCCTCCCATAGCTGGAACTTTTCGTAATATCTTTCATCGATGTATTCTCTCTCTCCATCACGCAAGATCTGGTCTAGGTCATCATCACCACACTCCCCAATGTATCTTCGAAGAACCGTGTTGACCATGTCCAGGGATATTGTTGTCCGCCTCTTCTTCTTCACCGTCTTCTGTATAATCTCTTCTTCACCGTGCTTGGTCCAGCGGTATAGTTTGACATGAAACCTCTTGTGAGCAAATGAAAGTGAAGGTGACTGGATTTTGGCCACTCCTTCTCATTCTTGCAGTCTATGCATGGACAGCATATGTAGCCCGACGTCGTGTGTGCATCGGCCGCACGAAGAAAATCTTGCAAACCCTGCAAGAACTCCGGGGAGCGTCGATCCATGTACATCCATCGCCGGTCCATCTACATTATGTTACATCAAGATAACTGTTAGCTCATTTTCCAATAATGAATTGTTGAACCAAAACCTAAATATTAGCTAGATCCACACCTTCAATCCGAGCTAAATAATAATCCAAGCAAAATATAAACCCACACAACAAGTTTTTGCAACCTACAAAAAGAATTGGTCGATCAGAGTCTGGATTCAAAATTCGAACAAAATTCACACGACTTTGTTTGCAAATTCTGTTGAAATTGTAACACCCTAAAAATTTCTAAATTATTATTCAATCATTTATTTTATTTTTTCTAAATCTCTAGCACTTAATTAATGATGTTTTCAAAAATAATTTGTTGATGGAAATTAAAACCAAAATTATACTAGAAGTAATTTTCTAAGTTTAAAATATTCCAAAGTATTTTTGAAAACTTTTCTCAAATATTGAACTCATTTTATATTTTCTATAAAGCCATTCATATTTCGATATTATTTTAATTCGCAAATGAATTTAAATTTCTTCTTTTCCACATAACCATTGCCATTTCAATATCCCAAACTCCATGATTTTCATGCACCATTCTCCCCCCAACTACGTGCAACCAAACCTCATCCTTCATCGATCGATGGAACTAAAACCTAAATTTAAGCTAGATCCACACATTAAATACGAGCTACATTATAATCCAAGCAAATTCTAAGCTTACACAACAAGTTTTTGTATCCTATTTGAAAAGATCAAGCTAGATCTCTACATTCATATTAATCTTTCATCAATCATGGGAAAAGATCAAACTTTTTCATAATTCAAGCAAAAAAGAGGCTCCATTTAACGCCAAATGATGTGAGGAATGATGTTACTAACCTTAGTTACCTTGGTTGCAGTAAAATGACCAAAATTTTGAAATTTGGGCAGCACCTCCCTCTACATTCATAATCTTTGATCAATCATGGGAAAAGATCAAATTTTCTTCATAATTCAAGCAAAAAAGAGGCTCCATTTAACACCAAATGAAGTGAGGAATGATATTACTAACCTTAGCTACCTTGGTTGTGAGTAAAATGACCAAAATTTTGAAATTTTGGGCAGCACCTCCCCTCCCTTCAAGCTCTTGGCCGAAGCTCCACTGTTCTTTTCGCGCACTGGAATGATCTGGGTCTGGCAGAGAGCGGGAGGAGGAAGAAGTTTAAATTGGGACTCAGTACCGGTTGAAGACACGAACCGGTACTGATGAGATCACATCAGTACCGGTTCGTGTCACGAACCGGTACTATTTACCGGTTCGTGTCTTCAACCGGTACTAATCGCTCCCCACAGCACTGTAGCCGTTGAACAGGATCGATCTAACTATCGGTCCGGTTAAATCGAACCCAGTCTTGATGGGCCGATAGCAAAGGTCGGTTCTGTAGTAGTGGCCGGAGCTGGTCGGACTTTAGGCACGAGATCTCTGCCCTTCTTCGACGAGCGCCATGGGATGGGACTATGGGAGACATGCTGCTCCAGCATGCGGAGTAGGCTAGACGAAGACGAGAGCTTGTGGCGGCTGGACGCCTGGACCGGTGGAAATCATGGAGTATCCAATTAGGCTGGGGACTGTGAGCTGAAAATGGTATATTAGGGTTGCTATAGGGCTTAACGGGCTATTAGCGAGCTTGTCTTAAAATTGATATAGTTTAAGATAAAATCATTTTATGTACCATCTAAGAGGGTATTTGGGATAGCTTCAACTCCACCAAAATGGTGGAGTTGGTGGAGCAGGGTATTTCTAACTCCAGAAATTTATGGAGCTGGAGTTGTGGGTACATTAGAAATGTTTAGGTAGATCATCTTGTTTACATTTTAGACTAAAAATATAAACTTAATTCACTTTATTTTAGTCTATAAGTTTCAGATCTGAACTGGAGCTGGAATCTGAAGCTCTCCCAAATAGGACCTTAGAGGGTGTTTGGGACAGCTCCAGCTCTACCAAAATCTATGGAGTTGATGGAGCAGAGTATTTCTAGCTCTAGAAATTTATGGAGCTGGAGCTGTGAGTACATTAACAGTGTTTAGGTAGATCATCTTGTTTACATTTTAGACTAAAAATATAAACTTAATTCACTTTATTTTAGTCTATAAGTTTCAGATCTGAGCTGGAGCAGGGAGCTAGAGCTCTCCCAAACAGGACCTAAATGGTTACATCAAATTTGAGCTAACGAGTTATTATCGAGTCGAGCTTTATGAATTTTTTTCATTTAAAATTGTCTTATTTCAACTTTAAATCTATCAACTATTGTAATTGAGGAAATTTTAATTCGAGCTCTAACGGGTTTGGTTTTTTCAGTCCTAGTATGGATGTACATGGGCCATACAAAGTTTGATGGGCTGAATTCGTGAAGAGGCTGCACCTCTTTCCCCTCCTTGGTCGCATGACCAGCCGCCGCTCACGCACACCTCATTACGGCGAACCACCGACCAATCTGGCGCCAAGTGCTGCTCCTACTACACCAAGCAAGCACCAGCCCGCCTCGCTGCTTCCCCGCTCGCCGCCTCTCCACCGCCGCGTCATGCCCTCTCGACCGCCGCCTCGCCTCAACCCCTCGCCCTCCTCGCCGACCACGAACCCGCCGTCGCGCAGTTCCTCAAGACCGGCTTCTCCCACCTGCCGACCGGCCCCTCTCGCGCGCCGTCCACCACTTCGCCCTCCGCCGCGCGCTCCGGTCAGCGCCTTCACGGCAACACCTCGTCGCCTTCTACTTCGCCACCGCTCCCCGCCGCGGCGCTCCACTGTTCGATGCAATGCCCGGCCGGACCCCTTCCTCTGGTACACCGCCGTCTCCGGATCGTCCGCTGCGGCGCCGCGAGCAAGCGTTCGAGCTTGCAGACGGAATGCGGGACCATGAGGTCCCGCTTCGATGGGTTCAGACTGCGCAGCCTCGTCACCGCGTCGAAGCGGGGAAGCAGCGGCGCGTGCGGCGGCGCCGCCATCCACGCGCTTACCAACAAGGCGGGACTCTTGGGCAACGTGTACATCGACGGCGCTCACGCACTTGTACGGTTCCGTGGGCTCGTGTTGGATGCCCGGAGATTGTTTTGGGAGATGCCCGGCCGAATGTTGTCTCGTGGACTGCGTTCATGGTGGCGTTGTTGTCAAACGGTTACCTCGAAGAAGCGTTGGAAGCTTACCTTTAGATGAGGAGGGATGGAGTTGGGTGCAACGCAAATGCGTTCGCAGCGATCGCCACTTGTGTGGATCCTCAAAACGAGGTGGCGGGCTTCAGGTTGCTTCCCACATCGTGGTTTCGGCCTCAAACGCATGTCTCCGTGGCAAATTCACTGATCACCATGTATGGTAACCTGGGAAGGGTGCAGGATGCTGAGAAGATCTTTGATCGAATGGTGGAACGCGACACTATATCATGGAATGCGATGATATCGATGCACTCACATGAAGGAATGTGCAGCAGGTGTTTTCTCCTATTTTCAGATATGCGTCATGGTGGATTGTTGAAGCCTGATGCAACAACTCTGTGCTGCTTGATATTTGTCTGTGCCTCCTCAGATCATGTCAGCCAAGGAAGTGGAATTCATTCCCTTTGTATCAGGAGCGGCCTGCATTCATATATTCCCATGATTAATGCCCTGGTTAATATGTATGCTGCTGCTGGAAAATTGAGTGATGCTGAGTTTCTGTTCTGGAACATGAGCAGTAGGGATCTAATATCATGGAACACAATGATTGGATCCTATGTGCAGAATGATTATTGCATTGATGCGTTGAAGACATTAGGTTAGTTACTCAGAATGAATGATGGTCCAAACCACATGACGTTTTCCAGCGCTCTGGGAGCATGTTCATGTCCAGGAGCCCTGATGGATGGCAGAATGGTTCATGCCATGATAGTGCAATCAAGTCTTCCCAACAATCTACTGGTTGGTAATTCTCTCCTCACGATGTATGGTAAATGCAATTCCATGCAAGATGCTGAGAGAATATTTCAGTCGATGCCGACTCATGATGTTGTTAGTTGCAACGCGCTTATTGGGGGCTATGCAGCACTCAAGGATGGTACAAAGGCAATGCAAGTATTTTCTTGGATGAGAGTTGCGGGGATAAAGCCGAATTACATAACAATGATAAATATCCAGAGTTCTTTCACATCTTTAAGTGAGTTGCGTAATTATGGAATGTCCCTACATGCATACATAATACGTACTGGATTCTCATTAGATGAGTATGTTACTAACTCTCTGATCACAATGTATGCAAACTTCCATGGAATGATCAACAAAAGTGCCGTTTCCTGGAATGCCATGATAGCTGCGAATGTTCAACATGGCCATGGAGAGGAAGCCCTAAAGCTCTTCATGGATATGCGGCATACTGGAAGCAAACTTGATCGTGTTTGTCTTGTTGAATGTTTGTCATCCAGTGCAAGCCTGGCATCATTAGAAGAAGGCATGCAGCTACATTGTCTTGGTGTGAAATGTGGGCTGGATTCAGACAGCCATGTGGTTAATGCTGCAATGGATATGTATGGGAAATGTGGAAAGATGGGTGAAATGTTGAAAATGCTTCCTGATCCTGCTATGCGACCTCAACAATGCTGGAATACATTGATATCAGGTTATGCAAGATATGGGTACTTCAAGGAAGCTGAGGACACATTTAAGCATATGGTCTCGACGGGGCGAAAGCCAGATTATGTAACATTTATCGCTCTCCTCTCAGCTTGTAGTCATGCTGGTCTAGTAGACAAGGGTATGCATTATTATAAAAATATGGCTTCTGTATTTGGCGTTCCCCCTGCAATAAAACATTGTGTTTGCATAGTGGACCTACTTGGGCGATTAGGGCGATTTACGGAGGCAGAGAAATTTATTGAAGAAATGCCGGACTTACCAAATGATCTAATATGGCGGAGTTTGTTGTCTTCTAGTAGAACTCACAAAAATCTGGATATTGGGAGGAAAGCTGCCAAGAAACTTCTTGAATTGGATCCATTTGATGACTCGGCTTATGTCCTTCTGTCGAACTTATATGCTACAAATGCAAGATGGGTGGATGTTGACAAATTAAGAAGTCACATGAAGACCATCAATCTAAACAAAAGACCTGCTTGCAGTTGGCTTAAGCTAAAGAATGAGGTAAGCACCTTTGGTATAGGTGACCGGAGCCATAAGCATGCAGAAAAGATCTATGCGAAGTTAGACGAAATCTTGCTGAAGCTCAGGGAAGTGGGTTATATTGCTGATACTTCATCTGCACTGCATGATACGGATGAAGAGCAAAAAGAGCATAACCTTTGGAACCACAGTGAGAAGCTAGCACTGGCATATGGCCTTATCGCTAGGGGTGAAAACGGTCGGAAACGGTCAGAAAACACTAAAACTATTTTTGTTTTCATATTTTTTCTCAGAAACAATATCGGAATCGATAACTACGGAAACGAAAACGGCATCGGTAATTCGAAAATATCGGAAACGAAAATTCGATACAAAATATATATCGGTAACGATCGGAATCCGAAAAAGAGACCGGTAACGTCGTAAGGACATGTACCACCAATTGACTTCAAAAAATTCACACAAATAGTACATCTACATAGAAATTAGTAATTAATAAATATTCACAAATTTATGATGAACACACATCAAATTTTAGACTTGAATGACTACATTAGAGTTTTGTTTTTATGATATTTAAAAATATCTATGATTGGTTAAATCATGAAAATGGGTGGAGATTGTAGCCCTCGTGATAAGCTTCGCATAGAGTCTAAAATCACCTAAATCGGAGTTCGGAGTAAAAAGTTATGGGCGTTTTAGTGACCGAAGGAGTGTGATTTGTGGGCTGGAATAATTCCGGTAATTACCGACGGAATTTACCGATTTTTTCCGGATACCGAAGGAAACGGTCGGAACCGATCAAAACCGTTACCGTTATCGTTTCCGACAAAAATTACCGATTCCGATTCCGATTCTGAAAATTACCGATACCGACACGTCTGGTTGAAAAATTTCGAAAACGATTTTCGGAATTCCGGGAATTACCGATACCGTTTTCACCCTTGCTTATCGCTGTCCCAGAAGGATCTGCAATAAGGATATTCAGGAATCTCAGGGTCTGTGCAGACTGCCATTTGGTATTTAAGCTGGTTAGCATGGTTTTTAACAGGGAAATTGTGCTGAGAGATCCTTATAGGTTCCACCATTTCAAAGGCGGATCATGCTCTTGTTCAGATTTTTGGTGAGATAATCACACACAAAAGGCAGTTTATTCATTATGTAAAATTTTACAGAGAGAACTAGCGGTTGGAGAAAAATAGGACTTCTGTAGTAGCAGTAGTAGTTTCTCTTTGCAAACTTCATGCTTTTTGTTGTCATTTTCATAGTCAATAATTTATGCATCTGCATGACTAACCATCCGCGCGCCGGACTCCCGGTGTACATGTGAATGCCTGCTTTATGCTTTCACTACACAGAGGTTTTGGAAGATGTAGAGAATTTTTCTTCAGAAAAATGTGATTTGTTTTCGATGTTGTAGCCTGCAAGATTTTGATGCGCCTGACTGGACAAATCTGCATGACTATCCATTGATTCCATTCCCGTGTACGCAAGTACGGGAGGTGCTTGTATTGATCACAATTTGAAAGTTGCATCAATATTAAAACATAAATAAAATATAGATGACTGTTTATTCTTTTTACTTGATTCAAGATTTGTGTAACTTATATCAAAAGAATGATGTATAAGATCACTACTCCGCAAATACGTATCTTGTAGACATTGGGTGTATCGTGATCATTAGCACGGTGGGGTTCTGGAGAAGCTCAATCGGAGCGTCCCTCCGCCGCTTGTGCAGCCGTAAAGAGACCAGTGCTGTCAAAACGAGGATGGAAGCAGCTTGTCATAGAGCGGCGGCGCGATGATCTTATCCTCGTTGATATTAACTACTCGCTTGTTTCTATCGTTCCCAGCCACCGCGTTGTGCACGAACTTGCTCCTCTCTCTCAATCTTCATACCAAACGACAGCCGCTTCCACCACCAACAAACTGCTCTGTCGCCAACTACTACTTAGAGCTAGTAGCCACTCGCACTCGATGAGACCATCCGCCATAGCCAGAGCTCATGTGGAGGTCTTCCTATGCAAGGAGCTTGTCGGATCTAGCAGAGCCGAGGCAGGTGGGAGGTGGCGAGGTGGACGCCAGGGGAGGTGGGAGGTGGATGATGGGCACGACCGGCAACAAGGCAATATTGTAAGGTGAAGACACAGCACCGGCCCAACGGCCCTTGCTTCTTCCTCAGCACTGCCGGACCTTCACTGTCGCGCGCATGGGATTTAGTGATGCCAAGGTCGAAAGAGACAATGTTGATGATGAGTAGAGGACAACACAGTCAAGGACGACATGGCTACGGTGCTAGGTCGATCTCACCCTAACTGGACCCGAGGATAGTTGACGACGAGGCAATGGTGTGGGCGTCCATCTCCTTCCCCCCTATCTTGAGATGAACTCTAGTATGGTCGTTGCATGTATTTTCTTAACTCTGTTACGACCTCTTTGTCCATTTGTTGTAAGATTTGCCTTGATTGTTGTAGTTGTTGCATTCTTGGTTGTATAATGTTGCAACTATTATTTTTGAATGTTGTAGCAGAGTAACATTCTAAAATTGTTTGTTGAGAAACATTATGGAAATCTTGTGCAATTTTTGTCGATTTGTTATAAACAGTGCCTTACATTGTTACATGAATAATTATAAAATATTGTCAATGATGTTTCTAGATGTTGCAATGTTGTAACAGTGTAAAAATTTGTTTGCCCAAAATTTCTAAACTAGTTTTAAAATGCAACTAAAGTGCATACACATAGTTTTTATCTAATATTGCTGAAAAATTAATATTTTAATTATAATGTTGACGTTTCTGTCATAATTCTTCAATTTTGTTGCACATGCTGATTATAAGGGTTGTAGATGTGGGTGATGTATGTTGCGAAGACGAGTACTATGGGATTGATAATTGTATGCAAGTCAGCGATTCATTCGTAAAACTCCATCAGCTACTCTGGTAGGATTAATCTAGGCCGCATAGTATGATCGGACGGTTCACGATGGCCCAGGGATGGACCGCTCCCTCTCACTGACATGTAAGCTGAGCGCCTGAGCCAACGGCGGTTTCCTTGGCCGCAGCCGCCGATCTTCGCCGAGCGCCCGCTCACGAAGGCGACCCCCCACGCCATTCAAGGACACTTGCTGTGGTCCCTTCCAGCTATTACCATGTTTCGCTCAGGTTAGTTGAGGTTTAAGCAACTTCTCTGGGAATTGGGACTCAGATTCAGATCATGAGAACACGAAGAAGAACAAGCTCTAGGGGATTCAGATTTCTGTTTCCTTAAGTATATATAACATGAAAATATATATCTTAGTTAAGTGTGTCTAACTATAACTTATTATAATAATGATTTTTGCTGTATTTGGTGGTTTCAATTTTTAGAGTATATATATATCAACTAATCTTGCACCTATTACTTATATGTGAGATGCATATATTAATCTTTTATACACAACAAGCCAAGCTATTTAAAGCAGTTGGTTCAGATTGAGCTAAGCATCATTCATTTTAGTAGTTCTATCACCATAGCGTGTTTAAACTGGTTTTCTTTATATAAACATCCATTTGAGCTCATTTGGCTATGAGCCTAGTATCTATAGCCTATGATAAACTTAGTTCAAACTAAATCAATTATGAACTATTCTTGCATAACTAGGTATATTATGGTCCTAACAAGGTTTAGAAGCTAGTTCCCTCAATTTTAAGAGATTAGTGACCATAGTTACTTACTATAAGAATTTCTATGACTAGAATCTAACTCATGAATAGAACTAACGCAGACTAGATCAAATCTAATCATTTTAGCAATATTAAAAGGGTCCTGTCCTATAGATCATATAAAAACAGTTTTTACATACACTTATTTGTGAGATTAAGATATATTCTACTCATATGAATTAAGGCAAGGTTATATACAGCTTGATTCAAACTTAACCGAACATGAATTACTTTTGCATAAACAGGGGTATCAAACTTACTTATTGAACAATAGGTGCAAAACATGTTTGTTTTTACTCATTTTTATAGAGATACAAGACCATAATTTTTGGGAGTTTTAGGCACCGGTTTTACCAGTTTTTGAGTTGGTGTACACAAGTTATTGAATTTTGAATATTGACAGCATTGCATACTAACCCTATTTAAAGTTTAGGTCAAATTTGGTTCAAATTCAAATGTTTTGGCAGAAATGGAGCACTTATGACCTCAAGAACATCTTAAAATTTATTTCATGATGTAAAGAGTTATGGTTTATATATTCATATTAATAACCATTTTAGGTTTTACTTAAGTTTTAAATCCTATCATCCAAATGTGTTTGAAAATTAAATTTTTGTACAAATGAGTTTCTTAAGGTCTCAGGAGCATTAAAAATTTATTTCATATTTTATGAGTAATATTTTACATATGTGCAATAGTGTACATAATAGGGTTTCTTGCAAACATAAATTCAAATAATTTAAACTGAGGTGAAAATTAAATATTTTGGTATATTCTTAAATTTTAAGATTTTATATGAATTTAAAAATTTATTTTACTGGAATTGGACTTGAAACGTAAAGCTATAAGCAATTAAATTTCTAGGGTTTAGAAATTGCCACCTTTAATTACAAAATACGTTTTTGAAACGGCGAAAGCGCCTTTTAGCCTGGAGCTCCTTCGGCTGACAGAGAGGATCCACAACACAGAGAGCCAGAACAGAGTAACTTCAAGATGAGGCCGCCGGCGGCCAAGTCGGGCTCGCCGTCCTATGGTGCTTGGTGATGAGTAGAGGACAACACAGTCAAGGACGACAAGGCTACGGTGCTTGGTCGATCTCACCCTAACTGGATCCGAGGACAGTTGACGAGCTGTGTGGTGGTCTTGCTGATGCATGAGCTGGCCGGGACAGGGTTGAATGATTTGACAGTTTTTCCACGGCCTGGGCTGTTTGGTAGCGGAGCAAGTTCCAAGGGCAGCTGCAAGTCTGAGCGGCGACGACTTTGGCGCAGGGAGTGTGCGGCAAAGGGGGAAATGGCGTGGGCATTGGGGCCAGACGAATGAGGGTGCTGCACGGGCAATGCCGGCCATTCGTGACACAACTACCGTGGCGGCGTCGCGGCTCGCTTGGAACGACAGGATTTGCACGGGGTTCGTGCTGTCACGACAAAGGAGGGGCGACGTGGCATCACGGCTCTGGCAAGGGGGCGAGCTGGCGAAGATGGGTGCTGCCACGGTAGGGAAACCGACTTGGGAGATGCCATGCAGGGGTGTGGGCGCCGTGGTTGCTGCCGCGGCAGAGCTCGGAGAAAACATGGCGCAAAGCTTCTGCCTAGGCATGCACGAGCCGGCACGCGAGGGCTGCCGCGAGGCTGCCATGGCAAGGAGAGGCAACGCGGGAGTTGTCATGGCAAGGGCTCGGCAGAGACGTGGAAGCTGGCTGCCAATGGTTTGCCCAAGTGCTGCCGTGGCGAGAAAACGCCGACCAAATCGCTGCCGCAGCAAGGTTTGGCAGAGACTCGGGCACGCGCGAGGGAGAAGAAGGGATGAGGCGCTGGTAGGTGGGACCGGGGATCACTGTAGCTGTCAGTGGGCCAGGGAGGTCAGGGGCACTACGGCTGGCTGGAGGGCCCACACAGCAGAGAGTTGCAAAAGAAAGGATGAAAAACCGTTTTGCTGAATTTCTGACAGCTAATGGTTTAGATTTATTATTTGGGCCTACAAATTGATCTGGAAATTTTCTAAACTTTTTTGGAAGAGTTTTGCTGAGCTACTGAACGATTCGAAACTCACGTCACGGAGGATGGTGAGTTGTTACTTTTGCTTTATCAGTCAATCTTGCTCTTGTCAATTCTGTTTCTAAATTACAACTTGATTTACAAATTCAATATCGCTTTATGCAGATTAACCATAGAAATCTCCTTTGACATAACCTGCATTTCTGCATTTGTAAATACCACTTTAAGTCTTGTTGAGTACGAAAGTACTCACCCTTACTTATTTGTTAGTTTAAGTGAAGATAGCGATCTCTAGACGACACGTTCCTTGACGTAGGTTGCAGGAGTATTATTAGCGAGTTTTTCTAGGGTTTATACCTTGCCAGTTGCCTAATGGATGGATGGACACACTATAGGACTTTTGCTTCTTCTGTTGTTATCACACTATACATATTAGTTCTCATTTTCGCATTTTATGCAAAAATAGGGTCGTTACAACAATACTTATCAAACAGGTAACCAACAGAATGCACCATATTAAACTAGCAAAAACTAAAAAAAACAGAATTATAGCTAGAACTACTCAATTCTTTTTCTTAATGAATCAGTTCTTCTTGTGTGTAGAAGAGTGCTTGCTGTTGGATTTGACGATGCCGTCATTGCCGGCAAGCATGAGGTACTTGTCCTTCCTGGTGAACATGGTGCATCCATAGCCGAGCGCCTCCCCTATCTTCCTCTGCACAAGGTTGGCCATGTCGGTGCTCGGCACCTTCCTCTCCCTCACCGCCGTCGTGTCCACCCTATCCAGGAACTGCACTGTGTAGCACATCCTCGGGTTGATAATGTAGTAGAGCGGGTCGAAGCACTTGAGCCCACCGGCCGTCGTGGCGTAGAACATGGCCGTGTCAACGGCTATCCCGACAGGGACGACGTCGTCACTGAGCTCGGCGAACAGCGGGCTGAACCGGAGCAGGTACGGCTCGCGGCAGGTGGTGCCCTCGGGGCAAACGACAACGAGGTCGCCGCGGTCCAGGAGGCGCGCCATGATGCGGCCGTCGCTGTCGCGGTCGCGCGTCAGCCGCACGGAGCGGCCGATCGGCGAGATGAGCTCCGACAGCCGACTGAGGCTGTACGACACGGCGCGCACCTGCCGGTCCAGTGCCGCAGACACACACACCGCATCGAGGAGCGTGCGGTGGTTGCACACGAACAGCTGCCCTCGGCCGCGGCCGCCAGCGCCTGGCAGGGGCGGACGCTCGCCCTTGAACCGCCACGACGCACCGGTGGCCGCCTGGATGGGCGTGCAGTACCTGAACGGCACGGTGAGCGCGACAGCGAGGCGGACGGCGCAGAGGGCGACTCCGAATGGCAGCCAGACGAACATGGCTAGCGCGTTGCCGACGGTGGGCCGGAACGCGAGGCGGCCATCGTGGAACACCATGGGCTTGTGGTACTTGACCCTCGACAGCGCTTGCCACTTGGCCTTGTCCTCCTGTGGCACGAGGTATATCTCCTGCTTCATGCACGTACACAACGTAAACGGTCAAAAGGTTGCCAACTAACCGGAGTACATGGCAGCACTTCACGTGGAAAAAAATAGTTGTGCTTTAATGCTTTTCTTTCTAATCTAATATAAATTGTAGAAATATTTTGAAATAAATGAATGAATAAGTAATCACTATCTAAACTTCATTCATACTTTAATACTTATGGAACTATCAAAAATAAAAGCATATATAGAAGCACCACTCAGAAAGAAAAGTCGTAAGGGTTAGATGTATTCAGCAACCATTTGATCATGTTGGTTGTGAATTCTTTTACGATAAACTAAATTAATGTAGACCGTTTATTATTTTTGATCCAATAGATAGGTTAGTATTTATACTTCATCTGATATTAGAGTAATAGAAACACTCTTAACAAATCAATAGTAATATTTGATTTTTACTATCTATTATATACTAGCAGTATAATACGCTGTAAAATTTTTCTTCCTCAGATAGTTTAGATTGTATGCTTGGATCGAGTCCGTGTAAAACAGTTCCCGTACATACGTTCATGTACGGTTGCAAGGGGAAACATTTTCATGAAGACAGAGGGTAAGCTCGTGAACAAGTGTTACAAGAGAACAGAGATTCTTCCAGGCCTTATTAAAAGAGGTGACAGGTAGTACTTACTCTTTGCTAGTAACAGAGCATGTCTGAATTTGAAAGATGCAAACAAGATAAAGCGTGAATGAATGAATGATTAATTGCACGATCAGCACGAGTGCACGACACCTACTATTTGAAAGATGCGTGTATGTCTAAGCACGTATACCGACGTATTTTATGTTTGAACCATACAAATGTACCAAATTACTCCAATCCCATGATGCTACTTTCATGTAGAATATATACCTGAATTAGCTATGTGCAACAACTCATGTAAGTTCAAGTTAAGTTATGACAAATTATTAGGAGGTCACAAACATGCAAAGAAAATGTGTTGATGCTACCTTGCAACAATGTGAGAGAGGATATTGGAAGAACTCCAAGGAGCTAGAGAAGCCCACAACATCAACCTCCGTCTTCTTCTCCTCCTCCACCACCACCTGACCTCCATCACCACCTTTTTCTTCCTCCATGAGACCAGTGTAGAACCCCCAGAGCACCTTCATCTCCCTCCCCACAACCACCTCGGCCCCTAGGTACTCCTTCAAGAACCACTCGACCATCACCCTCGGCATCCTGGTCACGCACACCCTCCTCATGGCGCCCCTCATCACCTCGAACCCTTCCGCCCCAACGTCCTCCAGGAACCACTTGGGCAGCACGGCCTGGCCGGCGCGGAACCGGCTCGCCCGCAGGCCGCAGAAGGACACCATGGCCATGACCTTCAGCGCCACGCCGCTGCCCACACAGCAAATCAAAGGGTAGAGGAGGAGAAGCACGAGGCCTCTCAAGAAGCCTCCTGCCTCCAGCGCCACGAGCATGAAGTAGGGGAAGATTGACGATGACCTAAGGAGGCCCCCCTCGACGTCGACGACCAGGGTTCGCGCGGCGAGCTCCTCCATGGGAGGAGACGCCCCGTGCAGCATGGATGGGTGTGGCAATGACGATGCAGCGCTGGGTGACGATCCATGCAAGAGGAGGGAGACCAAGGCAGAGAATAGCGTGTGCGACAGCTTCTTCTTGGCCATGGTGTTTTGCTGGTGGCTATGATGGAGGTGTTTCACAAGGGAGGGCATGGTGTTGATCGTGGGTGTATGGAAGGTCCCTTATATAGGGCAACAACTAGCTAGCAGATCCTTCTTGCTCGGAGCCTGATGATGCATGCATGAATCGGAGAGCTGGGCCTGCACTGCTTGCTTGAAGCCTGATCATGTATTCAGTATGGTAAAACCTGTCACTAGATCACTCATCACTCATACAAAATTGTCAAAAAATTTTAGGACGACTAAGACCTCTCGGTTGATGCCCATACCATCTCAGTTGATGCCCATACCCTCTGTCAGACCAGATTATGTAGCCAATTTTTTATCACTGACAGTGGGCCACTCCTGTTCCCTGACCCCACTTGACAGCCACAGCACCTCACCCAGCCTTCTTCTCCACAGCGACGACAACTGTTCTCTCTGTCGATTTTTCCACTGTCAACACCACCGCCTATCGGCTCCGTCAATCGCATCGCTTGAAACTCAGCTCACCATACTCTGCAACAGTGTAACATCCCAAAAATTTTAAATAATCAAAATTAAAAATAAAAAATAAAATTGAATAAAATTTGTAACTAAAAATTCAGAGAATGAATTAGAATATTATCTTTCATCTCAATATCTTGAAATCAACCTTAATTATGTTGGATTTTTTGGGCCAAGCCCATCTAATTGAGACAATTAAATCCTAGAAAATCTCAAAGGCCCATTCATGAGGAGGCATGTGTGCAAGCATTAGTCCCATATTGCTTGTGGAGGTGGAGGATGACCAATTTATAAGGAGAGTTCTCTCCACCTTCCTAGAAGCATGGCAAGGAGAAGAAGAAAGCCCACAGCTTCGCCTCGCCTCGCCGGGCGGGCTCGGGCTCGGGCGGGCGGGCGGAGGGCGTGGCGTCGGCACTGCGTGAATGGTCCGCCGAAATCCGGTCGAGCCTCGCAGACGCAGCCTCCTTTTGCAGTTTATTCTTTTGCTAATCGGGATTGTCGCGGTTGCAGTATGAGATAAGGATTCCGTAACAAACTCCGATCGTGGCACGTCTTCGAGTCATGATCTATCACGGTTACCAGAACTCCCTATATATTGCGCCCTGCCACCCGTGGAGAATACACAGAGAATATTAGGGTTTTGCCACCTCTCATTTCTGCGCGCGCCGCCAGTAGCCGTCTCCATCCCGGCGCCGGCGTGCATCTGCAATCGGGAGAGCAGTCTCGGAACCCTTCGTCTTGAGATCCCGCACCGGAGAGGGCGAATAAGGTTTTGGGAAGCGCTCGCGCTTGCTCAAGGTCGTCGCCACCGGCTCGTCTTCTGTTTCTTCTTTGGGCGTCGCCGCCAGCAGCTGACTCTGCGACGCTATTGTCACCAACGTCATCCTCGTCAACGCCGCAACCACATCTACTACATCGACACGGAACGCAACCGTATCGCAACACGCCGCCATCTTCTTACGCTTTCGACGCGTTCAATCATCCTAACCTCGTGGTTAAACAAGTTTATCAAGATGATCATGATGTTCGTCTTTGTCTAGTATGTTAGAGAGATGCATGCTAGTTTCGTCATCTTTGTTCATGATTTATATTCGAATTTAATCGGCAAATGTCTAATTTCTCAACAATCCAAAAACCTTATTGTAGACATTTTACTAGATTAACAATGGCTGGATTTGCCGACGACCGAGGGTAGGAGAAATTCTCCGTGTGCACTTTAAGAGGTGGCAAGTCAAGGTCACGCTCGCTTCTGACTATGAATGTATTCGGGTTAGTAAAGGCAAGCTGAAGGTGATCTCTCGCCGAAAGCAGCAGAAGAGTTTCACGGATGCCAATACTCTCTTCGTGGGATGCATTCTTAGCGTTCTTGCCGATCGTCGTGTGATGTGTACATGCACATAATGACGCCTTGAAGGTCTTTGTGGGATCTGTTGAACGCCAAGTTCGATTGCATCGGATCTGAGCGATGAAGCGTATGTCATGGAGAATTTTCATGACTATAAGATGGCCGATAATCGCTCTGTTGTAGAGCAAGCCCATGAGATCTGATGCATTGTCAAGGAACTCGAACTCTGGAATGTGTCTTACGATCCTTTTGTGGCGGTTGCATCATTGCAAAACTCCCTCCTTCGTGGAGGAGTTTGGCACTACTCTAAAACATAAGAGGACAAAGATATCGATCGAAAACGATGGCGCCCCTTGATGTTGAAGAGAAGGCTCGAGCTAAGGATTCCAATGGTAAAGGAGCCGAGGGCGATCCAGCGCCAACATGGTTCGGAAGAACTACGGCAAGAACAAAGGGAAAAATAAGCCTAACAAGACTACCAACTTCAAGAAGAAGAAGATGAACAAGGTGAGCTGTCTGCTTCACATGTGGTGAGGTCGGAC
This sequence comes from Guadua angustifolia, assembly GCA_036346375.1. Taxonomy (NCBI): domain Eukaryota; kingdom Viridiplantae; phylum Streptophyta; class Magnoliopsida; order Poales; family Poaceae; genus Guadua; species Guadua angustifolia. The sequence continues at coordinate 4,386,022 of CM070520.1, forward strand.
ACTTTTCCAAGAATGCCACGATCGTGCGGACCGTCGAGGAAAAAGGCCAACAGATGGATGACGTCCAAGGTCATCAACACAAATGACCGCTAGCAATCTTTGGAGACGCAGGTATGGTAATTTACCTTCGTATTCTCGATATTTCAGTCTTCCGGTTGGTGGATTGATACGGTGCTAACGTTCATGTGTGTTCGACATCAATATGTTCTCTTCTTATCGGTCATTCGGGATTCTTCCGTCCCGATGGGGAATGGGTCACATGCTTCATTCATGGCACCGCGGTGGATCTGAAGTTCACCGGGAAAGATCGTGCGACTAAGGAACGTCAGACATGTCCCTTCTATCAACAAGAATCTCGTTAGTGGCTCCTTCTATGCGAGATGGGTTTAAGGTAGTGTTAGAGTCCAATAAAGTAGTTGTGTCCAAGCATGGACTATTTATTGGTAAAGGCTATGAGTGCGGAGGCTTGTTCCGCTTTTCCTTCAGATTTCAATAATAAGTCTGTGAACCATATATGTGGTAGTGTTAATGATGATCGAGTATTTGGCACTCGTTTATGCCACATTAATTTTGGTCTTATGAATCGGCTTTCGGCATGAGTTTAATTCAATTTCACTATTGCCAAAGGTTCTAAGTGCCATAGTTGTGTGCAATCGAAGCAACCTCGAAAGCCTCACAAAGGCGGTGAGGAGAGGAACTTGGCACCTCTAGAACTCATACATTCGATCGTGTGAAATGAATGGTGTGTTGACAAAAGGTGGAAAGAGATATTTCATGACATTGATTGATGATGCGACTAGATTTTGCTATGTTTACTTGTTGAAAACTAAGGACGAGGCGCTAGACTACTTTAAAATCTATAAAGTGAAGTTGAAAATCAACTAGAGAGAAAGATAAAACGTCTTAGGTCGGATCGTGGTGGCGAATATTTTCCCAAAATCTTTGATGATTTCATGCGGAACATGGTATTATTCATGAGAGGACACCTCCTACTCACCCGAATCAAGCGGGATTGCCGAGAGGAAAACCGCCTGTTGGACCGACTTGGTGAGCGCCATGTTAGACTTCTTTGGTTTATCTAAGGCATGGTGGGGGAGGCGTGTTGACTTCATGTCATGTCTGAATAGAGTTCCAAGCGAAACATGGAGAAGACCCTTACGAGAAGTGGGTTGGGAGAAAACCATCACTTTCTTACTTGCGCACATGGGGATGCTTGGCAAAAGTCAATGTACCGATTAACAAAAAGCGTAAGCTCGGGCCTAAGACGATGGATTGTGTCTTTCTAGGATATGCTCAATGAGCATCGCTTATAGATTTTAGTAGTTAAATCGATGTGCACGATATGTATGTTGATACTATTATGGAGTCTCGTGATGCTACGTTTTTGAGAATATATTTCGATGAAACATATGCATAGCACTTCTAGTTTTTCTTCCGAGATAATTCACGAGACCATTACACTGTTGAGTCTTACGAGCAACCACTCGAGAAAATCCTAGAGGAGGATGACAATGAAGCTCCTAGAAAGAGCAAGAGACAGAGGATTGAAAAATCCTTTGGCAATGATTTCATTGTGTACCTCGTGGATGATACTCCACGTCCATTGCAGAGGCATATGCATCTCCGAGATCTGAGATAATTGGAAAGAAGCATCGAGAATGAGATGGACTCGATTCTCGCCAATGGGACTTGGGAGGTGGTGAACGGCCCTATGGGTGTAAACTGTGGGTTGTAAGTGGGTGTTCAAGAAGAAGCTTAGGCACGATGGTACTATTGAGAAGTACAAGGCTCGGCTTGTGGCTAAGGGTTACACCAAAAAGAAGGCGAAGATTTCTTTGATACTTATTCTGTTGCTAGAATGACCACCATTCGAGTATTACTTTCTGGCTGCCTCATATGGTCTTCTCGTTCATCGGATGGACGTGAAAGCAGCTTTCCTTAATGGAGAGTTAGATGAGGAAATCTACATGGAGCGACTGATGGGTATGTAGTAAAGGGTCAAGAGAGCAAGGTGTGTAAATTATTGAAATCTTTGTATGGCTCAAACAAGCACCTAAGCAATGGCATGAGAAGTTCGACACCACTTTGACCTGCGAACTTTGTCATTAATGAGGCCGATAGATGTGTATACTATCGCTATGGTGGGGGTGAAGGAGTTATATTGTGCCTTTATGTGGACGATATCTTGATCTTTGGCACAAATATTGATGTGATCAATGAGGTCAAGTCTTTTCTATCAAAGAAATTTGATATGAAAGATGCGGGAGAAAGCGATGTAATTCAGAACATCAAGCTTATTAAGGATGAGAGTGGGATTACTCTTCGCAATCCCACTATGTGGAGAAGGTCTTGAGCGGTTTGGCTTTATGGACAACAAGCCCTCTCCCACTCCTTATGATCCCGGTGTGACAGCGAGAAAGAATAAGAGAATTGGCTTAAACCAATTGAGATATTCTCATTGTCGGTTCGCTCATGTATCTTCTTTGGTGCAACGAGACTCGATATATCATTTGCTGTGAGCAAATTGAGTAGGTTCATGTCAAACCCGGGTTCTGATCATTGGCATGCACTTGAAAGGGTAATGCGCTATTTGAAAGGTACTATGAGTTATGCGATTCACTATTCAGGGCACCCTGCAGTGCTTGAGGGATATAGTGACTCGAACTGGATTTCTGATGTAGATGAGCTCTATGCCACCAGTGGATATGTGTTTACCATTGGTGGTGGTGCAGTGTCATGGAGGTCTTGCAAACAGACCATCTTGACAAGGTCAACCATGGAGGCGGAGCTCACTGCTTTAGATACAGCCACTGTAGAGGCAGATTGGCTGCGTGAGCTCTTGATGGACTTGCCGGTGGTTGAAAAACCAATACCGGCTATCCTTATGAACTGTGATAATCAATGCGTGATTGCTAAAGTGAACGATGCTAAGGATAATCTGAAGTCATCAAGACACGTCAAAAACGCATCTGAAGTCTGTCAGAAATTGAGAAACTCCGGAGTTATAAGTGTGACTTATATTCAAGCAGACAAAAACTGGCGAGATCCTTTACGAAGGGACTATCGCGAATGTGATAGAAGGTGCATCGAGGAGATGGGTATGAGACCCATATAAGTTGCAATAGTGGTAACCCGGCCTTTGTGATCGGAGATCCGTGAATTGGGTCTGGGTAAAACAAGCTATTAGCTAACCGAGGAAATGTAATCATTACCCTCTCTAAGTGAAGATGCAATACTCTCAAAATCTTTGTAAGGCGGGATGGCGATATGCCTTAATGTGTTTCTATTGGCTATAACTAGCGAAGATCTTTGTTCTCTGAGCATTCTTGAAAGAACACACCTATATGAGCCCATTGTCTAAAGTCGCAGTCTATGAGACTCGGGTGATCTCTAGTAAGCTCATGAAGAGACCATGGAGTACGACTCATATGCTCCACCCGCGGAGAAGGCTACTGGCAGCCAGGTATCAGTTATGACTTTGAGTGAAACCTGTTCACACAAAACTTGCAATTCAAGGCATAGTCCATTGTTCAAGTTGTGGATGGATGTAGCTTGAAGCTCTAGGCAGAAGTTCAACTTAACAGTCTCTGCTGAAACGCTGGTATATTAAACAGTAGTGAGTATTGGCAAATCTCTAAATGGACCTTGAGATCTGGTGGGGGATTGTTGGATTTTTTGGGCCAAGCCCATCTAATTGAGACAATTAAATCCTAGAAAATCTCAAAGGCCCATTCATGAGGAGGCATGTGTGCAAGCATTAGTCCCATATTGCTTGTGGAGGTGGAGGATGACCAATTTATAAGGGAGAGTTCTCTCCACCTTCCTAGAAGCATGGCAAGGGAGAAGAAGAGAAGCCCACACGCGCGCTCGCCTCGCCTCGCCTCGCCGGGCCGGGCTCGGGCTCGGGCGGGGCGAGGCGAGGCGCAGGCGTCTTGGCACTGCGTGAATGGTCCGCGAAATCCGGTCAGAGCCTCGCAGACGCAGACCTCCTTTGCGTTTATTCTTTTGCTAATCGGGATTGTCGCGGTTGCGGTATGAGATAAGGATTCAGTAACAAACTCCGATCGTGGCACGTCTTGAGTCATGATCATCACGGTTACAGAACTCCCTATATATTGCGCCGCCACCGTGGAGAATACACGAGAATATTAGGGTTTTGCCACCTCTCATTGCTGCTGCCGCCTTAAGCCGTCTCCATCCCGAGCGGCGTGCATCTGCAATCGGGAGAGCGGTCTCCGGAACCGCCGTCTTGAGATCGCACCGGAGAGGCGAATAAGGTTTTGGGAAGCGCTCGCGATTGCTCAAGGTCGTCACCACGGCTCGTCTTCTGTTCTCGCTGCTTTGGGCGTCGCCGTAGCTCGCGACTCTGCGCCGTCACCAACGTCATCCTCGTCAACGCCGCAACCACATCTACTACGCCGACACGGAATCGCAACCGTATCGCAACACGCCGCCATCTTCTTACGCCGATGCGTTCAATCTGTCCTAACCTCGTGGTTAAACAAGTTTATCAAGATGATCATGATGTTCGTCTTTGTCTAGTATGTTAGAGAGATGCATGCTAGTTTCGTCATCTTTGTTCATGATTTATATTCGAATTTAATCGGCAAATGTCTAATTTCTCAACAATCCAAAAACCTTATTGTAGACATTTTACTAGATTAACAATGGCTGGATTTGCCGACGACCGAGTAGGAGAAATTCTCTGGTGTGCACTTTAAGAGGTGGCAAGTCAAGGTCACGCTCGCTTCTGACTATGAATGTATTACGGGTTAGTAAAGGCAAGCTGAAGGTGATCTCTCTGCCGAAGCGCAGAAGAGTTTCACGGATGCCAATACTCTCTTCGTGGGATGCATTCTTAGCGTTCTTGCCGATCGTCGTGTGATGTGTACATGCACATATGAGCCTTGAAGGTCTTTGTGGGATCTGTTGAACGCCAAGTTCGTGCATCGGATCTGAGCGATGAAGCTGTATGTCATGGAGAATTTTCATGACTATAAGATGGCCGATAATCGCTCTGTTGTAGAGCAAGCCCATGAGATCTGATGCATTGTCAAGGAACTCGAACTCTGGAATGTGTCTTACGATCCTTTTATGGCGGTTGCATCATTGCAAAACTCCCTCCTTCGTGGAGGAGTTTGGCACTACTCTAAAACATAAGAGGACAAAGATATCGATCGAAAACGATGGCGCCCCTTGATGTTGAAGAGAAGGCTCGACTAAGGATTCCAATGGTAAAGGAGCCGAGGGCGATCCAGCGCCAACATGGTTCGAGAAGAACTACGGCAAGAACAAAGGGAAAAATAAGCCTAACAAGACTACCAACTTCAAGAAGAAGAAGATGAACAAAATTTGGTGTCTGCTTCACATGTGGTGAGGTCGGACACTTTTCCAAGGAATGCCCCGATCGTGCGAGACCGTCGAGGAAAAAAGGCCAACAATGGACATGACGTCAAAGTACATCAACACGATGACCGCTTAATCTTTGGAGACGCGAGGTATGGTAATTTACCTTCGTATTCTCGATATTTGATCTTCCGGTTGGTGGATTGATCTGGGTGCTAACGTTCATGTGTGTTCGACATCAATATGTTCTCTTCTTATCGGGTCATTCGGGATTCTTCCGTCTGATGGGGAATGGGTCACATGCTTCATTCATGGCATCGCACGGTGGATCTGAAGTTCACGGAAAGATCGTGCGACTAAGGCGTCTGACATGTCCTTCTATCAACAAGAATCTCGTTAGTGGCTCCCTTCTATGCGAGAGATGGGTTTAAGGTAGTGTTAGAGTCCAATAAAGTAGTTGTGTCCAAGCATGGACTATTTATTGGTAAAGGCTATGAGTCGCGGAGGCTTGTTCCGCTTTTCCTTTCAGATTTCAATAATAAGTCTGTGAACCATATATGTGGTAGTGTTAATGATGATGCGAGTATTTGGCACTCTCGTTTATGCCACATTAATTTTGGTCTTATGAATCGGCTTTCGGCATGAGTTTAATTCGAATTTCACTATTGCCAAAGGTTCTAAGTGCCATAGTTGTGTGCAATCGAAGCAACCTCGAAAGCCTCACAAGGCGGTGAGGAGAGGAACTTGGCACCTCTAGAACTCATACATTACGATCGTGTGAAATGAATGGTGTGTTGACAAAAGGTGGAAAGAGATATTTCATGACATTGATTGATGATGCGACTAGATTTTGCTATGTTTACTTGTTGAAAACTAAGGACGAGGCGCTAGACTACTTTAAAATCTATAAAGTGAAGTTGAAAATCAACTAGAGAGAAAGATAAAAGCGTCTTAGGTCGGATCGTGGTGGCGAATATTTTCCCAAAATCTTTGATGATTTACATGCGGAACATGGTATTATTCATGAGAGGACACCTCCTACTCACCCGAATCAAGCGGGATTGCCGAGAGGAAAAACCGCCTGTTGACCGACTTGGTGAGCGCCATGTTAACCACCTTGGTTTATCTAAGGCATGGTGGGGAGGCTGTGTTGACTTCATGTCATGTCTGAATAGAGTTCCAAAGCGAAACATGGAGAAGACCCTTACGAGAAGTGGGTTGGGAGAAAACCATCACTTTCTTACTTGCGCACATGGGGATGCTTGGCAAAAGTCAATGTACCGATTAACAAAAAGCGTAAGCTCGGGCCTAAAACGATGGATTGTGTCTTTCTAGGATATGCTCGGTGAGCATCGCTTATAGATTTTAGTAGTTAAATCGATGTGCACGATATGTATGTTGATACTATTATGGAGTCTCGTGATGCTACGTTTTTGAGAATATATTTCGATGAAACATATGCATAGCACTTCTAGTTTTCTTACGAGATAATTCACGAGACCATTACACTGTTGAGTCTTACGAGCAACCACTCGAGAAAATCCTAGAGGAGGATGACAATGAAGCTCCTAGAAAGAGCAAGAGACAGAGGATTGAAAAATCCTTTGGCAATGATTTCATTGTGTACCTCGTGGATGATACTCCCGTCCATTGAGAGGCATATGCATCTCCGAGATGCAGATAATTGGAAAGAAGCATCGAGAATGAGATGGACTCGATTCTCGCCAATGGGACTTGGGAGGTGGTGAGCGGCCCTATGGGTGTAAACACTGTGGGTTGTAAGTGGGTGTTCAAGAAGAAGCTTAGGCGATGGTACTATTGAGAAGTACAAGGCTCGGCTTGTGGCTAAGGGTTACACCCAAAAGAAGGCGAAGATTTCTTTGATACTTATTCACTGTTGCTAGAATGACCACCATTCGAGTATTACTTTCACTGGCTGCCTCATATGGTCTTCTCGTTCATCGGATGGGCGTGAAAAGCTTTCCTTAATGGAGAGTTAGATGAGGAAATCTACATGGAGCGACTTTGATGGGTATGTAGTAAAGGGTCAAGAGAGCAAGGTGTGTAAATTATTGAAATCTTTGTATGGCACGAAACAAGCACCTAAGCAATGGCATGAGAAGTTCGACACCACTTTGACTTGCGAACTTTGTCATTAATGAGGTGATAGATGTGTATACTATCGCTATGGTGGGGGTGAAGGAGTTATATTGTGCCTTTATGTGGACGATATCTTGATCTTTGGCACAAATATTGATGTGATCAATGAGGTCAAGTCTTTTCTATCAAAGAAATTTGATATGAAAGATGCGGGAGAAGGCGATGTAATTCAGAACATCAAGCTTATTAAGGATGAGAGTGGGATTACTCTTTCGCAATCCCACTATGTGGAGAAGGTCTTGAGCGGTTTGGCTTTATGGATGACAAGCCCTCTCCCACTCCTTATGATCCCGGTGTGACACCGAGAAAGAATAAGAGAATTGGCTTAAACCAATTGAGATATTCTCAGTTGTCGGTTCGCTCATGTATCTTCTTTGGTGCAACGAGACACGATATATCATTTCTTTGTGAGCAAATTGAGTAGGTTCATGTCAAATCCGGGTTACGATCATTGGCATGCACTTGAAAGGGTAATCGCTATTTGAAAGGTACTATGAGTTATGCGATTCACTATTCGAGGGCACCTGCGATTGCTTGAGGATATAGTGACTCGAACTGGATTTCGATGTAGATGAGCTCTATGCCACGGTGGATATGTGTTTACCATTGGTGGTGGTGCGGTGTCATGGAGGTCTTGCAAGCAGACCATCTTGACAAGGTCAACCATGGGCGGAGCTCATCGCTTTAGATCTGTACCTTTGAGAGGCAGATTGGTGCGTGAGCTCTTGATGGACTTGCGGTGGTTGAAAAACCAATACGGCTATCCTTATGAATCGTGATAATCAATGCTGTGATTGCTAAAGTGAACGATGCTAAGGATAATCTTGAAGTCATCAAGACACGTCAAAAACGCATGAAGTCTGTCAGAAATTGAGAAACTCCGGAGTTATAAGTGTGACTTATATTCAAGCAGACAAAAACTGGCGAGATCCTTTACGAAGGGACTATCGCGAATGTGATAGAAGGTGCATCGAGGAGATGGGTATGAGACCCATATAAGTTGCAATAGTGGTAACCCGACCTTTGTGATCGGAGATCCGTGAATTGGGTCTGGGTAAAACAAGCTATTAGCGAACCGAGGAAATGTCATTACCCTCTCTAAGTGAAGATGCAATACTCTCAAAATGTTTGAAGGCGGGATGGCGATATGCCTTAATGTGTTTCTATTGGCTATAACTAGCGAAGATCTTTGTTCTCTGAGCATTCTTGAAAGAACACACCTATATGAGCCCATTGTCTAAAGTCGCGATCTATGAGACTCGGGTGATCTCTAGTAAGCTCATGAAGAGACCATGGAGTACGACTCATATGCTCCACAGCGGAGAAGGCTCTTGGCAGCCAGTATCGATTATGACTTTGAGTGAAACTGTTCACACAAAACTTGCAATTCAAGGCATAGTCCATTGTTCAAGTTGTGGATGGATGTAGCTTGAAGCTCTAGGCGAAGTTCAACTTAATCTCTGCTGAAATTTGGTATATTAAGCATGAGTGAGTATTGGCAAATCTCTAAATGGACCTTGAGATCGGTGGGGATTGTTGGATTTTTGGGCCAAGCCCATCTAATTGAGACAATTAAATCCTAGAAAATCTCAAAGGCCCATTCATGAGGAGGCATGTGTGCAAGCATTAGTCCCATATTGCTTGTGGAGGTGGAGGATGACCAATTTATAAGGAGAGTTCTCTCCACCTTCCTAGAAGCATGGCAAGGAGAAGAAGAGAAGCCCTGCTGCGCTCGCCTCGCCTCGCCTCGCCGGGGCGGGCTCGGGCTCGGGCGGGGCGGGCGAGGCGGAGGCGCAGGCGTCTGCACTGCGTGAATGGTCCGCCGAAATCCGGTCGAGCCTCGCGCGAGACATGACCTCCTTTGCGGTTTATTCTTTTGCTAATCGGGATTATCGCGGTTGCGGTATGAGATAAGGATTCGTAACAAACTCCGATCGTGGCGTCTTGAGTCATGATCATCACGGTTACGAACTCCCTATATATTGCGCCCGCCACCCGTGGAGAATACACACAGAATATTAGGGTTTTGCCACCTCTCATTTCCGCTGCGCCTTAAGTAGCCGTCCATCCCGAAGCGCCGAGCGTGCATCGCTGTCGGGAAGCAGGTCTCCGGAACCCTTCGTCTTGAGATCTGCACCGGAGAGGCGAATAAGGTTTTGGGAAGCGCTCATGCGCTTGCTCAAGGTCGTCACCACGGCTCGTCTTCTGTTCTGCCGCTTTGGGCGTCGCCGTAGCGGTGACTCTGCGACCGCCGTTGTCACCTGCGTCATCCTCGTCAACGCCGCAACCACATCTACTACATCGACACCGGAACCGCAACCGTACCGCAACACGCCGCCATCTTCTTACGCTTTCGATGCGTTCAATCATCCTAACCTCGTGGTTAAACAAGTTTATCAAGATGATCATGATGTTCGTCTTTGTCTAGTATGTTAGAGATGCATGCTAGTTTACGTCATCTTTGTTCATGATTTATATTCGGAATTTAATCTGGCAAATGTCTAATTTCTCAACAAATTAAAGGATGAGCTGCAAAATCAAACTTCAAATCAAACAAAATATGAAAATGAGTTGAAAATAAAATTTTCTCTTTTTATTGCAACGATTTCATTTTCTCTTCAATACAAAGTGCAAAATATAATGAGCAATTAAATTTTAAATATTCAAAAATATTTAACGATACTTTTTCTAAATTCTCTGGATTTTATTGACTTTTCTTGGAATTTCTTTATTTTGCCTCAATGGAGAAATCCTTTTAGTATAAACTCAAATAATGGATAAAGAGAAGGGTAAAAATATGACAACAATAAAATAAATAAAATTTTATATAAACTAGGAAAACTCCAGAGACTCAATTCTAAATTTTAAAATGTCATATCAAAGTACTTATGCATGAAATGAAAGCTAATTAATGAATGTTGACTAGTAACAGTGAAATTGTTAGATTTAAATAAAAATAATCCCACCATATCTCAATATGAAAATTTAATATTGTCTTATTAATAGATAAATAAATCTACAGTAAAATTTCAAAAATAATAAATTATTTTTTGATATTTAGAAATTCAAAAACTTAAAGATTAAAAATCTATAAATCTGAATGTCAAAATTTTATTCAATTAAATACAAAATATATCATTCTAAAAAATTTAATGAAGGATTATATGATCAAGGGAACTCTGATAAAAAGTTTTAAAAGTTTTTATAAGATATGAATACTCTGATAAATGAAAAACAGACAATTGAAATCTGTGCACTGTAACTTGTCAGAATTTTTATAAATTCTACAGATAATACCTACAGCTGAAAATTGTTTAGGATAATCTTCCTTATCCATAGTACACTCTATAAAATTTTCATTAAATTGCTGACAAGATTGCTAACCGATCCGATGAACCTTATCAGCCTGCTGCCCGGCCGTTTCTAGTTTTGCTTCGCTGCACCCCATCTCTCTCTTGCAAGCAGGTCTCAATTCCTGAGCAGCCCACTAGCCAGCCGAAGGCGCTACTCTTCTTCTTCCTCTAGTCACTGGCGTTCCTGAGCAAAATCCTGCGCCACCTCTGTAGCTCGCGTCAGCCACAGTCGATCGGCGCCGCCCAACGAATGCTTAACCGCCACAACTCCTCCACGCAGCCTTCTCCTCCGTGTTTCCCGATGCGCCGTCATACCCTTCCCTGTGCCACACCGGATGAACTCGACGAGATCAACTGAGGTCAGGCTTATCTGCGTTTCTCCAGCTATAAAAGGCACCCAAAGCTCGCGATGAGTCTGCGCCGTCTTCTCTCCCACATCCCCTCCGTTAATCCCAGCCAAGTAGCATCAATCCTCTCCATTTTCGCCATTATCAAGTAGCTGCAGAGATCGAATAAAACCAAAATTTGAGCGGCACACATTAGTTCCTTTTCAAATTCCGTTGGACATTAGTATCTAGAGCCTCTAACGAATCAAAGCCCCCAAAAACATTTGGTCTACTCCATGCATATGGCGGTGCAGCACCTGAGAAGTGCTGCTTCCGTCTAACGTGGGGCCCGCGACGAAACACCGTCTGCCGTTTGCCGTATGCACCGTCTGACTTGGTGTTTAACTTGGTGCGATGAAACATACCGTCTGACTTGGTGTTTAACTTTACCAGGACCAGAGTGTACTGTTTGGCCGTTCATTGTCAGATCTGGTCCACCAGTGAGCAACTGCAGAAGCTACTGATACGTGCTGTGGTCCCTTGCATATTTCGCATCGCTTATTTATGGTCAGCGTAAATTAACAATGATTTCTGTCTACGAAACAATCGCTTATTTATTGTTAGCAATGTATCTAGTGTAAATAACTGTTTAGTACTAAAATACTAATATCTATTGTGGGCCATCCGATCTATCATATACGGCTCGGATTGAGAGTGGTGGAACCCCTTGTCATTTAAACGGTTTCGCGAAGAACCCCCTCTATTTCTCTCCTCATTCTCGCGAGGGCTTCCACCACTCTCAATCCGGCCGCACATGATAGATCGGATGGTCCACGATAGATGTTAGTATTTTAGCACTGAACAACCATTTGCACCAGATACGTTGCCTTTATTGTTAGCTCTCCGTCAATCAGCCATCTGTACTGATTCCTCATCCCTGGGCGATGACCGACTGCCATATCCTCCTCAAGGATTTAAATTTCGTTTGGTGGGAAAAATACCGAGTACGACTGAAATCTGAAATTTCAGCGAAATTTTGATATTTTGGATAAATTTTGGTCGAAATCCAAAAACCAAAATTCAAATCCGGTCCGTTTACCACCGAAAAAATCAGAAATTCGGCGAAATTTACCGAAATTTCGCTCATTTTGCACCGCTAAAAAGTAGGTTAAACGATGACGAAACATTTTGAAATTGTTTTAAAGATTCTGACACATTGATGATATTTTCATAAAAAATTCAGATGATTCTCAAATATGAGAAATTTTTAAAAATTCAAACATTGCTACTATCCTGATAAAACGCTGACCGGCATGTTTGAACCGAATGAAAATTAGAACAAACGAGGTTATAAAATTTTTAAATTTTTTTTGAATAGTCCTGACACATCCATAATATTCTTATAAAATTTTTAGATGATGTTCAAGATATATGAATCTTTAAAAATTCAAACAGTGTTAATGTACTATTAAAAGCCTTGCCGACAAACCTGAACGAAATGAAAAATTACTAAACAATGTTATAAATTTTGAAAATTTTTGCGAATGGTTCTGATGTATCATTAATAGTTATATAAAAGTTTTAGATTATTATTATGCTTAAATAATTTTTAAAAATTATATGAGTGCTACAACGATAAAAGACTAATGATCAATATATAGATTTGCTTTAGACATAAAAAGTTTAAAATTTTTGAAAATTTTATAGAAGGGTGATAAGGAAATGATTAAGATCTCATAAAAAGTTTGAATCATATTCACATTTCAGTAAATTTATGAAATTCTTACAAGGCACAATACCATTTTTGTTCTTTCTCTTTTTGGTTTTTGAAATATAATATAACAAATGAAGTTCAAAGAACACATAGATTTGATTGACCAAATAAAAAGTTAAAATTTTTGAAAAATTTATAAAATGGTACTGAGAAAATTCTTAATCTCTCATAAAATTTGAGATCGTGACAACACACGAAAAAATTTATAAAATTTTGACAAGGTTCTTGTCCCAATTATGTTCATTCTGTATTTGATTTTTAAAGATAACAAATGAAGTTAAATTATTTTTACAATTTTTTTGTATGCTCCTACACTACTAAATATTGTACCACAAATTTTTTATATCATTATTAGGCCTATATAATTTTATGAAAATATGATAATATTTCTGCCAAAATTTTAAAATATCTCAAAAATTGGTTTTTCAAAAAAAATTCAAATAAGATGAGTTTCTTAAGGGTTATTGGACCAAATCTGGTCAAATCTGGCCCTAAAACTTTGAAAACCGGCCTAAAAACCCAAAATTTTGGCGAAATTTCACTAAAAAAAATAAAATTACTGTAGTATTTTCATTTTTTTAACTTTAACCCGGCCGGTAGTTTTAAATTCGGGGTGGTCCAAAATCTGCTTTTTTGGCAAAATTTTGCCAAATTTCGGTGAAATTTTTAACCTTGATCCTCTGGCGTTTCTCGCTCAGTATTTTGCGCACCGTAGTTTCTCGAGGTGTCCGCCCCATGGAGATGTCCACGCAGCCTACGCCCTGTGTCTTCCTGAGCCTCCCGCTGATTTCTGTATAGCCCATTTTCATCATGCTAAACATGATAGTATCTAATCAAAAGAGACGCACCCTTAAGAACATTTCCTTCCTACTATAGCGATAACGTTAGGCCGCGTTTGCTTTTTGAGCTACGGCGTGGTACGCTACGCAAATTTTTCAAAAGCTCCTTGTGCTATTATCGCCCCTGGTACTGATAACCTATTCGTTGTTTGTATTTTAATTACATAGATACAGACACCTATGTACATCTCAAGACATGCTGCTATAGCAAATAATCAAGAAATTATGGTTAACGGTACACTCATCGGGTGCTGTCTATGAACGGTGCAACCTGATATCCCACCTGAGTTCCAGCATAGTCGCAGGGAAGAAAACATTCTATGGGGAATTGGCTCACACAGACTACGGCACACTCAAAAATGCGGCTCATGCAACCATCCTGCATCTTCAGATAAGAAACATGGAGATTCAAGATACCAATTACAAACGCCTAAGAGCTACATGAAAGAGACTCATAAATGAATAGTCCTGGGTGGATCTCTTCCATGTTAGCGCTATCGCTGCAAATAACACAGTCCACGTCATCAGACAGAAACACAATATGTTACGGTGTGAGATAAAACGTATTTGCATTGAAAATGTTGATTTTTCTCCCTATTAAGACCACAGACTCCGAAATTTAGAAGACAGAACTATACAGATCATCAATTGTTTATACTGGGAAAGATCCACCATCTACTTGATATGAACTCTTGGCTCATAAGCTTGTTAATCTGCTCCAAGACAGCCCTATTGATAAGGACTTCATTCTGACTTCATATGGGACAGCATGCCATGAGGTACCATACTGATCTGCTACATGTGCTATAACAATATCAAATGATTTATACGCTATATATTAGGAATTCCGCTTACCTAGCTACCGTCGATATATGTTAATTTTAAGCCAACCCGTTTTTATTCCTGCAGGCTGGATGATCCGTGGATACTTGTTTTTGCCTCACCGTCGCGCTTTTCGTTTATAGCGCGCACTGCCCACACCGCGCAAAACCATCATATTTCCATACCCTACAAACTGTGTATTATCTTGGGCAACGTACGTATCCTGTGCACACAGGCTTTTCCGTGTACACACTGTGCACACCAACTAACAAAAGTCACGAAAAATTCTGAAAAAAATTGTAGATGTACTTCATAGATTGCTCTACCTATGTATGAAATTTCAAGATCAAATTCATTATATATCGAGAGTTAAAAAAAGAGAAAATTCTGACAAGTTTAAATTTAAAGAGTTTAAACTAGGTAGGGTAATCTATGAAGTATATCTACAATTTTTTCAGAATTTTTCATGATTTTGTTAGTTGGTGTTGGTGTGTCTTAAGGAAGGCTAATTGCAGGATATGTTGCCATTATCTTGTCCATGCTTGTTCAGCTCTAACACCAGCAACGTATCCTCATCCTTCTAGCGTGATCGTATCACTCTACAAATGTACACAAAATACATGATGTTTCTGTCCCTGTTCCTCTATCCACCACGTGTATCTACTAAATATAAATATATCTGTGCTAATGTACACCTTTATATATCACGAATCTTTTACTATGACTCTAATCATACCTATACATATGTAGCTTATAGTCCATTTCCAATATCCGAACCACTAACGTCTACTGTCCTTAACAAACGCGTAGTCGGTCACGAGCAAAACGCTGCTCAACCACCGGACACACATTTGTTTCTCTGCTCTAAGTGCATATCCTATTGTAAATAACTGCGACTAAGACACTTTTGGGATTCAGCTGCTCTACAAACGGATATATTATTGCTTAGCGCCGATTTGTTTAATCCCATACAAAACGATGATCGTTTTACACCATATTATAGAAAACCCCATCAAAAAAGACAGCTCGCCCTGTCAAACAAACCCCAATACATTACTTAGACTAATCACGGGTTACGCTACCGATACCAATATGGAACTTACCATATATACCGCATATGCTACATATATACAACCAGCGGCACCTATTAACAGAGCAACCTTTTAACGTTGTTCGCTCCCAACATACGTCTGTAATTTACCTATCCAAGCTTCTATCACAAATTTAAGACTGCGACCCCACTACTTTAGATGATATGTTCATACCGATAAATCATCTCCGCAACGGCGTTGCGTAGCGCGCTGTCATGGCTAATATCTAGTATCTATCAGCGGCCATGCTCGCAGGATGGGAGGAAGTAATGGCCGTCATAACTGAGTTTGATTGCGCTCGCACACACTGACACACGACAGAGACTCCTCCTTGGTTTGGGGTTACTACTGTACTGGACTAACGGTTGCACTGTAACGTACAAATGCAATGCCAATCTGCCTCCATAACCCTTGCAAGTGAGTGCGTATTGATGTCCGACCACGCTGTCTTGCGAGCGGCATCCTCGCAGGTTGCTGCTGCTTCCTTGCCACCGTCGCCGCCGTGTTCGTTGGGCTCGCTCAGTCGCCTTCATGCATCTGTGCCGTGGTGTGGAGATCTAGCTAACCCGCTAGATTCTTACAGATTCCATTATGGCTATATAAGCCAATCCAATGTACAAATCAGATTCTTCAGATTCCATTATGGCTATATAAGCCAATCCAATGTACATGTAAAGATTGAACCAAATAGTACATTTATCTCCTGTGGTTTTTTTTTTCAAAGGGTTTTTTCACGTAAAAATCTTATGTCTCGCTTTTGTGCGTGTGTTTGCATCTACAAACCCCAATCCGCCACCGTCGCTCGTGTTCGCCGTCCTCAACGCCGTCGTGACCGTCGGCCATCTCGGCTTCCGTGCGTCGTCCTTCTTCGGCTCCATCGAGGCGCAACCGCGCCTCCTGTCATGCGCCGCATCCGCTCGGCCTCCGCGCGATCTTCTCGCGTCCTCGCCGGACCGGCCATCAACCTCCGGCTCGTCTTCCACGTGGTCTCTACGCCGCTCGCTCACGCCGAACCGGCCTCCAGCCCACTACTTCTGAAAAAAAGGATTTAGTTTGTCATTTGAATAAGTCTCTCTATAATCTTAAACAAGCTCCTAAGCAGTGGTATAAAAAGTTTGATTCCTTTATGATTGCACAACAGTATTCTCGTAGC
The DNA here is from genome assembly GCA_036346375.1 of Guadua angustifolia. Lineage (NCBI taxonomy): Eukaryota > Viridiplantae > Streptophyta > Magnoliopsida > Poales > Poaceae > Guadua > Guadua angustifolia. The sequence continues at coordinate 4,402,886 of CM070520.1, forward strand.
AATTGTGATAACTTTGTTTATTTCAAACAGTTTCCAAATAGTTCATTTGTTTATTTGCTGCTATGTTGATAATATGCTCATTGCTTCTCATGACAAGTCACTGATTAAATAGTTAAAGGCTTAACTTAATCATAAGTTTAAGATGAAAGATCTTGGGATGGGAATTCAACGTAATCACAAAGCTGGTACATTATTTCTATCTCAAAAAAATTACATTGAGAAGGTACTTGATAGATTTAAACTCAATAATTGCAAACCTGTTTCTACACCTTTTGCCTCATATTTTAAGTTATCTTCAAGTCAGTGTCCTATTAATGAAGAAGACAGAGACAATATGTCTCGTATTCCTTACTCTAGTGCAGTTGGTAATCTCATGTATACTATGATTTACACCACACCAAATTTAGCTCATTCTGTTAGTGTCATTAGCAAATTTATGCATAATCCTGGCAAAGAGCATTAGAATGCAATTAAGTGGATTCTTCATTATTTGAAAGGAACTTCTAATTTTGACTTGATGTTTGATAAAAATAAAGTATAGACAAATGATGTTCTTGGGTTTGTTGATTCTGATTATGCTGGTGATCTGAATATATCTTCTCATTATGTGATTCCGTAGTAAGTTGGAAGGTATCCTTACAGCCTATTGCCACTCTTTCTGCTACTAAAGTGGAATATGTTTCAACTACTGAAGGCCTTAATGAAGCTATTTGGTTGTGAGGTCTGGTTTCTAAATTTGGCATTAAACATGATACTCTTACTGTTTATTGTGATAGCCAGAGTGCTATTTGTTTAACCAAGAATGATATGTATCATGCCAAGATCAAGCACATTGATATTATGTATCACTTTATTCATGATGTTGTCACTGAAGGACAAGTTATTGTGGGAAAGATACATACCGATGAAAATTCTACAAACATGCTGACCAAGACACTTTTAAATACCAGATTCAAGCATTGTCTTGACTTGGTTGGTATTCATGGTACTTAATTGCCGTTTGGGGGTTTTATGGAGACAATTCATTATGGATTTTGAGTCAAAGAGAGGTTTGTTGAGATGATCATGGTGCCTCAAATCCTAACTTAACAAACAAATCCGCTTCTCACGGATTCTATTATGGCTATATAAGCCAACTCCATGTACATATAAAGATTGAACTAAATAGTGCATTTGTCTCCCGTGGTTTTTTTTCGCAAAGATTTTTCTATGTAAAAATCTTGTGTTTGTCTTTTGTGCGTGTGTTTGCATCTACAAACCCTAACACTTAATGAATCAGTTCTTTCCAGCAGAAGAGTGCTTGCCCTTGGTTTTGACGATGCCATCATTGCCGGCAAGCATGAGGTACTTGTCCTTCCTGGTAAGCATGGTGCATTCATAGCCGAGCGCCTCCCCCATCTTCCTCTGCACGAGGTTGGCCATGTCGGTGCTCGGCACCTTCCTCTCCCTCACCGCCGTCGTGTCCACCCTCTCTAGGAACTGCACCGTGTAACACATCCTCGGGTTGATCAAGTAGCAGAGCGGGTCAAAGCACTTGAGCCCGCCGGCCGTCGTGGCGTAGAACATGGCCGTGTCGACGGCGATCCCGATGGGGACAACGTCGTCGCTGAGCTTGGCGAACAGTGGGCTGAACCGGAGCAGGTACGGCTCGCGGCAGGTGGTGCCCTCAGGGCAAACGACGACGAGGTTGCCGTGGTCCAGGAGGCGCGCCATGATGCGGCCGTCGCTGTCGCGGTCGCGCGTCAGCCGCACGGTGCGGCCGATCGGCGAGATGAGCTCCGACAGCTGGCTGAGGCTATGCGACACGGCACGCACGTCCCGGTCCAGCGCCACGGACACGTACACTGGGTCGATGAGCGTGCGGTGGTTGCACACGAACAGCTGCCCTCGGCCGCAGCCGCCAGCGCCTGGCAGAGGCGGCCTCTCGCCCTTGAACCGCCATGACATGCCGGTGGCCGCTAGGATGGGCGTGGAGTACCTGTACGGTACGGTGAGCCAGACAGCGAGGCGGGCGGCGCCGAGGGTGACTCCAAATGGCAACCAGACGAACATGGCTAGCGCGTTGCCGGCGGTGGGCCGGAACGCGAGGCGGCCATCGTGGAACACCATGGGCTTGGGGTACTTGACCCTCGGCAGCGCCTGCCACTTGGCCTTGTCCTCCCGTGGCACGAGGTATATCTCCTGTTTCAGGTACGTACACAACGTAAACGGTCAAATGGTTGCCAACTAACTGGAGTACATGGCAGCACTACACGTGGGAAAAAAAGCAGTGCTTTATTGCTTTGCTTTATAATCTAACACAGGTTGTATGAATATCTTCAAATAAATTAATGGATAAATAATCACTATCTAAACATTATTCATACTTTAATATTTGTAGAAGTGTAAAAAAAAAACATAGAAACACCACTCAGAAAAAAAGTCGTAAAGGTTAGACGTAGTCGGCATCATGTTGGTTGTGAGTTCTTTTACAATAAACTAAATTAATGTAGACCGTTTATTATTTTCGATCCAATAAATAGGTTAGTTAGCATTTATTTATACTTAATATGATATTAGTGTACTAAAAACACTATTAACAAATCAATAGTTATATTTGATTTTTTTGTCTATTATATACTAGCAATATAATACACCGTAAAATTTCTTGTATGCTAGTTCCCGTGCATGCGTGCATATACGGTTGCAAGGGGAAACATTTTCATGAAGACAAGAGGGTAAGCTCGTGACCAGAGATTCTTACAGGCTCATTAACAGAGGTGACAGGTATTACTCTCCTTGCTAGTAACAGAGCATGTCTGAATTTGAAAGATGCAAACAAGATAAAGCGTGAATGAATGAATGATTAATTGCACGATCAGCACAACACCTACTATTTGAAAGATGCGTGTATGTCTAAGCACGTATACCGACGTATTTTATGTTTGAACAATACAAATGTACCAAATTACTCCAATCCCGTGATGCTACTTTCATGTAGAATATATACCTGAATTAGCTATGTGCAACAACTCATGTAAGTTCAAGTTAAGTTATGACAAGTTATTAGGAGGTCACAAGCATGCAAAGAAAATATGTGTTGATGCTATATGTTAAGCTATGACAAGTTAAGTTATGACAAGTTATTAGGAGGTCACAATCATGAAAAGAAAATGTGTTGATGTTATATGTTAGACTACCTTGCAAGTTGCAACAACGTGAGAGAGGATCTTGGAGGAACTCCAAGGAGCTAGAGAAGCCCACAACATCAATTACCTCCGTCTTCTTCTCCTCCTCCACCACCACCTGACCTTCTTCTTCCTCCATGAGACCGGTGTAGAACCCCCAGAGCACCTTCATCTCCCTCCCCACAACCACCTCGGCCCCCAGGTACTCCTTCAAGAACCCCTCGACCATCACCCTCGGCATCCTGGTCACGCACACCCTCCTCATGGCGCCCCTCATCACCTCGAACCCTTCCGCCCCAACGTCCTCCAGGAACCACTTAGGCAGCACGGCGCGGCCGGCTTGGAACCGGCTCTCCCGCAGGCCGCAGAAGGACACCATGGCCATGACCTTCAGTGCCACGCCGCTGCCCAGGCAGCAAATCAAAGGGTAGAGGAGGAGAAGCACGAGGCCTCTCAAGAAGCCTCCTGCCTCTAGCGCCACGAGCATGAAGTAGGGGAAGATCGAGGATGACCTGAGGAGGCCCCCCTCGACGTCGACGACCAGGGTTCGCGCGGCGAGCTCCTCCATGGGAGGAGACGCCCAGTGCAGCATGGAAGGGTGTGGCAATGACGATGCAGCGCTGGGTGACGATCTAGAGACGGGAGGCCTCCCATGCAAGAAGAGCGAGGCCAAGGCAGAGAACAGCGTGTGCGACAGCTTCTTCTTGGCCATGGTGTGTTGCTGGTGGCTATGGTGGAGGTGTTTCACAAGGGAGGAGGGCTTGGTGTTGATCGTGGGTGCATGGAAGGTCCCTTATATAGGACAACAACTAGCTAGCAGATCCTTCTTGCTCGGAGCCTGATCATGCATGCATGAATCGGAGAGCGGGGCCTGCACTGCTTGCTTGAAGCCTGATCATTTATTCAGTAAGGTAAGACCTGTCTCTAGATCACGCATAAAAATTGTCAAAATTTTTTGAGACGACTAAGACCTCTCAGTTGATGCCCATACCCTCTGTCAGAACAGATTATGGAGCCAATTTTTTTGTCACTGACAGTGGGCCACTACTGTTCCCTGACCCCACTTGACAACCACAGCACCTCACCCAGCCTTCTTCTCCACAGCGCCAACTGCTCTCTCTGTCGATTTTTCCACTGTCAACACCACCGCCTATCGGCTCCGCCAATCGCATCGCTTGAAACTCAGCTCACCATACCCTGCCACGGCGTCATTTCTTCCATAATTTCACTGCCACAGCTATTTCTACTCTGGCCATACCCTGCGTCGTAGTCCCAGTCTCCCTCCCCGAGCGCAAAACTCCATTCTCACCGTGTGAACCGAATTGCAATTGTTGCGGTGAATTCATTGCCTGTCTCGTCGCAAGCCAGCTCACCCCTGTTCTCCTCCTCCACGCCACGGTGTTTTCTTGCCACGACGGCCAAATCCTTTTGCTTTCTCAGCCGTACGTGGCAATCAAAGCTAGGCAGAGGAGATCGATGCAAGCCTCAAATCCCTTGTCACGTCTCCGGTCTACCTCGCCGCGATTGCCCATGCCTCTGCCACGACATGATCGATGTCTCTGTAAAATAGTCAGTCGCAAAAACTCGCGCACACCCTGTCGCCATGACTCAACCTCCCCGCCGCAAGCAAGCCACCGTTCACACCGGCTGATTCGACCAATGGCGACAGCCAAATTCTTTTGCTTGAAGCCTGATCATGGATTCATGCATGAATTGAAGAGCTAGGCCAGGTCCTGCCTGCTTGCATTGCCTGTCATGCTATGCATGTATGCGTTGCTGCTTTTGTACGTGTGGCCGGATTCACGGAAGAATGCGACCGATGCCGTGCACTTAAGGACGGTGGTAGAAAACTTGAAAAGCATTGCTACATGGATATCATGTGTGTGCGGTATATACGGTTGGCGATGCCAATGAAAGCATCAATCGATGACTGCTAGGGCTGGGTATTCTGTTAATTTGGTTTTTCGATTCAATTTTTTCGGTTTAAAAATATTTCTATTTTTGAGAATTGTTAACCGAATCGAACCAAACAATTTAGAAAACCGAACCGAATTAATCGAATCTATTCGGTTCGATTATTTCGTGTTTTGGTTCATCGAAAAATTCCAAGCAGCAATTCCCCGACTCCCTGTGCATTGCCTCGTGCTCGCCGTCCACTCACCGCTCGTGCACCTCTCCGCCCTTAGCACTCACCGGCCAGTAGGGGTGGCAACGGGGCCATTCCCCGCCGGGGAGTACCTCCCCATCCCCGTCCCCGCGATCCAAAATTTTCCCCATCCCCGTCCCCGTTCCCCGTCTCGGGGGAGAAAATCCCCCCGTCCCCATCCCCGTTCGGGTATCGGGGCCCCGTCGGGGACCCATCCCCGCGAAAATTTCACACAAGAGAAGAGCTCTTATAGCCATTTTAACTCTAAAATCATATCAATAGACAAGGAAAAAAAGAATGCATGCATTCATTGAAGATTATGTTGTCCCGTTTATGAAAATGTGAATATGATGGGCTAGAGAATATGTTTGCAATCTAATGACTAAATTGGACTAAACTAAATTTGGATCCCCAACCGGGTCCCTTGAGGAAAAAATTCCCGTCCCGTCCCGCCATCTAGCAGAAGAATAATTTTCTGTTTCCATCCCATGGGACGATTTCTTCCATACCCGCCCCTAATAGAGAAATTCCCGCCGGGGATCGGGGAACGGGTCCCCATTGCCATCCCTACCGGCCAGTGACATAGAAGGAGGCCATGGTGGCGAACATGGCAACCCAATCTGGACCCCTCCGAGAAATGAAGAAGTCACCCCTTAAAGAAATACCCAACACTTAAAAAAACAAAAACCAAATTTCGGTAAAAATGGATTTTGAGGGAAGATAAAAATTAGCTGGATCTAAGAGAAACTTTGTATATGCATTTGTTATTAATGCCTGCTGGGTACTCTGTACTCACTCTTATTTAAATCCCCTTTACTTAGAAAGTGAGTCCGATGAATCCACATATGAGACGTGGGGTGCGGATTACTCATAGGACCAGTGCCAGGACCTTCATGAGGGCTACTACTACGGCTTCTACAACCAGGAGAGCTAGGGGATGCTATAGGCCATATCAGCATTTTGGGAGGTCCTCAGGGTAATTAGATAGTTATAATATATTTTGTTGTATAAGGATCAGGTATATAATTATATAATGGATATATAGCCATGCGTAGCTTAGTTTGAATATATTTTCATTCAGTCTCTAATTATTGTTTTGTTGTAACACTTTGAACACGGTATAGTAATTGATAAAGTATCAAGTCGTTCGATATTTTGTTAGCTACTATGCTGAAATTCGTGTAATTATTCCGATACGATGACATTGCTACTCTCGTTACTCTAAACTAATTATCCGTGTCATCACAAATCTTACCTCAAGATTCTTGAGAACTGTTTACTTTTTCACGCCATAGCTCGTTGTTATGGCTTGTTTGTTTTTATTTTTGATTCTGGATTCTGACCTTAAAAACAGAATAAAAAACAAAAAGCTTGATTCTAGTAATCAATTCTCACAATCCAGTCTATTCATACACACTAGAATCCACAATCTACTTCATATGTGCTTTTAGTTCTAGCTTTTGGATAATCGGCTTCTCTGCGACCACAATCTAGAATCAGTTTTTAAAAGACCCAATTGTTAATTACAAAATTTTACTAAGCAGTGCTTCACTATTTTCTCTCCCAATACAAGTTACACAAATCTTAAAACAAACGAAGGGGTTAGTAATCACCATCTACCATTCACTCATACTTTAATATTTATGCAACTGTCAAAGAAAAAGCATGAAAACACCTCTCAACTTTACTCCCTTTCGGGAATTTTTATGCAGAGTTGTTGAACAGGGTAGTCTACCATCTGTCGATGTGGTCCTGGCTGGTTTCATTAGACACCGGGAGAAAACAGTACGAGCAAGAAATGGTCACCCAGTGAGTGTTTAACTTTACCAGGACCAGATCACACTGACACCCGATCCTTCCGGCCTACAAATCTACGATGCAAGCGTACTGTTTGGCCGTTCATTGTCAGATCTGGTCCACCAGTGAGCAACTGCAGAAGCTACTGATACGACATTCAGCTTTATTATTCTCTGGTTAAGAATTCAAGGACACTTGCTCTCTGGTTCAGAATTCTAGGACACTTGCTGTGGTCCCTTCCAGGTATTACCGTGTATCGCTCTTCATCTGGTAATACTACCAGATGTTGAGGTTAGTTGAGGTTTAAGCAACTTCTCTGGGAATTGGGATTCAGATTCAGATCATGAGAACACGAAGAAGAACAAGCTCTAGGGGATTCAGATTTCGGTTTCCTGGATTTCAGTCTCTCAGAAGTCAGAAGCAAGAAAAGGGCAGACTCAACTCTTCACCTACTGAATACTGACGCCTATGCGGCCTGAATATAACCATGCCATGCCATGCATGGACGCGCCGGTGGCCGGTGCATTGATTCCGGCCGGGCCGGCGACATGTGAAGGCAATTTCTATCTATCAGCGGCCATGCTCGCAGGATGGGAGGAAGTAATGGTCGTCATAACTGAGAGACAGAGACTCCTGCTTGGTTTGGGGTTACTACTGTAATGGACTAACGGTGACACTATAACGTACAATGCAATGCCAATCTGCCTCCATAACCCTTGCAAGTCAGTGCGTATTAATGTCCGACCATGCTGTCTTACAAGCGGCATCCTCGCAAGCAATGGGAGAGCCAGAAAAAATTGAGAATCTGAGTAAGCTCGTAGAGAATGTTGACGAACTTTTTACCGGACTCGTCCGTCGTTGCACGCTACTCCGGGGCCTCCAATGGCACATCGCCATGAACACGGCGGTAGTGTCCGAGGCTGGCGACGCCGACGCCGACGCAGCGGAGGATAGGGAGAGAAAACTTTAAGCTGAAGATATCGCCAAATGCATTTCCAATTCTTGTAGTATTTTAACATTTGTGGTTAGCCGGTTTCTCGATGACGAGCTGGACGACTTGGACTTTGATGGCCTGGCCGACGACCGTGGGCTCTGCGAGCTTCCGGATGTATCCAAGCTCTTGTTGACAGCCTACTGCTCTGGTTCGCAATGCTGCTCCTCGCCAGCCATCGGCTGTCGGCCCAGGCAAGAGGTGGGCCGTGATGGGGCGCGAGCCTCCCCTCCGCCCTGGGAAGGGGTACCCCTGGAGAAGGCCGCCGCCGACAAAATGCACTGGGTGGCCAAGTTCGACCCGACAATGGGGAAGCAGTTCAAGGCCAAGGGAGTGACGCTGCCGTACACGCAGTACTTCGCGGAGTCGCTGATCCGGGAGGCGGAACTGCGGAAGTGGGCGACAAGTTTGTCGCCATCCACGCGGCCATGGGCGGCGGCATGGGGCTCAACTACTTCCAGAAGCGGTTCCAGAGCGGTGCTTCTGTTGTTGCAACCACGGCGAAAACTCAACGCGAACTGCATACAACATTCACGAGCTGGAGGTTGAAGATGAACAGTAAACACACAGACGGTTTGTGTGCTGACACTGCTACAGCTTTTCTGTTTTCTGTCCTCTTTTATTCTATTAAACTGACTAACTGCCAATCCTATTCTTCAGCTGCGATCCACAATAATCGTGGTACAGTTCAACTAACAGAGAAAACAAACTGCAACTAAACAACCAAAAAACGCCCTCGACGTGAACATGCGCACGCCTCAGTCCACCTGCATGCAGATAAGTAAAAACATGTGACAGGCTTAAACTAACAGCTTCGACGTCGGCATCGCGGAGCAGCACGCGGCGTCACGTTCGCTGCGGGGCTCGCCGCCGGGGGCTCAAGCTGTTCTGTGCCATCTACTCGTCATTCCTGCAGCGCGGCTATGACCAGGTGGTGCACGACGTTGACCTGCAGCGGCTGCCGGTGCGCTTCGTGATGGACCGTGTGGGGTTCGTCGGCACTCGGCACCGCGACGCCAGTGAGCCCAGGCAAGTGTCCGCCCTGTCCGAGAGCTGGCTCCACCGCTGCTTGCAAGGTTGCTGCTGCTTCCATGCCACCGTCACCGCCACGTTCGTTGGGCTCGCTTTCTCGCATTCATGCAGGGTGTGTTTGGTTGGTGGGATGAGATTGAATGGGATGGTTTTGTACTATTTGGTTTCATTATTTTTGATGAATGGAATGGTTAGACATCTGTAGAGAATATTTCTTAAATCTATATCACACTGTGCAGGACAGAATGGTTTCATTCAAGCAACCAAACACATAGATGATATTTTTCTTGAACCATCTCATACATGTCCCATTTGGTACAAGCAACCAAACACACCCGTAGTGCTCATGCATCTGTGCCGTGCCGTGGTGTGGTGATCCTTCGCTGATAGCTTGTTACTGTCGAATGTTAGAAATTAACAATAAACTTATAATTTCAAGTACCTTCGGATTAGAAAAGTCAGGCATGAAATCGGAGGCACACAATGTAGATAGGTTCGGGCTCCCAGATAGAGTAACACTCTACTCCTATATGGATGACGTGTGGATTCGATGAATAGAGCACAAAGCAAGACACCTAACTCTAGTTACAATAAAGATTTAACTTAAGGGGTGGCTAAGCTATAGCTAAGGATTGACGAAACGTAATTCACCGGCTTTTGGATACTCTGCTAAAAAAGTCTTCTCGCTTGTCTAACTCTGGATAGCTTATAATCTAAGAATTGCTTGTTGTTTCTAGGGATACCTACCCCCATCCTTATATAGTTGGAGTAACCTTTTCTCAGGTCGAGTTGTAGTCGGTTTGGGATACCGGATCGTACTTGATGAAGAGTCTATCGTTGCATAATCTTCGCAGCGTATCCAAACTTTCCTGAATATCAGGCGTACTCGAGTTGGTTTCCTCGTAACGGGAAAACGATTGAGTCCTTCTCTGTATGGAGATATCCCCTCTGCGTATATCTTATCTCATAGAATAGGGCCCGTAATATCCGAAATTTTTAGATACTTTATTGAGCATATATGGTATAGTCTTTGAGTTTTTAGTGTATATCCATATCCCATATTTAGATATTCAATAATAGCCCCCAAACTCAGTGGAGGGTCCGTTTAAGCGCCCGGTCAATTACTGCCAAGCTCTGGCTTGGTTAAGTAATGCCTCACTTGCTTGTAGTCAAACGATTCGGGTAGGTTGAGAATCGCTAAGTATCGAGTAGGAATGTGCTGAGTCGAGCGTCCTACCATCAGCCTATCTCGAGTTCTTAGGGTAACCATATGTTACTCCATGTCGACTCATCGACTCCACTCTGAGCAGAGTTTAGAAAAAAAATCAGAAAATCAAAACGTATGGCAGTTGAGTATTTATTGCTCTCGTCTGCAGTGCCAAAACTACTATAGCACTATAATTCCACCTTTCTCGCCAATCAAGATGCCGTGTCATGATGAGTGAACCGTTCACTTGAAAAGATTTTGGCTTATAAATTCCAAAATCCGGAATTGTAACAATTCATACATTTTGCCTTTAGCCTTATTTTGAAGCCTCCGTCGTGCTCTTCCAACCCTAGCTTGCTAACTTTAAAAAACTTTATTCCCCATCCTTTCCAGCGGCGTCCGGTTCTTGATAGGTGCTAGAAACTTCCCAATTGCGATAAAAAAGCCGAGATGACCATATCCGCTCTCGTGGCGGCAGATGACTTATGGTGATGAAGCCCTCTAAATGGTGTGGCAAAAAGTCGACGATGACGAAGAAGCATCTTGCTTAATTAGCGAAAGAAGGCTTTGTTCCTTCACAGGAGGTCTTCCATTGGAGGTCGTCGTAAGGTGAACTATTCTCTACCCCCGAGAATGAGGATAAGACCATCGTGTTTGAGGTCTTTTTTTGCTACGGGCTCAATTTTCCTCCTTCGCATTTTTTGACCCTGATTCTTGACTTCTACACAATCCAGCTTTACCACTTGAGCCCCAATTCAATCACAATGCTCAGTGTGTTTGTTCCCTTTGTGAGGCCTATCTAGGCATCAAGTTCAGTCTCAACCTATTTCACCACTTTTATAATCTCAAGCAGCATTGAAGAAGCTTACCGAACGGAACGCCGAATGTGCACTTCTTGGCATTAAGCATCATTCGATATTTTCTGAGATTGTCGAATGTTTTCTTGAGGTCACTAATTAAGGTTCTCCTACGTCTTGATTTAACCACGATATCATCAACGTATGCTTCTACATTACGCCCGATTTAGGACTTCAAGCAGTTTTGAATACAGCATTGATATGTAGTACCAGCACACTTTAAACCAAAAGTTTAGCAATTCACAGCCCGCAGTAGAGTCTACTATTTGGTCAATACAAGGGAGAGGAAAAGGATCCTTAGGGCAAGCTTTGTTGAGATCGGTGTAGTTGACGCACATCCTTCACTTGTCATTGGGCTTCTTGACAAGGATAGGGTTTGCCAGCCACGTCGGGTGACGGACCTCTCGAATGAAGCCAGCCTTCAGGAGCTTGCTGACCTCCTCTTGTATGGCCTGCTTCCGATCTTCCGTGAATCTGCGTTGCTTCTGCATCATAGATATGGCACTTTGTTTCACAACCAGCCAATGCTTGATCACCCCCTTAGGGACCCCAGGCATGTCGAACGGTTGCTATGCAAACACATTATGGTTTGCCCAAAGAAAGATGACGAGCTCGAAATTCCTATTTGGGGTCAAGGTTGGCACCCACCTTAACCGTCTTGGAAGGCTCCGACGGGTCTAAGGGTACCATTTTGACACCTCTGTCAGTCTTCTTGTCCTTCTTGTCATCGTCGACCGGGTTCTTCGTGGCACTGTTGGACACGGGAGCTTGATCGCTACTCTTGAATTTTCGTGGCACCGTCGACATGGACTGCTACTCCGTAGAGGTGCCCAACCATCTCCAAGCTCTTTTTGTACTTGGCCGATTGCGACCTATTTGGTCCCTCTTGATTGAAAGAACTCCTTTTGGTATTTGGTATGTTGACAATCTGGTACACGTAGTACCCCACTGCTATATATTTGGCTAGCATTGGGCGGCCTAGGATCACATTATAGGCGGTCTCAAAATCCGTCACACTGAAAAGGATCTTTTCGATGCAGAAATTGTCTGGTATGCCAAACGTGATAGGAAGCTCGATCTGGGCAAGTGGTATTGATGATGAATGTGGAGTTATGCCATGGAACGGCTCGACTCTGGCCTTTATTACTGTCCGGGAGATCCCCATGTTCTCTAGTGTTTTCGCGAAGATAAGGTTTAGCGAACTACCTCCATTGACCAAGATTCGAGCGACCTTAACATTAACAATGGTGGGCTCGACCACCACAGGGTATTGCCCAGGATGTGGAACCGTGGCTGAGTGATCTGATTGGTCGAAGGTGGTCGGCACTTCTGACCACTTGAGAAATTTGGAGAGAGCTGGTGTGGCCAAGTTGACATCTCTTTCAGATGTCTTGTACTGTCTTTTGGACTCGTACGTAGCAGATCCCCAAAAAATATGCGCCAGCTTATGATCAGCCCAGCGGTATTCGAGCTCATCGTCCTAGGGCTTTTTTCTGGCCTGCTTGATTCTGCGCTCGGTGAGGGTGGCCTTAAGCTTCTCTTGGACCTTCTTACTGATCATCTAGCACTCATCGAAGTCGTGTTTGTCCGTATGATGGGTAGGCGATGTTGTTCCTCCACGGTTTAGCCCTTTGTTGTCAGCGATATTATGCTTGCCCTTTCGATAGTGGCTATAGTGGAGTCACTTTTGCATTTCTCCATGCGGTTCTTGTTCCTCTTCTCCCCTGCTTGGACAACCCAGGCTTGTTGCTGTCAGGCTTGGGGTCATCGAGATGGTTTCAGGCCTCAGTGTGTATGGTGTATTTTTCTGCCAACTCAAAGAGCTCCTTAGTGTTCTAATCTTTCGAGTGGCAAGCTTTCCCTTCAACTCTCTATCCTTTACACCGTTCTCAAAGGCCACAATGACCGCTTTGTCTGAGATGTCAGGGATCAAGCTGCACTTGTCGTTGAAGTGTCGGATGAAGCCGCTCAATGACTCTCCTGGCTTTTGTATCACCCGATGTAAGTCACTACGCATTTCGGGGCGTTCATACGTACCTTGAAAATTGTCGATGAACTGGACCCGTAACTCCGCCCATGATGACATTGCTTGAGGTGGGAGATTGAGTAATCAAGATCTCGCTGCACCATCCAAGGTGGTGAGCACGTAGTTGGCCATAACCTTTTTGTTTCCTCCGGCAGCCCTCATGATTGTAGTGTAGATCTGTAGCCATTCAACAGGGTTGATTTTGCCTGAGTACTTCTCGATAGGGCCTGGTTTGAACTTTTCTAGCCCTCTGACTGTGTGTAGCTCGGGAGTGAACACTTTGCACCCCTCATTAACATCCTCGGGGATCGCCTGTCGTGGACATTGCCATGCTTCTTGTCGAGGAGGGAATCTACGCCGTGCCGACAAACGTCCCCTCGAGGGTGGAGATTCACCCCGTCGGCCCCGACATGTGGGAGATTGGCCCCTTGAAGGTGGGGACTCATTCTCTCATCGCTCGTGGTCTTTGCGGTCACATTCTTCCCTTTGATCGCGAAGGATGTCACGTAAATCCCATCGATCGTGAGGAATGCGGTCTCGAAGATCCCTATGGCGTCTCTGTTGGGGGTTGAAATAAGCTGTCCTGGAGGCACGATGGCTAGAGCTAGCCACCGTCGATCTCGCTGCTCGATGACTATCGTGAGATGGTCCCGGTAGCTGGCTCTTGGCACCCTATTGGCTGGGGTGTACAAACCTCAAGTTGGCTGCTCGAGTGGTCTGAGCTTGCGCTGCATTAAGTAGCGTTTTCATCTGGTTGAACACTAGAGTCATCGGGTTGCACGGATCGATGGTGGAAGGATTTCAACGACATATGGCGCCTTTGGACATTTGCATTAGAAGTCTTGAAGATGTCACTGTTGTAGCTATGATAGAACGTTGCTCCTGCGATGCGGCCAGGCCCGCCGTTGTGGTCGCTTTGCCAAAAAATCTATTGTCCTTGAAAATTCGGTGCCCATGGGTGGGGCGTCATTGGATTGTCAAGATAAAGTTACTTCAACAGATTGGCCACAATCCCGGCTGTGCCCGTGGTGGTTAGATCTCATCGATGATCTATAGTGTTGGGAGCAACAGCGTTTGCGGCTACCCGCGTTGCACGGGGGGATTTGATGTCCTTGACCAACTGTGGTGTTTGCCCCTGGATCCCTTTCTTGAGAATTTCCGGCATTAGCACCATTATTGGCTCCGGTTATGAACACGTGTCGATCTATTCAGCTACTGTTCTAACTGTTGTTCCAGCTACTGGGGCTGTTGCTATCACTATCACTCTCCGTCTCGACGTACTTGAGGATGTTGGGCTCCATAGAGTTGAAGTCTATAAAGCACACCTCTCGGCGTGGGTCCCAGGAGCGAGACTTGGTGAAGCCGTTGTGTCCAAGATCTCCGCTCGGCCCTTATTGATAATGCATGGTTCTGAAGGCTATCTTAGACCCGACTGTTGGAGCTTGGTCGATGAAGGCAATAGAGTAGAAGTTGCCGCAGGGGTCGACGTCCAAGACTCTATTTGAACACGCATCGAAGACATGTCTGATTTGCAAAAACAGCTGAAGGCCCCTACCTGGCGTGCCAACTGTCGAAGGTTAGAAATCGACAATAAACTTATAGTTTCGGGTACCTTCGGGTTAGCAAAGTCAGGCACGAAATCGGAGGCACACAATGTAGACAGGATCGGGCCACTGGATGGAGTAACACCCTACTCCTGTGTGGATGACATATGGAGTCGATGAACAAAGTACAAATTAGGATGCCTAGCTCTAATTACAATGAAGATTGAACTTAGGGGGTAGCTAAGCTACAGCTAAGGGTTGACGAAGCATAATTCGCTGGCTCTTGTATGCTCTGCTCAAAAAGTCTTCTCGCTTGTCTAGTTTTGGATGGCTTGTTGTCGGCGTATTCCGCCTGACAGGCCCGAAATCTACAGATCGGGTTTGGTTCGGAAAGAGGGCGTCTTCGCGGCTGGTTAACCCTAGCGGGTGAAAACCCTAAGACCCCTACACGGTGAACTCCGGGATCTATGAACTAGGATGGCACAGAGATTTTACCCAGGTTCAGGCCCCCCTTTTTCCAGGGTAATAGCCTTACTTCCTGCTAGATTGCTTAAAGGGTGTATGAAACTTGTACAGTACAGAGCTCTCAGGTTACAAGTTCTTCCTTTGAGTCTACTGCAGAATTCTTGATCGTTCCTCCTCTCGACCTCCCTTCCCCATGCACCAAAGGGCCCTTATATAGGCCAGGCCAGCCAGGGTAGGTACCAAGGAGGGTCATCATGCTGATCTTCATACATCTATTACCCCTTCCTGTGCTGTCCCGTTCCTCCAGCCTCATTAAATGCCGACGCATGGCTTCGCTCGGTCCGCCCGGGATGTGACCCCTTCTTGACGGGTAGGTGAAAGGCGTAAGAGGAATGGGCTCGTGGCAGAAACCCTTGCAGCCGATAAGCCTGACACTGCAGACCTGCCTCTGACATGGTACGATAGAGGAAGGAGACTTCGAGGCGAAGCCACCTCGCACCGCCTCTTTGTCCTGTGGTGGGGCGGCGAAGTATCTCGCCCACGCTGCCGCCAGCGCCACGTGGGCGTCACGGCGGCGGCGTGCTTTCGCCCTATCGCCGAGCGCCACGTGATCGGGCGCCGGCGGCAGGCGTCTCGCCCACCGCCGCCGGGCGCCCGTGGGCGCCGCGGCGGCGAGGCATGCTTCGCCGCCCTATCGCCCGAGCCGCCACGTGAAATTTGAGCACCGCAGCGAGGCGTCCTCACCCACCTACCCGGGCGCCCGTGGGCCGTCACCGCCGTGGCGTGCTTTCGCCCTTTATCGCCGAAGCCGCCACGTGGGCTGGCGCCGCGAAGCAGGCGTCTCGCCCACCTTTCGCCGGCGCCCGTGGTAATCACACGGCGGTGGGCGTGCTTTCGCCGCCCTATCGCCGCCGCCACATGGTGGCGGCGGCGGCGTCCTCACCCACTGCGCCGGCGCCACGTGGTACATCAGCGGCCGACGGGCGTGCTCCCGCCTATCGCCAAAGCCGCCACGTGGGGTGGCGGCGCAGCAATCTCGCCCACTTTCGCCGGGCTCCACGGGCCGTCACGGCGGCGAGCGTGCTCGCCCACCCTATCGCCAAAGCCGCCCGTGGGCCGGGCGCAGAGCGCGTGGCATCTCGCCCACGCTTTCGGGCGCCACATGGGCAAATCACTGGCCGGCGGGCGTTTCGCCCGCCCTATTGCCAGGCCGCCACGTGGAAATGGCTTTTGTGCGGTGGAGAGGGTACCCCAGCATAGAATACGCTGACACTTGTAGTCTGAGAATAGCTTGTTGTTTCTGGGGATGCCTACCCCTATTCTTATATAGTTGAGGTAGCCTTTTCTCAAGTTGAGTTGTAGTTAGTTTGGGATACCGGATCGTAACTGATGAGGAGTCTATCGTTGCATAATCTTCGCAGCATATCCAAACTTCCCTGAATATCAGGTGTACTCAATTGGTTTCCTCGTAATAGGAAAATAGTCGAGTCCTTCCCTGTGTGGAGATACCCTCTTCGCGTATATCTTATCCCATAGAATAGGGCCATTGATATATGGAGTTTTTAGATGCTTGATTGAGCATATATGGTATAGTCTTTGAGTTTCCGGTGTATGTTCATATCCCATATTTAGATATTTAACAGTTTTCTTCTTTAATTACTAAGTAGCACAATGATCTGTGCATTTGCGCGGCTAGATTTTTAAACAGTTTATAGTATCAAATGATATAACTTATATGCTTGAGAATATATAAATGTATTTTGTAGACTATTTAGATTTTTAAAACATTATAAATATTAGACATGACAATAGAAGCTTGAAGAAAAATTCAACTTAAGGGGTGTAATTAAAGTAAAAACTTTGATGAAAGAAAATCATTGGGAATAATAAGTTGTTGGGGATTCCTAGAAATGTAGCAACTCTTCATCTTGCATAGATCATATAGCTATATACCATGTTCTTTCTCTATTAGTAACTCTTTTTTAAAAATATATGCAACACATGTACCTCTATTTAATCTCAAGTAATACGCTGATTATTTTACATGGTATTAGAATACATTGCTCACGTATACACTGATACACCATAGGCGACTTACTTTGAACGTATCTTCCTCACACGCTCGCTGCCCTTGCAGAACCATATGTCTTATATCTCTTATTGATGGCCCTAAAACTTTTCTGCTTCAACCGCCAATAACAAACCTAATTTTTTATTGATCCCTCTCAACTACTATCCTTTTAATGCAATACTCTATCATATAACTATCTTTTATTTCTCTTCAATTATTATTTAATGTTGAACGTTATGACATCAACATACAATACATATATGTATAAGTATTGCTTATCCTACCGGGGTCACCCGTCATGCTCTCGCCAGTGGCCCTAAACCTATTATGCTCTCATTAATCACCCCAAGCATATTCCATAGAGTATCATCATCTTCACTTTGAGTTTTTTTGCAACTTGTTTTAATTCAAACGAATTCACGCATGTATATACACATGCAAAATATTATACATGCTTGATTTACGCTTGTCTCATATCGGTCTCTTCTCTTATTCAATGTTTGCCAACTCAACGATGTTGCTTCCTCACAAACGCGACGACCTCCCATCTTCTATGATATATGCTAGTATGTTTGCTTTAGTCGTTATCTAACAATATGTAGAATTTTTCCATCATCGTGTGTGATTTCATGTCTCTCAGCAGTGATGGCACGATTCTAGCTACCCAATGGATATATATCCTCTGTGGCTCGTTTTTCATACCAGGGTCTCTCCATCATCATGCTTCTTTTGCTACTAACTTCTTCAACAGTACAGATGCTCACCACTCATCACGGCTTTTGGGTCCTTTGGCTTTGGCCTCCCTCTTTTTATTTTATTTTTATTTCAAATTTTATTTATTTTTGTTGAATTAAGTAAAGAAATCTAATAACTAATGTTTCATTAATTTTATGCTAAATTATATTTATTTAGGGATTTTATTTAGAAATTTATATGAAAATTGAATTGTAATTCTTGTTCAAAACAAATTAGCTTTTTATTATTTGTATTCCAAATTATATTTATGTGTTGTTGGATCATACATGACATAGATTATTTAATATAGCTTTAGGTGGAATCATATACAAATCCAATTGTTATTTTTATTTCATTTTATTCCTAATTTAAACTATTTAGGAATTTTACATTAGAGTTAAATATGGAAATCAAATTACTAATTGTATTTTATTTTTTATTCTAAATTTTAGTTTTAGGTTGGTATTTGTATAAAATCCAATTACTAGTTTTCAATTGATTTTTGTTTTGATTTTTATTTTTATTTTGATGATCGTATGGAAATAAAATTTCTATTTGTTTTCATTTTTAAAGGAATTTTGGTTTTTATTGTACTTAGCGTGGACTCTTTATTTTAATCCTATGTAAATTAAATTTCTTTTTTATTTTTATTCCAAATTTTAGTTTTTTATGTTGGAATTAGTATACAATTCAACTATTAATTTTATTCTAAATTTTAGTTTTATTTTGATGTTAGTATGGAAATCAGATTACTAATTATCTTTTATTTTAATTTTTTTTATATTTTTATTTTGAATTTCAATTTTGTTTTGATATTTGTATGGAAATTAGATTTTTAATTATCTTTTATTTTTGTTTTAAATTTTTTATTGTACTTAGACTCTTTCTTTTAGTTGTTCATTTGGAAATTAGATTACTAATTATATTTTATTTTTATACTGAATTATAATTTTGTTTTGGCGTTCATATGGAAATTAGATTATTAATTATCTTTTATTTTTATAAATTTTTATTCAATTTCAATTTGATTTTGGCGTTAAGTATAGAAATTAAATTATTAATTTATCTTTTTGTTTTGAATTTTTTATTATACTTGGACTTTTCTATTAACCGTATGGAAATCAAATTCCTGATTTTATTTTATTTTTATTCTAAATTTTAGTTATTCTTGTATTGTACATGACACAAACTCTTTTTGTATTGTACATGACACAAACTCTTGTATATTGTACATGACAAAAACTTTTTCAATTAATCTACACCATTATAATCTAGATCCATTATGATCAATGGTGTATATCTTTCTTTTTTTCCTCCGATTAATATAGAAATTTCTAGTTTTGTGAGCCAACATGGTGGCTTCTTTTATTTCTGCTTTAATATTATAACAGATTCATGATCCTCTTAATTTGGCACTAGAAAATGACTCGCGATCGATCGATCCTGATTAAGTATATATTGATCAGCGTCATTGATTTCTTCTGCGTCGTGTGCTAGTATGAATTAAAGTGCCTGGCATGACACATATGTTATATCTACTATATAATAGTGGCAAGAATTCTGGATCGATCAACGATGCCACTTCGCCGGGTCCGTCCGCGGCGCCCGTTCCGTCCTGCGGTGTTGTTCCATTTCCGCCGGCGCCAAGTCCGTTCCACCTGTGGCGGTTTCCTCGCAGTCCATCACTGCGATGGCTGGTAGCGGCTCCTAGTTATATATAAAAGTGCCAAGGCCGGGTCCGTCCGCGGCGCCCGTTCCGTCCTGCGGTGTTGTCCCATTTCCGTCGGCGCCAAGTCCGTTTCACCTGTGGCGTTTTCCTCGCAGTCCATCACTGCGATGGCTGGTAGCGGCTCCTAGTTATATATAAAAGTGCCAAGGATTGCTAGCTTGTGAGCGCTGCCAGGTGTCCGCCCTCGTGGAGATGTCTCCAAAAAATTAGAAATCGCATTTAGGTCCTTTTGATGGTTTTTTAGTAAAATAGACCCAAAAAATATCGGAATTGCGTTTCATTCTCACCGCGCAGTTTTCTAAAAAAATACAGATCCGTTGAAGGTTTATAGCCGAATTGGAAATCGCATTTAGGTCATTTCATCGATTTTTTAGTAAAATAAACCCCAAAAATTTTGAAATTATGTTTATATCCCTCCACGCGGTTTTCTAGAAAAACATTAATTCGTCGAAAAATTGGAAATCGCGTTTAGGTCCTTTCGGTGGTTTTTTAGTAAAATACCCGAAAAATATCAGAATTACGTTTAGATCCCTTTGCGCGGTTTTCTAAAAAACACAAATTCGTCGAAGGTTTATAGTCAAATTGAAAATCGCGTTTAGGTCCTTTTGTCGATTTTTTTAGTAAAATAGACCCCAAAAATTTTGAAATTACATTTATATCCCTCCACGCGGTTTTCTAAAAAAACGCAGAATCGTCGAGGGCACAGTTTTCTAAAAAAACATAGATTCGTCGAAAAATTGAAAATCGTGTTTAGGTCCTTTCGGTTGTTTTTTAGTAAAATAGGCCCAAAAAATATCGGAATTACATTTAGGTCCCTCCGCCCAGTTGTATAAAAAAACACAGATTCGTTGAAGGTTTATAGCCAAATTGGAAATCGCGTTTAGGTCCTTTTGTTAATTGTTTAGTAAAATAGACCCTAAAAAAATTGAAATTACGTTTATATCCCTCCACGTGGTTTTCTAAAAAAAACACAGATTCATCGAGGGCGCAGTTTTCTAAAAAAACATAGATTCATCAAAGGTTTATAGCCAAATTGGAAATCGCGTTTAGGTCCTTTCGTCGATTTTTTAGTAAAATAGACCCCAAAAAATTGAAATTACGTTTATATCCCTCCACACGGTTTTCTAAAAAAAATGCAGATTTGTCGAAGGTATGTAGGAGCCTATAGATTCGTCGGCGGGTCCTAATGACCCATTTTAAAAAAAAACGGAAACAAAAATCGGCGAGATTTCGAATTTTACGTTCGTCGTTGTCATAGCATAGCAACGTAACGCGTTACTATGGCTGATATATCTTAAAGCCAAGAGGATTGAGCATATCACGGTCGCCACGTCACGGTTTTCGGAAAAGCCCTCGAAAAATCAAAAATCGCGGATAGGTCATTCCACCTGTTATTTTGCAAAAACGACCTCATGGTTACGCAAATTCAACGCGGGCACCAGTTTTTTTGGCCCGGAAGATTTTAAAAATTGGAATCATGAGTGGGTCCTTTCACCGGTTATTTTGCAATGTCGGTTCTTTCGACCCGGAAGATTTAAAAAAAATTGGAATCATAAATAGATCCTTCCGCCAGTTATTTAAAAAAAAAAGAGACTTGTAGTTCCGCAAATTCGATTTGCAAAAAACTCGTGCCAGATTTTTTTCTTACGGTGCAGTATTGCGCGCGGCTCAACCTAGTGATCCATATGGTGCATTTGGGAGAGAGAGAGAGAGAGAGTCAAGAGCATGCAGTAGGGGAGTGCATGTCATCAAAAGTAATAATTACGCCTAATAGTGGTACTTTCGAGTGTTTCGTCAAGGCGTATGTAGTCCAACGGTTAGGATAATTGTCTTCCAAGCAATAGACCCGGGTTCGACTCCCGGCAGACGCAGTTATCCTTTTTTTTTTACCCTGGATGCACATTGTTCTCTCCTTTTTTTTACGTTGAAGGAATGAACAAACCTTGTGTTGATTTTGCTAGGACAAAAATCATTACAACTTGTTTTTTTTGTGACAAAATCATCATAACTTTCTGAAGGAGTAAGAAATCATCAGAACTTTTTGAAGGAGTAAGAACATCGTGCATGTCTACTTCTCTTTTCTTTTTCTTTTACCGGGATGCTCATTTTCCTATATTTTTATGTTGAAGGAATGAACAAATCCTGTGTTCTTTTTTCGACGAAATCATCATAACTTTTTGAAGGATTATGAATATCACGCATGTCATCATTTGAAAATGGACCATAATAAAGAGTACTGATTATTTTGTGGTACTTCTTCCAAAGGACAGCAAGTCTGAACTCCCCAAATGTCCCCTTTAAATTCTTAATAGAACACACAAGTCTTTCTTGGCAATAATTCGTTGTTAAAGACGTCAAAAATATAAATCCACATCGATCATGAGCCTTCTTGGTATATCTTCCTACAAAAATTAATTAAGGTACACTAACACCAGTCCAAGTTGCTCAAATGTCTATGTTCTCTTTTGACATGTCATGCTCAGTGGTGAAGGCTGACGTTGCTCGCCTCACCGGTTTAGGTTCGATCCTCGAACCTAGACTCTCTCGTAGAGGCGAATGCATGCGCTAGTGTATGTGCACACGCGTGTGAAGGTGTGTGCACGTGCACGTATGTAGCTCGTCTGTTGTTTTTTTTTCTGTAATAAATGCCAAAGCTTCGGGCCTTTTTTTTTAAAAAAATAAGTAACTCAGCGTTAAAGATTGAACTTTCCATTATTTAAGAGCTCCCTATATTCAGGGATTTTTCTTGGAAGATGTTTAATAAAGTCGCTTTTCCTTAAACAGAAAATAACACTACTACAGAACCGGTCTATCACAAGCGGTTAGGTGCGCACCGCTTGTACTCTACGTGCCACAAGCGGTTCGTGGGCAACGGGCGGGAGGGGGTCTCTAGAAGCGGTTCGTGTCTAGAACCGCTTCTAGAGATCTAGAAGCAGTTCGAGACACGAACCGCTTCTATAGGTAGGGATCCAGAAGCGGTTCGTGTGTACAACCGCTTGTAAAGACCCCCTTCCCGCCCAGCGCATTTAAACCCCATCTTCCTCTCTGAGCTCGCATAGGACAGTAGAGTGGTGGGCCGAGAGCAGTTGATCATGGGGGGAGGTGCTGCCAAAATTTTCAATTGAGGCTATTAGCTCCGAATTAATTGTTCCTAAGGTGAGTAACATGTTGCTCACATCCTTCTCACCTAGATATTGATGTTTTTTGTGCATTGGATGTTGAGAAATCATGTTTTGTTCTTGTGGGAATTAGTGTTTGTGTTGTTGGCTTATTTTTTTGTTCTTAAGGTGATATATTGTTTGGTGTATGGAATGAAATGCAATAAATGTGAAACGATGAAAAATTACAAAGGTGGGGAAAAGGTAAAAAATAATTTTTATTTAGTAAAATTAAAATGCGGAATGATAGAAAAGGTTTGCATCAACATGTAACAATTAGTTAGTTTTATTTAAAAAAAATGTAGGAGGATTAGAAATAATTAGTTGGCTTTAGTTAAAAGAATACGAATGATTAAAAAATACAAAACTATTAGACATAGTTAGCTTTAATTAAATATTGTGATAGATGTTGTTATTATTTTTATTCTTTGTAGATGAACCGACAATGGATGTACAATGCGGACCGTCGGTGAAGAGAGTTTAGTGATGGCATGAAGGAGTTTCTCGACACGGCCGTTGCATTCTTGCCTCCAGGAAGCTTCATACGTTGTCTGTGCGTAGCGCAAGAATGAGAAGGAGCACTCGAGCGATAGATGGTTATGAGGCATGTGATCACGAGAGGTTTCATGGCAAACTATACTGCTGGACCCATCATGGTGAAGCAGAGGCGATTCGACGGGAAGGCGATGAAGAAGGCGAAGAAGAGGAAGATAGAATAGCGATATGCCGGACACCACTCAATACGGGTCCGTGGAAGATACACTCGGCGAGTTTGGCGATGATGAGCTAGATCGGATGCTCCGTGAGAGAGAGAGTTCACAGAGGAAAGACAATACAAGAAGTTTGAGCATGATAGATGACCCAGAGGCGCTTTGTACCCAAAGCGTGGACGGGGCCACAAAAAGCTGCGTACTACACTAGAACTCATGCAATGGAAGGCCACAAGCGGTGTGTCGGACAAGGCATTCAATGGTTTGTTATCACTCGTAAAGAAGTTGCTTCGAAGGTAACACTCTACTACGAATCTACGTATGAAGCGAAGCGAGTCCTCGCCCTTTAGGATTGCAAGTCACGGAAGATACGAGGCATGTCCTAACGATTGTATCTGTATCGCAATGAGTATGCCGATTTGGAGGTTTGTCCAGTGTGCGAAGAATCCTGGTATAAGGTGCAGTGTGACGATCTAGGTGATCATTAGATGGGAATCGTACGAAGAAGAGAACTCCAGCCAAAGTATTGTGGTATTTCCTTGTGATCCCCCGGTTGAAGCGTCTGTTTGCTAACGAAGGTCATGCCAAGATGATGCGTTGGCATGAAGAAGAGCGTAAGGAAGACGGGATGCTTAGACACCCTGCAGATGGCTCGCAGTGGAGGAAAGTCGATCGGGCTTACCCGAACTTTGCAAATGAGGTCAGAAACATAAGGTTTGGGTTGAGCACCGATGGGATGAATCCTTTCGGTCAGTTGAGCAACATCCATAGCACCTAGCCTGTGACGCTTTGCATCTATAACATTCCTCCATGGCTGTGCATGAAGCGGAAGTACATCATGATGCCATTGTTGATCGAAGGCCCGAAGCAACTTGGAAACGACATCGATGTCTACCTGAAACCATTGGTTGAAGACCTTGTGAAGTTGTGGGAGGATGGTGTACGGGTTTGGGATGAGTACAAAAGAGAGTATTTCAACCTGCGTGCATTATTATTTGTAATAATCAACGATTAGCTTGCTCTCGGTAACTGTCCGCCAAAGCTGTCAAAGGGTTTAAAGCTCGCACCGATGCATAGATGAAACGGATTGCATGTACTGAAAAACTCTCGGAAGTGTGTGTACATGGGCCACCGCAGTTTCTTCTGGCAGTCATGCTTTGAGGTGGAAAAGCGATAAATTTAGCAGGGAACAGAATTAAGTGTTAAGCCTCGGCATCGTAATGGGCGACTTGTGTTTGCTATGGTAAAGGATCTGAAAGTAGTATTTGGGAAGGGTCTTGGAAGCATACATCTTAGAACAAGGATGGTCATGCACCCACATGGAAGAAGAAATCAATATTTTGGGACTGCCAGTATTGGGAAGTTTTGGAGGTTAGTCACTCGCTTGACTTCATGCACATCACGAAGAATGTTTGCTTAATCTCGCTAGGCTACATAGATATGTACGGCAAATCAAAAGATACACTACAAGCTCGGAAGGACCTTGAAGACATGGAGGTGAGGTGACCTACATCCGAAAAACAAAGAAGGGACAAAACAACTTTATCTACATCCTGCGAGCTACACTCCAAGCAAGGAAGAGAAAAAAGCATGATTGAGTGTTTGAATAGTGTGAAGGTCCATACGGATACTCCTCAAATGTAAAGAGACTCGTAAACACGAAGAGAACAAACTCCAAGGCCTAAAATCCCATGCGCCTTGTGTTGATGACCTGATTGCTTAGATAGATGTCGAGGTATCTTGCCGAGTGGGTGCGGGGACAATCACAAAGCTATGTTTCTTCTGAACGCCATTTCGCAGAAGGTTGTCGAACCAGCTAAAGCGCCTAAGTTGGAGGTGATGTGGTACAAAGTTTGGTTAGCCTCGAGATGATCTTTCCTCCTGCATTCTTTGATATCATGGTTCATCTCACCGTTCGCCTTGTCAAGGAGATAGGTATCCTCGGACGATGTATCGCACAACATGTTCCTTTCGAGAGGTACATAAGTGTCCTCAAGAAATACGTCCGTAACCGTCAAGCGTCCAGGAAGGCTGCATTGCCGAGGGCTACGTGTGGAGGAGGTGATAGAGTTTTGTGTTGATTACATGAATGATCTAAATCCTATCGGCGTCCCCATATCACGACACGAGGGAGGCTACGGGGCAAAGGACAATAGGAAGGCAAGCGATTGCATGCAATGATCTTGTTGCATTCAAGCAAGCACATTTCAACTGCTCAAGCAATCAACTATAGTCGCCCCTATGTCCTTCAAGCACAAGAGTGTCCTACGCCGAGTTCACAGGGGAAGACAGAGAGTTGGATAACCACGAAGCACATGGATTCTTTCGAAATTGGCTCTGAAGTACATCCTTGAGGAAGGGTCAAGCGATGAACTATTGCAGCGCTTGGCCGGGGACCATCACAAGAAATCGTGACATTCAAGGTGTATGAGATCAATGGTTACACATTCTACACGGATCTCGGGATAACAGGAGCACCAACGAGCAATGATTGTCCGTATAGGCGCAGAAGACAACAATGGCGAGTTGGACACATATTATGGTTTCATAGAAGAAATATGGGAGCTCGACTATGGACCTCTGAAGGTCCCTCTATTTAAGTGTCAATGGGTCAAGTGACTCCAAGCGGTGTGAAGGTCGACAAATACGGCATGACAACCGTGGATCTCCTGAAGTCGGCTATAGGCGCGAACCGTTTGTTCTCGCGAATGATGTGATCCGGGTTTTCTATGTAATGGACATGTCAAGCAAACCTAAAAGCGCAGAAGGACAAGCAAAAGGTAATGCCAAAGCGACATGTGGTTCTCCAAGGCAAGCGAAGGATTGTAGGAGTTGAGAACGCCACCGACGAGGAAGAGTATGGTCGATTCGACGAGCTCCCTCCTTTTACGATTGATGTCGACATAAGCGTCCCGTGATGATGATGTCGATGCTCCTTACATACGCCACGATCATAACGAAGGAACAATTGTAAAGCGAAGACTTAAGATGTACTACTTGTATACAAATTATTCCATATGATCATGTTGATATGTTGATATTTAACATTGCTTGTACATAATTTCTACAAAATTATTTATACAAATTTTAAAATGAAAACAAAGCACGAAAACCATTTGTACAAATTTTAAAATGAGAACAAAGCACGAAAATTATTTCTACAAGTTATTCATTTGTTGAGTTCACTTTTAATACAAATGACATTTATTCGTGATTTATATCCACTCTATGAAAGGATTGCATAAATTTTAGCATACCTAAAAAAAATTGCAGACATACAAAGAGAAATTCAGCTTAGCATAGTTAGCTCATAAATTCCCATACAAAAACCCCAAAAGCAGTGTGAAATTTACACAACTGACATACAAGCTTTCAACAATTTGAGCACAGGTTGTCTACTGCTACTTACCTAGTACATCATATAAAAGGAGCAACATTATAATGATAGCTATATTAACTAATTTCTTTAGCATGTCCTCTACTCTTTCCATCCTTTCTTCTAGCTTTTAATACTCTTGTTGTCATCGAAGCAGTGGGATATGCATCTCTCGGCTTGCAACAGATTAAATGTTACGGCCGTGAGGCCATCATCACTTGGCGACAAATCTTCTTGGAATGCAGACAATTTGCATTGCAAGATTTTCAACACCATGGTGGCTTTATCACCCAACGCCAATACCGACATGCTGTGCCCTTCAAACAAAAAGAATGGAATGGAAGGTGAAAGTCAAGGAATATGAACAAATGAATAACTTCAAAAACTTACCGACATATTCGAACACTTCAGGAACACTCGGGATGGATTCTTGGATGTATGGGAGATGAACACATTTACAGGATCTTCGCATCGAGGACACGATAGCTTCATCCGCAATGCCTCTAGTTATCTCTTCGTCTCGCCATTTGATGAAGCCGTCGACATGAATTAATAGCTTCAAATTTAAACCTTTCCAATCTCATCCGAATCACAAGAAGTATTTCAAGCACAAAGAGTGAAACAAATTAGCATCAACAATATTTTTTCATTACTCCAACATCAACATATCAACAAAACTCCTTGTGGGTATTTCACCGAACACCTTGTGGGCATGAAAACAGAGAGAGCAGGAGGGGGCGTTTCGCCAGCTACCTAGGTCCTCCGGGGTGGATTAGCTGGGGGGTGTCGGCGCGGTGGCTGGGGGGCGTCGGCGGGGTGGCGGTCATCGGCGAGCTTGACGGTGGCTGTGGCACGCGCGACAAAGAGGAGGCGATCGGGGACTTAGAAAATTTGAAGGTGTGGGAGAGTGTGGGGACTTAGAAAAATAAAGCTCTACCCACTTCTACAAGCGGTTCGTATTACCAACCGCTTGTAGAGGTACTTCTACAAGCGGTTCTTAGTAACAACCGCTTGTAGAAAGCTACTGATTAAAAAAAGAATGGTAAGGCGTGGCGGGATTGAACAGGGGTGGGCGAGCCAAGACACTCAAACGCCACGCGCTAGACAGGGGGGAGGAAGAGATCTTATCGAACGATATGGGCACCGTATTGTTTTGAATATTATCCGGTTAGCACTTTTACAAGCGGTTGGTATTTATAGCCGCTTGTAGCTTGCGCTCCACAAGCGGTTGATAATACTAACCGCTTGCATAGGGCCTTTCCTACTCCCGCCCATCCATGCGTTCTACAAGCGGTTAGTAATATCAACCGCTTGTAGAAGTCCTCTTCTAGCGGTTGATAATATATCAACAGCTTGAAGAGACTTCTAGCGGTTGTTATTATAACCGCTTGTAGAAATGAGTTCCTATATAAAGTTGATCTCGCCCACTCTTCCTCACACCCCAAATTTTCTAAGTCCGCTTCCTCACACCCCAAATTTTCCAAGTCTCGGTGCCGCCGCCTCCGAGACCCGTGCCGCGCCACCTGCCAAGGATCTCCTCGCCACCGCTCGGCGTCGCCCGCCATTCCACCCGGAGGACGAGGTATAGCTGCGACGCCCTCCTCCTCCTCTCTAATCCCTTTGCCCAAGGTGTTCGGCGAATTGCACGAGGAGGCGGTCCGGCTAGCTCTGGCGCCGGTCTGCTGAGAAGAAGAAGAAGGTGGCTTGTCTGCTAAGCGAAGAACAAGGATGTCAAGTGGTAGAGGTGATCAACAAATTGGAAGAAAAAGCATGCCAAATGATAAGGCTTGGCTCGAGAGAAAGAGAACAAGAAAGAAGATCGGATCCTGTGAATTGGTAAAATCTGGAGGAGGCTTGCTGCCGTGTGAGTTTGGGACGATGATGGTTTGGGAAGTTGAAGCGATGAAGAATACATAATATGGAAGGCGGTAGTAGATGAGTCGGCATTTTGGAATGCTAGGAAGGTTTTTCGTGATGGAATGATTTATGCTGTTGTTAGTTAAGTTTTGCTAGTGGTCAAATGTTTTGGTTTGAATGATAGATGATTCTTTGGGGGTAATGCGCGTTTTTACGGTGGCGGTAGCGATGTGAATCGCAAGGTCCTTGTGAACTCGTTTTATTCCTTGAATAAAGCAGGAAATCTTTTGATCTAAAAAATAATAAATATTCTTTTTAGGCGATCTCTGACTTTGCTCAATCTATTAATTATGAAATACCATTAACTTTTGTATGCTAACAATATCTCTCGTGTGATTCGTTAAAATAGGATCTTTTTCCTCTAAAATCCATTGAATATTTATCTTCCTTTCCTTATTCTACATTCGGGTTGGTAAGTTAAACTAGATAGCTATACGAGTGAAACAAAACAGCTTATTAATTTGTAGTAAAAAGAAAAAATCTCATTTCCTACGTACAAGAAAAAAGTTGAAGTAAACATAAGCAGTGTAAACTCTTTACCCCAAGGTTGAGATTTTTTGATTAGTCATCATATCTTGAAGCGGGCAAGAATAAAGAATTCGCAATATGGAATTTCATTACTAGAATATTCCTAGTTATTACTATAACTTATAATCATAAGAGGAATCCATCAAAAGAAAAGTTAGTGAGGGGTTCAGAACACTAAAGTACATAAAGGATTAGTAATGAGGGAATCTAAGGCATTAGAGATTTTTCCTCATAAAAGGAAATGACTATCAAGAACGAATTAACCCTTTATTCTTTTTTTTCTTTTTAAGTACTCCTCCCGGGGGAAAGAAGAATAGGACAAAAGATATGGAATGCAATACAAAAAAAGGATCTTTATTTATTCTTTCCTTCCTCTATTCATTTCTGCCCTTTCTACCCTTATGCTTTCCCACCGTGTTGCATTTACCGTTATTCCTTTCTGCCCTTATGCTTTCAAACTCGAATTGTTCTCAACAATCTTGTCTTCATATATAATCTAAGTCTCGAGATTTGCTCTACTCTAGATGGCGACACCAAGACGTGGTGACCCAGCTTTCGATGAGGCGAAAAATCTGATGTTCGAGACCATTGCGCTGGGTAGCTTCTTAGCCAATGAGGCCGTTAACACTGATGCGGAAAATCACGATGGTGCTACTGACACTGTCGATGAGGCCGTTAACACTGGTACCGAGGTATACTCTTACCCATTATAAAATCACCATAAACATGTTAATTATTCTAAAATCATTCATATTATATGTGTTTGTGTATCCAGCCCGGTACCTCATCGGCCACCCAGTCCGGAATTAACCGAGGACCTAACAAGAAGCCTTAGACAAAGTATGTGATAACCGAAGTCGGCAACGACGGGACTCTGCTAGCCCCAGAATCAGCAATTGGCCCTTTCAACAACGCTTGCGGCTACCACGTGAGGGATCACGTCCCAATCGACATCGAAATGGGCCAAAGTCCTGCGGCTACCAAGGCGCCTGGAATGATATGAAGGAAAATTTCACTTTTCGGAAAAGTGCGAACGAAGGCCGAGGATGGGCTTTGAAGAAGATGGCAACTTTCTTTCGGCGGTGGAAGTCGTCTCTCACCCGCAAGTACATCGACAAAGGAGAAAGGCGGACTTCAATCAATTTCCTAAAATGGCGATCATTGGGATGCTTTCGAGGAGTACAAGGTGTCGGATGCGTGGGCGGGCGAGAGAGAAAAACAGGTGAATGCCGAAGAAGAAATACCACCACCATCTCGGGACGGTGGTTACATCAAAATTGCAAAGAAATGGGACAAGCGGGAAGAGGAACTTCGGCGGCAGGATGTTGTACTGGCCCGAGAATTGGGAGCCCGCCTTTGCGCAATTGGTTCTTGGCTCACGGGGCAAACTTGCGATGCGGTAGCTTGGTGATGGCACCGAACAGTCCAAGAAGTTGGTGAAAGGATTGTACAAGCCATCGGCAGAACTCGGTCATGATCCTTGGTGCGAGCGGGGAGAATAGCGAGCTAACATATGCCCTTCAAAACCACGAGCACTCGGGATGGACACGAGGTTTGGGAAGGTGCCATGGAGGCACGGCTTTGCCAAAGACTCAAGCACTTACAGGGCGGGGCGAAGCAAGAGGAGAGATCGAGGGTAGAGTGGGCGATTGGAGGAAGAGCTTAGAGCTACGAAGGCTTCCATCGATGTCACAGTCACGCAAAAGTGTCGAAGCAATAAGCCGACCAGGAGCACTACGTTCGACCAATGTTGAGCGGCGCGGAATCGTGATCGATCCGACCGCGCAAAAGAGCAGTTGCGCATCCGCCGTGGCCCCTGTAGGAGACGACCCGCAGGCCCGTCATCCCGTGGATAGCATTAAGGTTCGCCGCCAGTGCGAGCTACACATTGATATGCGTAACCTCTCCTACAAAGTGGCTTACGGCATGGCTTATCCGGTGGAGGCGGGCTAGACATTCCACTGCAACCAGATACCCTCCGGATACTCGAAGGTCACGGTGGAAGAGGTGGTGGGGGGCTTCGAAGATCTCATGCTCGAGATTGCTGGGGGCGACGACATGACCAAACTTGGACAGGCCCTCCATGGCACATTCATCCTCTGGCGTAAAAAGTACATCATATTTCCAAATGGTGTGGAGGTTATATCTCCAAAGAAGAGAGGCCCTTGATTTGAGCAGTGCAGGAGCAAGCACGCCTCCTCCACATCGACAACCCACGACTCCTCTAGCGTCGCCTGCACGCAATGCTTCCCCAGTGGTCCAGGCCACGCCTTCTCCACCTCCCGCTCCACAAAGAAGCCCGACTCCGCCGCCACCGCCACCGCCACCGCCTTTGAAAGTAAGCACCCAACATCTCCGGTCCACGCCTCCGGCATCTCCCAGGAAGAAGCTTGATGTCGAAGGAGGATCCGACTGGCACCTCCTCCCACGAAGTCGGCATCCGTGACAGAGAATGTCAAAGGAACCGCCAAAGAGGCCATATGATCTCGATGCAGAGGAGCTATTTGCATCCGTAAAAACAGATGTGGCGAGCGACTTGCGCCAAAGAAACGAGCCCAAGGTTAAAATAGATAAAAAAGCGTGAAGCACTTTCGGTCATGCGAGCGGCGCCACCGCCTGTGATGGCGACTACAAAGGACAATAAGAAAGGCTACGATGAAAAATACACGGGCTTTGTCGTGGGAAAGAAGAAGAAAGTGGAAGATGAGCGAGTCTTTGAGCAGTTGAGGAAAATGGCATTCTGAAGGCGGGACTCAATCAATAGACCGAGAACTTCGATGGCACCAACGGATGGAAGTATGAGTTGGGCAAACCCTAATTGATCCAAAAGATATAAAAGATCTCCCAACCAAGATGTGTCAAATGCATGAATGGTACATGAAAAGGGCATCTAACGGAGAGCAAATGTTCCTCCTCACTTTCCAAGATGAGCATTTCTTCCGCGGGAACAACACAAAAATATGCATTTGGAATTGAGGATTTGTACCATGTGTACCAAGGAGGCGTCATCAACGTGTCTTTCATGTCTGCTGGTGTGCTGTAAGTGTCGATCTACTAAGTTTACCGTTTGCTTCCTCTCGTACCACAAAATTGAAAATCTAATTAACTTAGTTATCCTTCTTATGTAGAATGGAGATACTGTATTTGTAGAAGACGGGCAAAGCAGAGCGTTGGCTTCATCGACCCGAGGTTTTCAACGAGAAAGTCGGTCATACGACCAGCAAAAACCGCTAGTTGAGGCATACATTTTGCATGCAATGTTGAAACAGCACTACAAACCGTACATATACGCCCTTCAACTTCAAGTCGTGTTCTCACAAACCTCTTGTTCTTGTATTTCTTAAGCCATTGATAGTACGACTAGCTACTTACGCATATGTTGCAATATCTGAATAGGTTTCACTTTGGATCCTTCTAGTCATCGAGCTTGACAACGGCGGGATTATAGTTCATGACTCAAGAAGGAATCCGGTTCAAAAATACCAATGGTTAACAGGACATTTGCAAAGTTCAAGAAGAAGCAAAAGGAGAATTCAAGAAAGAATTGAAGTCATAATAAGCACTTTCAGTGCATTACTACAAAAACTATTATTAATATACATCGCCATATCGGTTCTTCATCGATATTCGAAATTTCTCCCGTGAAGGTTAAGCGCAGACGGTTGGAAACAACTTATGTGGCTACTCGTGTTCCACTATATTCAAAGTTTTATCCATGGCGATGAGTGGAACATTATGCCGAGGTTAGTATATGCATGTCAATTTGTTAGCTACAACTTACATTTTAATTAATTGTATGCGATCGGATATTTATATACTTCTCGCTTAATTAATTGACAGTCCAACATCGATGAGCACGTTAACGTGCTCTCGCCTCACTGGGTGCGCGCACTCCAAGAACAACTCATCGTCTTCATTGTCGACGATATTGTATCTCCAAATGGCGAGTTCCACGTAAGGCTTGGTCGCCGTTGAACACCGCTGAAGCGATAACGACATCCATGTCGACCAAGGACATAAAGAGTGGCGCATGCAAGAAATGAGTTCGATAATCATTTTTTAATCATTCAAACTTGTAGCGTCGGTTTGCGTGTATGTACTTGTCCATTTTTACACTATTAAGTTCGTTTTCTTGTGTCTTGAGCTAGCTTGTGAACATGTGTATGAGTATGCATATGTAATATATATTTAATTGCAAAAAACTCCTCCACTCATATTTAATTTTATGGTCAAAAGCGATATACAAAAACACCGTAAGAACATATTCTATAATACATATAATCGAAAACTCTCTCCAAAAGTGGTTGGTGACTCCAACCGCTTTTGATCTTCTCTTCCACAAGCGGTTAGTAAGTCTAACCGCTCGATCTCCTTCTCCAAGCGGTTTGTAACACGAACCGCCAGGAAATCCCCATGGCGGCTCCACTGGCCTTCTGGACACCTTCCCAACCGCTTGGTGCCACAGCTAAGCGGTTGAGCAACCGCTTGTGATACGGCGGGTATCACACGCTGTTGCTTAGAAGCGGTTATAAAACCGCTTCTAAAGGGGGTTACGAGCCGCTTGTGGTAGCCGGTTCTGTAGTAGTGTAAGCAATGACCCTTCATTCATTCTTGCGGCAGGTGTGTAGCTAAAATGGGATATTTTTTGGACTAAGTCTAAATATCACAAAATATATAGGTTTAGTGGCACAAAAGTGATGCCATTAGATTTGTATGTCAATGTATTTTCATATGATTACGATTTTGTGGTTATTAACAATGTATCATCAAAGATATTAATGTTCAAAGTCAATTTTGGAGGCCATGTCAAGTCAAACACATCCTATAAAAATCAGTCGGATGGAGTAGAGTACATCTCACAAAAGCTCTTCACAATGTAGTACTGTTCTACTGTTTTACAAGCTCCCTGATACTTTGCTTGTTGTTGTTTTTTTTACAATATATAGATAAATGAACACCCCAAAAAGATGAACCTAACCAATACAACAAAAAAGCACTGAGAAAAAGAAGCAAAGAACAATACATAATGGCAACGTATCCTGTGCACACAGGCTTTTCGTGTACACACCGTGCACACCAACTAACGAAAGTCATGAAAAATTCTGAAAAAAATTGTAGATGTACTTCATAGATTACTCTACCTATGTATAAAATTGTAGGTTCAAATTCATTATATATCAAAAGTTACAAAAAAGAGAAAATTCTGACAAGTTTAAATAGTTTAAACTTGTCAGAATTTTCTCTTTTTTCTAACTCCCAATATATAATGAATTTGATCTTGAAACTTCATACATAGGTGGAGTAATCTATGAAGTATATCTACAATTTATTTCAAAAATTTTCATGACTTTTGTTAGTTGGTGTGCACGGTGTGTGCACGGGAAGCCATGTGTGCACAGGATACGTTGCCATACATAATAAACAGGTAACCAACATAACACACCAGGTTAAACTAGCAAAAACTAAAAAAAAGAACCAGAATTCTAGCTAGAAGCCTAGAACGACACAATTCTTTTTCTTAATGAATCAGTTCTTCTCCTTTCCTGCAGAAGAGTGCTTGCCGTTGGTTTTGACGATGCCGTCGTTGCCGGCAAGCATGAGATACTTGTCCTTCCTGGTGAGCATGGTGCATCCATAGCCGAGCGCCTCCCCCATCTTCCTCTGCACAAGGTTGGCCATGTCGGTGCTCGGCACCTTCCTCTCCCTCACCGCCGTCGTGTCCACCCTCTCTAGGAACTGCACCGTGTAACACATCCTCGGGTTGATCATGTAGTAGAGCGGGTCGAAGCACTTGAGCCCGCCGGCCGTCGTGGCGTAGAACATGGCCGTGTCGACGGCGATCCCGACGGGGACAACGTCGTCGCTGAGCTCGGCGAACAGCGGGCTGAACCGGAGCAGGTACGGCTCGCGGCAGGTGGTGCCCTCGGGGCAGACGACGACGAGGTCACCGCGGTCCAGGAGGCGCGCCATGACGCGGCCGTCGCTGTCGCGGTCACGCGTCAGCCGCACGGTGCGGCCGATCGGTGAGATGAGCTCCGACAGCCGGCTGAGGCTGTACGACACAGCGCGCACCTGCCGGTCCAGCGCCACAGACACGTACACTGGGTCGATGAGCGTGCGGTGGTTGCACACGAACAGCTGACCTCGACCGTGGCCGCCAGCGCCCGGCAGGGGCGGCCTCTCGCCCTTCAACCGCCACGACATGCCGGTGGCTGCCAGGATGGGCGTGGAGTACCTGTACGGCACGGTGAGCGCGACGGCGAGACGGACGGCGCCGAGGGCGAAGCCAAAGGGCAGCCAGACGAACATGGCGAGCGCGTTGCCGGCGGTGGGCCGGAACGCAAGGCGGCCATCGTGGAACACCGTGGGCTTGGGGTACTTGACCCTCGGCAGCGCCTGCCACTTGGCCTTGTCCTCCCGTGGCACGAGGTATATCTCCTGTTTCATGTACGTGCACAAAGTAAACGGTCAAAAGGTTGCCAACTAATTGGAGTACATGGCAGCACTTCAGGTGGGAAAAAGAAAAGTTGTAAGGGTTAGACGTAGTCTGCAACCGTTTGATCGTGTTGGTCGTGAGCTTTATGTACACTAAACTTAATGCAGGTGATTTATCATTTTCGATCTAATAGATCAGGTTAGTTAGTATTTATTTATAATTTATTTGATATTGGAGTAGTAGAAATACTCTTAACAAATCAATAGTTATATTTTATTTCTACTACCTATTATATATTAGCAGCATAATGCACCGTAAAATTTCTCTTCCTCGTATAGTTTAGATTGTATGCTTGGATCGAGTCCATGTAAAACAGTTCCCGTGCATGCGTGCATATATGGTTGCAAGGGGAAACATTTTCATGAAGACGGAGGGTAAGCTCGTGAACAAGTGTTACAAGAGACCAGAGATTCTTCCAGGCTTATTGAAAGAGGTGACAGGTATTACTTACTCTTTGCTAGTAACAGTGCATGTCTGAATTTGAAAGATGCAAACAAGATTAAGCGTGAATGAATGAGTGATTAATTGCACGATCAGCACGGCACCTACTATTTGAAAGATGCGTGTATATCTAAGCACGTATACCGGCTTATTGTATGTTTGAACCATACAAATGTACCTATATAATGACTCCAATCCCATCAAGCTACTTTCATGTAGAATATATACCTGAATTAGCTATGTGAAACAACTCATGTAAGTTCAAGTGAAGTTATGACTAATTATTAGGAGGTCACAAGCATGCAAAGAAAATGTGTTGATGTTATATATGTTAGACTACCTTGCAACAACGTGAGAGAGGATCTTGGAGGAACTCCAAGGAGCTAGAGAAGCCCACAACATAAACCTCCATCTTCTTCTCCTCCACCACCACCTGACCTCCATCACCACCTTCTTCTTCCTCCATGAGACCGGTGTAGAACCCCCAGAGCACCTTCATCTCCCTCCCAACAACCACCTCGGCCTCTAGGTACTGCTTCAAGAACCCCTCGACCATCACCCTCGGCATCCTGGTCACGCACACCCTCCTCATGGCGCCCCTCATCACCTCGAACCCTTCCGCCCCAACGTCCTCCAGGAACCACTTGGGCAGCACGGCCTGGCCGGCGCGGAACCGGCTCGCCCGCAGGCCGCAGAAGGACACCATGGCCATGACCTTCAGTGCCACGCCGCTGCCCACGCAACAAATCAAAGGGTAGAGGAGGAGAAGCACGAGGCCTCTCAAGAAGCCTCCTGCCTCCAGCGCCACGAGCATGAAGTAGGGGAAGACTGAGGATGACCTAAGGAGGCCCCCCTCGACGTCGACGACCAGGGTTCGCGCGGCGAGCTCCTCCATGGGAGGAGACGCCCCGCGCAGCATGGAAGGGTGTGGCAATGACGATGCAGCGTTGGGTGACGATCTAGAGATGGGAGGCCTCCCATGCAAGAGGAGCGAGGCCAAGGCAGAGAACAGCTTGTGCGACAGCCTCTTCTTGGCCATGGTGTTTTGCTGGTGGCTATGGTACGGTGGAGGTGTTTCGCAAGGGAGGAGGGCTTGGTGTTTATCGTGGGTGTATGGAGGGTCCCTTATATAGGACAACAGCTAGCTAGCAGGTCCTTCTTGCTCGAAGCCTGATCATGCATGGCTGAATTGAAGAGCTGGGCCTGCACTGCTTGCTCGAAGCCTGATCATGGATTCATATGCATGAACTGAAGAGCTAGGCAGGCCAGGTCCTGCCTGCTTGCGTTGCCTGTCATGCCATGCATGCATTTACGCGTTGCTGCTTTTGTACGTGTGGCCGGATCGATTCATGGAAGAATGCGACGGATGCCGTGTGGTTGGGGCGGGCAGGTATGTGTGCAAGGACGGTGGTAGCTAGAGAGAACATGAAACGCATTGCTACATGGATATCATGTGTGTGCGGTATACACGGTTGGCGATGCCAATGCAAGCATTGACCTCTAAATGAGAATTGCACGCATCTTAAAGACGCGTATTAATGTGACTATGGTTTTCATTTTGCAGTGCGTACGAAATTATTGACCCAGGAGTTACATGCATGATTGACCCGTTGATTTAGGGGGGATCGAGTACATGGTCACTTAGTAATTGATCATTTAATCCATCAGGCACTCGAGTAGTTAAGGTCAAAACACATTGTTGTCGCACGTACTATAAAACTTCTCGAGTATACTAGTCCTTCCAGACTGAAACAGTACATTTTCTTCTTCAGCGATGGATATTACACCTACCGCTACCGGTCATAAAAACAATATCGTCTTAGATATCTCTACAGTCTTTCAAAATATAACTTTAACTGCTAATTTTTATTGTAAATATATTTATAATACCCAATGAAGTCACAATATTATGGAAGCACTTTTCGAGACAAATATACAATTATGATTTTTTTACATCCAATTTAAATATTTAAAAGATATTGATAGTCAAAATTTCTGTATCTACATCGATATATATATTTGTGATGGGAGGGAGGTATTAATTAGGCCGGCACACAGTACGTTGCCAAATGATCTTTACCATCAATCCATAGCAGTCAATTTAGGAAAACTTGCTGTACTACGGTTTGCTAAATGTGTAGGAACGGAGCAGCTTCGCATAGCCGGCCGGCCGGCGAATTGAAGCTGCGTCAACATGTAAACCATACGCTTGCAGGCAGCTTGGCCGACAGAGGCGGATCTACGAAGAAAGTTTATCAGGGTTATCGGGATACTATGGACTCGTAATACTAAATTATAATTTATAATAAGAGAATCGCACGTTTAGTCAGAAACCATACGTATTAAACTTAAAAAAGGTCGTGTTATGGCCGATAATTTCTCCGTGATTTGTGTGCTGATGATTTGTGTGCTGAAATGGCATCTGGATCGAGGTCGTTCGAGCATGCATGCGGCCAAAGGAGTTAGTTTGGAAAATGGAAATGCAGCAGTACCGCAAGAAAGAGACTGCACACAAGGTGCATGCATGAACGCACGTTCGATGTAAATAACCCATTCTGACGAGTTACACGGACTGAAGATAAGATAGAATTCTCCTTGAACAACAGGGGAGAAGAGGAGAAACGGAGGAAATTCCTTGCTTAACAGTTAACTACGTACCAACTTGCCAGGTTAGACTAAAAAGTTCTGCTTCCTTGCTGATCACAAATGTCCAAATTATGCTCTATCAATGTATCGATTGAATCCGTCGCACCGATCACTGGATTTGCTCTGCTGTATGAAATGACACGTAGCGCTGCATCGTGTTCTCGAATGAATTCTGCTGTTCAGAGATGACTGCACGTCTCTTTTCGTATGCATAGGGAGTGCTCCGTATACACATTGACCGCATTTCAATGTCACGCCCCATGCTAACTGACACCAAATTTCCTGATCATTCTCAGAACAAGATGATCAAGGCTGATCCATAATTCAGTTGAAGTACAGTGCCGGTACGAATCGGAAAACACAGTTGTCGAGGTGCTAGTGTAGAGGTGGGCGTCGTGCCGTATCGGGCCGGCCCGGCATAGGTCTATCATGCGTCGTGCCTGAACCGTGCCAGGCCGCGACGGCCTATCGTGCCGGCCGCTTCGTCCCGGACTGGCCCGGCTCACCTTCGGCGAGCCCAGGCACTGTCCATTTGCGCTTCGTGCTGTGCTAGCTCAGGCCCAGCCCATTTGCACTATTGCGTGAGAGGAAAGAAACCGGAGACACATGGAGTTGAGACAGTGAACACAAATATCATGAAAAAAGAACTAAAATTTATTTATTCTTAGAGCGAGAGGGATGTACTGAACACAAGCGAGAGGGGGCAATGGGAAAGTGAGGAAGAGAGACAATCGAGATTGAGAGATACAGATGAGAGAGGGAGAGATTGAGAGCAGAGACGGGTGGGAGAGAGAGGTGAGAGAGATTGAGATAGATGGGCGAGAGAAAGTAGCTTCTTACATCGTCTCTCAATCTTTCTCAACTCTCTCTCCCCTCTTGTCCGTCTCTCTCAGGTGTCGGCGGTAGGGGTGACGTTCATGCTGTTGAGTACGCCCATAACGCTCATATTCTGCTGGTTAGTGACCTTCATATCGGACTTCTTCATTATGCCCTAAGTCAT
Organism: Guadua angustifolia; assembly: GCA_036346375.1. NCBI lineage: Eukaryota > Viridiplantae > Streptophyta > Magnoliopsida > Poales > Poaceae > Guadua > Guadua angustifolia. Next base: position 4,442,925 of record CM070520.1, read on the forward strand.
CGAATTACGACATGCCCGCAGTACTCTGATGTCGATCGTCTTTGTAGGGTCGAGAATGCACCTAGAGGGGGTGAATAGGCGTTTATGAAATTCGATCGCTCACTAAACAATTAGCTCTAATACACCCTAAGTCAAAACCTAATCAAAGATATATGCGAGGCGATAAATAGGTTTTGACAATTAAAGCCTAAATCAACTAGGCTCACTAGTGCACTAACTAAATTATGTCTCTAAACTAGAATTGCTAAATTGATTAAACAATTAATACTAAGCAATTCTACAATCAAGCAATTTATTACTATGCAAAGGTAAATACTTGAATGTAAAGAGACAAACGATGTTTTTCCGTGGTGTTCGGAGACTTGCCGGTCTCCCCTAGTCCACGTTGAGGCTAGCCCACACTTGGACCGGCTCCCGCTCGAGCACCCGCCTCTTTCCACTAGTCGTGGTTTTTCACGCTTGCGCGTAGGCTCAACCCGAACCTTCACAAACTTCGCCGGGGCTCCTCACACCTCGAGAGCTCCCGCGCACAATGCCTACGCCGTCTAGGAGTCGGCAACCTCCAAGAGTAACAAGCCGCTCCTTCGCTTGAACCTCACCGAGCACAACGAATGCGCAACCGATGATCACCAAGTGCAACACATGCACAAGGCCTCCCTCAAGTGCAACACATGCACAAGAGGCTCTCAAATCACTTCCTAATTGCAACACATGCAATTAGTCTCACTCTTAAGCTCAAGAAGCAAAGGGAGAAGAGCAACACATGCACACAACTCCCACACATAGCAACAACACCAGCAACACTTGCCCCAAGCCCCCCAAGGGGGTATATATAGCCCCCACCAAGAAAACTAGCCGTTTGGGGGCAAAATGGGCGAAATCAGCAAAGTGCGGTACTACCGCCCTCTAAGGGCCGGTAGTACCGCCCTACCTCCAACGGTCGGCCCAACGGCCATATTCCCGGTACTACCGCCCTCTAAGGGCCGGTAGTACCGACTTTGCGGTACTACCGCTCCCACACGGCGGTAGTGCCGGCCGAAGCTCCACCAGAAAACACACGCACTGGAGAAAAGCTACCGCAACAATATTGCCGGTAGTACCGGCCAAGCGGTACTACCGCACCTCCACTGCGGTACTGCCGGCCTCCAGGAGAAAACCAGAATTTCAACTCCAAATCCGATTCTCCGAAAACCAAACTTATTCTTTGAGCCACAAAGATGATCAACACATGATCATACACACGTGCAAAACACATTTGCACCAACTTAGCTCATGCTCAAAGAATTTCAACCAAATTGCAAAAACACATTTCGCAATCAACTCAAAGACTATTTGCAAAACGTATTAAGCAAATCAAACTCGAGTTTATGAGATTAATCCCCCTAGCCATGTGAAGGTCAACACAAGACCCGGTCAACTTGCCAACACCCGTTGCAAGCCCCACTCACATGCTCTCGAATTCGGACTCATAAACCTCGGTTTATTACGACAACGAACTTGCAAATAACGCAATAAACACATTTCATGCTTGAGCACTACTCTTTGCAACACATGCAAAAGTCTAGCTCCAAGCAACATCAAATCAAGATGCATGAACTCTCTAATTGTAACACATGCAATTCTCTAGTTCCATGCAACACCAAATCGAACTAACTTCAACTAAAACCAAATCACACGATGAGCTCTTTGCTGCAACACATGCAAGCCTCTAGCTCCATACAAACACACAAATACCAAATCAACCATATGTGCTCTCTACTCACAACACATGCGAGCCTCTAGCACATACACAACCATAAACACCAAAACCAAGCTTGAGCTCTCTCCTTTTGCAACACATGCAAAACTTAGCTCCAAGCAAACACAAGTTTTAGAAAGATTGTTTTTGAAACCAAAGCATGAAGCTTCAACTAATGCAACACATGCAAAAGTGAACTTCACGCAAAAACCAACGCACTGGCTTATCACTTCTTGCAACACATGCAAATCAAAGCATAATGCGAAAACCAAATACAACCAAGCATAAGTTTAACCCATTCGCAACACATGCCAAATGGTTAACCCTCATGCAAAAACCAAATCAAATAAGATTTGAGCTTGAGTGAACGCGGGATGAGATCACCAACACATGATGAAGCTTAAGCAAAGGGAACGACCCCTCTTAATAGCACGGCGATAAAACCTTAGACTCAAAGACTATAAAGTCCTTAGCCTATCTAATTATACCTTCGCCGCCGCGCACAAGCAATCCTCTTTGGGGTCTTTATGATCATCGCTTTGATACTTCCCCGGAATCATCACTCGACTCCTCTTCTTGACTTCGGGATCCTCTCTTGACGCCCATCAACTCATGATGTCGTCCTTGTCCCGTTCTCATCATCTCATCCATCTTTGGACCTAACTTAATCACAACTCATAAAATAGTTAGTCCAAGATGCATGGTTGTCTCAATAATCGCTTGCACTCCATTAACACATAATGGATGCCTCTAGATCAATTGAGCACAACCTAAATCAATTGAAATGATTAAATGTGTCTTAAGTACAATAATGCAACTCATGCTTTATTATACTTAAGAGCTATTCATTTGTCCTCACATAATCACGGAACCCCATCAACACATGATGAAATGTTCTTTAATGGTTATCAAGACAAATGAACTCAATTTAAATTATCATTTAAATTGATATGAGCATATATTAACTACACAAGTTTTCATATACTCATGTTGATGAAAAGTAATGATCCATTATATATAAATTATATGGAAATGATCATTACTCTAAATCATCAACTATAGAATACACCCCACATGTATATGTGCATAGATATAATTGACTTGGACATAATATGCACATATCCAATTTGATCGTATTGAGTATATCCTATATTACCATGAGTATACTTATAACTAGGCAATTCAAACATATACTCAAGATTTAGTTTCTTTGTCTTGATCCTTATATGTGTCAATAAGAATTAGATCAATACAAAGAGGCTTTCAAGTTAAACTACAAACTCCCCCTAAGTATGTGCATCCATGTAATGTGTGGATTGGGAAACATGATGCACGTTTGTGGTTAATATAATGGGGACATTCATACTTTAACTTGAATCCAAAGTATGTAATTTATACTATAATGAATACGCATACATACCTCGGGTTTTCCATTTTTCAATGCGATGAGACTAAATAAAGATATTCTAAACAAACATGTTAGTTTTGATATAAGATTTGTCATTAATAACAGAATCGCATTAGGGGATTAACTCAATATTGGATTTGTCATTAACACAAGATTAGATTTGTCATTAACACCAAAACCATAACTAATGAAGGTTGAACTTACACGTGCCGTCCATCGTGTCTGGTTCTCGGGCCTGGCACGGCCCATGCTACAGTGTCGTGCCGGCTCGACATAGCCCACTTCGTGCCGATCAGACCTTAGACCATGCCGTACCCACTGTGCCTCAGCCTGGTCCAAAAGAATCCGACCCGAGTACCCATCTCTAGCTAGTGCTTCAAGTTCAATGTGCTAGTAACATGCTACTGTTGCTAGTGGTAGGTGGGTGTGCCGTGCTTCAGACTGGTCTTCCACCGCTACGCTAGTGCTTCAAGTTCAATGTGCCAGTAACATCACTACTGTTGCTGGTGGTAGGTGGGTGTTGCGACTTGCGAGATAATTGGAGTGTACACTGTGCTTATGTTGATCTGAGAAACAGGACAAATTCGACCTGCTGTTCTCGTCAATTATCGGTGTGGTTCGTCACGTTCGTGTGTGGAGCCCTGGAGTTGATGAAGCTGTACAGTCAAGTTTGGCCAAATCGGACACGCACGTACGAGCTCCGACCTGCGACTTGTGCGGCAGCTTTTCCCTCTGACTTCCACCTGGCCCCCATCGACAGGTCGGATTCATGGCGTCGGTGCGTCGCGTGCGTGGCCAGCAGGGGCGGCCGGAGTCAGCAGATTTCAGTGACAAAAGTCGACATGGTAAAAGACTAAGCCTTATTTGGAAACTTAGAGCCAGCTTTGGCTTCCGATAAATCAGTAAATCTTTTAAATAGTTCAGCTTTTAAGCGATTTTTGTATAAGCTAGAAGTTGTATATAACTAACAAAAACTAAAAGCAGAGCAAAATATGCTTTTATAGTTTATTGCGAAGAAGAATTAGCTGTTTGACAAACGGCTTTTTATAAAGGGAGATTTAGATATTTGCTACTCTTCAATTTCAAACTTCGACGTCATGTACAAATTATGTCACTGGAGTAGCATTTTTATGTACATGGCGTCGAATTTTCACGTTGAAGGGTGGCAAATATCCAATTAATTCTTTTATAAAAGGGTTACGACTGCTTTTCTCAGTTCAAAAAGTCAAAAGGCGGCTTTTTAGAAAAGCTACGACGCTCCAAACAGACCCTAAGAGATGAATTACAGAAATGCTTTAAACGGGAAAAAGCTAATGTAGAATTTATCTGATATAGAGCACTCATATCGATAAAATGGTTTGAACTATTTACTGGAAGGGCACCCTGCCCTTTTTTATCCAATGCCGAATCGACGACCTATGTATAAAATAAAAAAAGAGAATTTTTTTGGATTTGAAGAAAAAAAAGAAAATCTATCAATTTTCATTTTCCATTTATTTAGTTAGTTTTTCTTAATGAAATTGAAATTATTAACTAAAGAGCAAATACAAATAAAGAAACAACTTTGCTGACCAAGAAAGGACAGATAAATTTCAACTTTGGACTATAAATTTTCGGACGGCTAAGATTATTTGTTGTTAGGTACCAAGCTATTAAATCAGGTTTAGCCGGTGTAGCTATAATGCATCGTTTGGACGACCCAAATGGTTGAGAATTGCACGGTCAGCACCTAAAAGACCACCTTTCAGACGCCTAATTAATTTAGGGCCAAATCCGTGCCTTCGACCACAAAAGAATTGGCGCAAGCGGTACAGGCGGCGCCAATCACAATCCGGTGCAGCACGCCTGCCGAACTGCCGGTTAGCCGGCAAGCACAGCAAGAAGAGAAGCTTCATTTGCAGGTTGCTCAGGTCAGCAACGACGAGAGAGACACGAGTTTCCGATCTGTCTTTTTTTCTCCCAGGGATTGGGACCTGCTTGTCCTTGAGCACGACCTAATTTTGTTTGGATCAGGAATTCAGGAGTACGTCTGGAGTAGCCTTTTTCTTCCTCCTTTATCTCTTTCTCCCTCACTTTTGTGGTCAATTCAATGGCGATGCCATGCATGACCTCCTGTGTCAAACTTTACACCAAAAGATGACAGCAATCTCCTTCCTGCTGCTTCCTACCTGCCTCTTGCGCGACGTCACTGTTAGGTTTTTTCAGCCTTTCATGTTGACCCAATCACAGAGAGAGAGCGAGAAAAGGAAGGCTTGGTGTCATGTGCTGCACAGTTTAGTCTACTACTACTCCAAGATAAGCTTGTGATAAAAAATGGTCCTTGTTCATATGTGGCGTCATGGCACGAGCTCGCGGATTTCCTCTAAAGCGACGCCTCAGTCTCTGCACGATTAACGGTCTGATCGATGATGATCACTTTCGTACAAGTGGAAAGAAAGATCTTTGCATGATCGATTGGATAACAATGCCGGGTGCAGTAGAATTTCATCGGGATTTTTCAAGGAGTAGGTCCAATTCACCAAAAGCCAGGGTAATCTGGAAGCTACGCACTAAAGGTGGTTGTGACGCATGATGCGTCACTCCCTGAAATGATGCGTATAAGGTGTGAGAAAAAAAGAAGAAGAAGAAAGACTAGTTAGAAATGCCAGGACTTCTAGGCATACTACAGAAAACGCTGCATAAAATTCAGTTCTTGCAGTTGCAGTTCATACCCTGTTGTCAAGCTGGTCAAGAATTGGGTTGATGGTTACTACAGCTGCAGTCTACAATGGCTGCAGGAGGACAGCTGCGGATTTTGTTGGTAGTGCCGATCACTGCAGAAAACGTGCAGTCCTTGCTTCTCGGAGACAAATACTACCTTATCAGCATTCAACTGAAATATCTGAAGATCTGAACTGAAAGGAGGATGAGCGGCACTGGCCACAGTTCGAAATTTCCAGAAAAACCATGTTCAGTGCGTGCAAAATGCGCTGCATCTGCAGTCCATGAAAGGAAAGGAGGCTCTCACGGTCTCTCTCTCCATTTCAAAAGCTACTTGTGAAAGTAACTATTATTGCCTTTTGCTTCGCTGGCGCGGAGAAGTTGGAGAAATTTCGTGATTCAGAGCTAGCTGCAGTAATCTGGAACGGTCTGTTTGTTCGATGTTGAAAAGCTGAAAGAAAAAATGGGGTTGCTTCTCAAGCAACTCTCCTTGCTTGTTCCTTCAGAAAAACGAAATGGGTTGCTTAACAAATTATTGTGAATGAATGTGTAGCAAGAAACCGACACAGTAGTGAGTAGCATGCACTGTTTTGAATATAAGAAGATCATAGTAACTAACAAGCTAAAAAAAAATAGCTCATGAGGTTGCTTATGGAACTATAGAACATCTCTTGTTCTTAGATACTGCTGCAATACATTTCAAATTTGTGTTTCTTATACTCACGCTAAATATGTGCGTAATACACTCACAGATGCTGTCACATACAATTCCAATCCTTTCGCATCCAATTCTGAGATGAGCCACTGGAGTCTTTAATATGGCTCATAAAAACATCATATCTTTTTTAAAAAAATTATAAAACTCGAATACAACAACTATACTACTACTTTCTAAAATTCGGTCGTTTGTGTAGCACTCAGAAGAATTGTGGACAGTTTCAGAAATTACAACGCGTGGAGGACAATGTATGAAGCAGAGCGCTTTAGAGTCACTAAAGGTCATGAGACTATAACCTACAAAGAGTACACCGGTGCATAACCAGAGCCAGGGCATCAATTTTGAGCTGATGCAATGTGGATCACTCATCACATGTTGCAAATAACCCAACTTATTATTTGTTTCACTCAAATTTCTCAAAGTTGAAGTACATGTTTGATCAGTAGCATGATCATCTGCCTCTTGCTGCATCAGTTTGGTAGAGGTACAACCTCTCTCTGAGCTAGCAATGCCTATATATGTACATCAAGGAGTTATTTAAAACCTTGCATGAACTTCGGTTTTATGTGTAGAGACTTTTTAAGGGGCATCAAATCGAATCAAATCAAAGTGTTTCTCAAACTTTCACTATGATTATTTTCAGTTATAGTTTGGAGCATCACAACGTTCTCCTTTCTCCTTTTATTTTCAGCAGAAGACAGTTTTCACTTTTCTTGTCATATTGTGCATGTTACACACTTGGTATGAATGAATGAATGGATTTGTGGAGGAATTGCAAGCAAAGTCAGCACCTTCAGGCCTAGTGAGACGTATGACTAGAAGGCATATGAGGCCGAAACAGGCTGCTCCGATGCTTTCTTTATTCAAGGAGAAGAAATTCCTTTTGGTTTTGTTTTGGATTTGACTTCAGTGGAACTTGTGAAGTCAATTTATAAATTTTCAGAAGCCCTAAAAGAAAATTGTCAGCAGCCTACTAGCCTTCCATTGTAGGGAAGTGCATACACACAGTGACACAGGAGATCTAGTCAAATAAAAAATGCTGGAGATTCTTTGTTAAAGAGATCTCTTAGCTTAATTTATTTACTTTGGTGCTTTCTTTTCTTTCTTTTTTGAAAAATAAATCTTTTTCTAGAGAACAAAGAAATGCCCGGACTATTTTGATTTAGTTCTGGGATTTGGTTTAAGTCAAACTTACAAAGTCATTTTCTAAATTGTCAGTATCTCAATGTTTCTGATGAAAGGTAGCTATCACGGTTTCTTCGTTTGAAGAACTGAGATTTGTGAAAGTAACTGTTATCAGACGCGGAGAAGTTGGAGAACTTTGTTACTCAAAGCTAGCTACAGTAATCTGAAACAGCTTGTTTGTTCAATATTGTAAAGCTGAAGAAATCGAAACGGGTTGCTTCTCAAGCAGCTCCCATTCTTGTTCCTTCAGACTGATTATTCAATGAGTGTGTAGCAAGAAACCGACAAGATTAACAGAAGAATCACTTCTTTCTCATCCTTACTCTCCTATGGTGGCAGATTGCAGATGGTGAACTCCGTCCACTCCTCGCTGGCTACTTTTTCTATGTGTTCTTTGAGAGTTCCTATTGCGGTGATCAACAAAATTGACAGGGCTAGGAAAATCTGTCTTTGGGGCAAAAATGAAATCAATGGCGGGAGTAAATCTTTAGCTTCTTGGCAGAAAGTGTGCTTGCCCAAAAATAAAGGTGGTTTGGGCATCATTAATCTGAGACTGTTTAACATATCCCTATTGCTCAAATTTCTGCACAAATTCTATAATAAAAAAGATATTCCCTGGGTTCATATGATTTGGTTTTCCTATTATCAATCTCAATTACCTCAAGCTTCTTTGCCCAAGGGGTCTTTCTGGTGGAAGGATGTCTTATCTCTTCTGGATTGCTTTAAGGGTATTGCCAACTGTCATATTGGTCGAGGAGATACTGCTATTTTTTGGGAGGATGTTTGGAATGATATGCATATGAGGTCAAAATACCAACACCTAGCCTCTTTTGCCAGAGATGAAAAGATTAGTGTAGCTTCATTCCTTAATCATCCTGGTATATCTAGGCTCTTCCATTTGCCTCTCTCTGATCTTGCCTTTCAAGAGCTTCAAGACTTGTACTCCAATGTCTCCTCATTACCAATGGCTTCTGACTCGACTGATGAATGGCAATACATTTGGAAGTCGAAAGATTATGCCTCCGCAAAGTTCTATAAGTGGATTTTCAGTAATATCACAGTTCCAAGACCTATTCTTTGGATTTGGAAGGCTAAATGTTCCCTCAAGATCAAAATTTTCACATGGTTGATGTGTTTGAACCGTTTAAACACTCGTAATCTTCTCAAGCGGAAAAACTGCCCCATCCAAGGAAACAACTACAATTGTGTCTTCTGTGATCTTAACACTAAAGAAACTAGGGACCATCTATTCTTCGACTGCCCTTTCGCCATCACGTGCTGGAATGCCTTGTCCATATCCTGGGATCCTAATGTGGATTTTTTTTTCAAAGGATCAATATCACTGCTACAGTTACTAGAGATCCTTTCTTCCTTGATGTCTTCATACTTGCATCTTGAGGCATCTGGAAGTGCCGTAATGACTTGATATTTAGAGCCAAGCCTCCTAGTTTTAGGACTTGGAAAGAGTGGTTCATTGCTGAAACTCATCTTCAATATTTTAGGTTTCAAGATTCTTGTAAAGCCGGTTTGTTAGCCTAGGGTGCTAAACTCTCTTAATTTTCCTTTTGCTTTGTTTAAGCTGGCTCCTCACCAGCTTTTCTTTTTCTTTCTTTGTTTTGTTCCATTTTCTTCTGGTTAATAAAATCTCAATAGGGGTTTCCCCTATTGTTCAAACCCCTATTGTTCCTGGTTCAAAAAAAAAAAAAAAAGAAACCGACGCAGTAGCGGGTAGACTGCTTTGTTTACAGACGGAAAAATTTCAACCGTATATATCATTAGAATACATACAGAAAATAACGGTACTAAAGAAACTTGTATTTATGCACCCATCGTGATATCCATAACATCACATATGTTCACATTTTTCATATTTCTAACGACAATATGTTAATATGTTTTCAACATAATTTACATATAAAAAATCTCCTCCCCTATTCCATTTTCAGATGTCACATTATACTTTTTTCTTTCAAGAATGAGATTAGGATAAATAAAATTTGAACAGTTTGAGAAACTACATCAGTTGAGAACGGTATGCCAGACAAAAACAGTTGAGTGCAATTAGAGACCCACCATCTTATAACGAGCGAGTTTGGCTCCAAATGCGAGACTGGTGTCACCCATCATATGTTGCAGAAAAACGAACTTAAATTTTGCTTCACTCCAGTCTCCCAAAATTGAGTATGTATAGGACCTGACTTTTCTAATACATATATAGTCAAACAAAGAGTTTTTAATTGTTTGATAAGTAGCTAAATCATCTGTCTCTCTCGCAGCACCACTGATTAAGATAGAACCTCTTAAGCTAGCAATGCTTATATATAAAGCAAGGAGTTCTATAAAACTTTGGATAAACTCCAGTTGTATGTACATGCGGTGCAGGCTTATCAGGGGCGTCACCACCAAAGTGTCGTCCATCATTTTTTTTTTTTTGACAAAATCCATCAGTCACTCTATGCCTAACAAACAATTTTCAGTTAAATTTTGGACCATCATAATTTTCACCTTTCTTATCATGCCCATTGTGCATGTCACTCTGTATGTTTGAATGAAGGAATTGTGAATATTTCTTCTTTTTTTTTTTGAAAAAAAGGCAGGAGCTCTGCCAAATACATTAAGATAGGATAAAAGACACATGAAAGTTCGATGAGAGAAAAGGGGGTAGGAAGAACTTGAGGGACAACACAGAAAAGAGGTGAGGGAGAGCACACAGCCCGGGTTACAATCACCCTACGAGACCCGGCAGTACAAATAGCCACGCGAGCGGGGAACTGAAGAAAAAAACTAAGCCATCCTGAGGGCCAACTGGCGGTTGCGCATGTCGAGAGCGACATGTACAAGAAAAAAACTAAGCCATCCTGAGGGTACAAGTGAATATTTCTACTAGATCATCCGAACATGTAATAATTAATTATTTTCCACCGCAAACACTTTACAGGGCATAATAGGTTCTTTGCCACTCTAAAGATGGACTTGTTAATACTTTGTCACTATTCACTTATTTTTTGTATTTTGCCTCCTATCATTGCTAATGACGCAATGTGTTCTCTTCTATCTTGCGCCGTTCCAACTGGACACCTCGCCACGCAAATAATCAAATACGTACGGTCCAGAGTTACAAATATTGTGACTATTTGCTCAGTAGCTAGATGGACTGTCTCCTGGCTGCATCGCGATACAGAGGTAGAATTTCTCTCTGAGCTAGTGATGCCTATATACACACACATACAAGGAGTTCCATACTCTTGTGACCTTTGCATAAGCTCCAGTTGCATGACTTATATAGTTATATGTGCAGACTTTCAGCGGCATTTTCTCCATCATCCACTCTATGACTACTTACTAACTTAGACCATCACACTTTTTACCTTTTTTATCATTGCCCATTGTGCTAATGCATCATTTCCTCTTCTCTTCCCTCCCATATCCAAATATATGTTCATCATTTCCTTTTCTGTTGGCTCTGCTCTCGTTGGCCTCGTTGGCCTGTCGGGCTTACGTTCGAATATCTAACTCCTAATCTTGTCAGGTCCTTGTAAACATTATCTATTTCCCCTAACTTAATGCATTTGGCAGAGCTCCTACCTTTTTCTTCAAAAAAAAACTATATCCGGGTCATCAAATGTCCCAGATTTACGATCACCTTGCCAAATTCCTAAACCATTCATCAAATTTGATCAGGTAGCTAATGTCAAAGTATAAGTGAACTGTCTTTTCACATCAGTTTAAGTTTTTGGGTGAATTAATTTTTTTTTGGATAAAGGAAGCTTTTATTAATTTCAAAGGCATTACATCGAGAGGATACAAGACCTTGAAACTTCTTCTGGCCTCTGCTTAGCAAGAAGCACACAGCCCAAAAAGAAAACAAAAAACACAACCCGAAGAAAAGATAAAACACACTCTCTAAAAGTAAGAAATCCATAAATTAGACCGCCACCCGAAGCCTCGAGAAGAAATCTATGGCCACCAGATCAATCGCTATGAAAGGTTGTACCAAAATAGGTCGCAATTCCACTTCTGCAGAATCGACCCATGTACGTGACCAATGGTGCGAGCCAAAATAACTCAGAAGGGAATGAGTTTGATTTCCTATCAAACACAATATCATTTGTGTAACCACAGGGACCAACAGATGGTTGCGGCTCCAAGCAACACAATATTTTTGAAATCCTTGTCAAAAGAGGCCACCAACTCCCAAACATATAAGCTGCACTAGTTGGTCTTCCAATACCAAATGCTAGATACAGAAAACCCCAGACCATACGAGCAAAACGACAATGAAAAAACAGGTGCCTAATTGTCTCCATTTCGTGACAAAAGCAACACTTTGTACTACCTTGCCAATTACGTTTTGCCAAATTGTCCTTAGTCAGCAGAATCCCCCTTCGAAGGTACCAGAGAAAAACTTTGATTTTTAAAGGGACTTTTAACTTCCATAATCTCCTATTTAAATTAGGGACATCACGTCTAATTAGCGCCAAATAATGTGACTTCACTGAGAATTGTCGAGATGGACTCAGATTCCAATAAAATTCATCATCATTCTGTGGGTGAATTAATTGTTACATATAACTTAATATGGTATCAGAACCAAGAGATCCGCTAGCATGGATGGTGGGTTAGCTTTAACATGATGAGTACTCGCTAAGAAAGTCTTTAATGTAAAGGTGCTCATGTATTTTTTACCCTGTGGTTTTAATTACTTTTTTTTAAAAAAAAAGCACTTAATCTTGTGATTCTTACCTGCTGCTAGATTTCAATTTTGTGTTCTCGTACGCTTGTAAATAATTTATTTGATCACTGAGCTCAACGTACACATGGAAATCATATGTAGATTACATGCATTTTGTTTGAAACGGGGCAGTGGAGTCATCAACACGGCTCATAAAATCTACTCGACAGGGTCGCGCGTTACACTGCGCCGTGCGAAATTTGATCTACGGTTATATATGAAAAATAGGTATGAGGATCTAAATGTAATTTTGATGTTTCTGGGGTTTTTTAAAAAATATGATAGCTAGGAGCCGTCGGCGAATTTGTGAAACCATAAGTTTTTTAAAAAAATTTTGGTTGCTAGGAGCCGTCGGCAAATTTGTGGAACCATAAGTTTTTTTAAAAAAATTTGATTGCTAGGAGCCGTCGGCAAATTTGTGGAACCGCGGGTTCCTTTTTGGGTAATTTCGGTTTTCTTGGGTTGTTTTTTGTTTAATAGGCTGCTAGGAGTTGTTGGGCGAATTTGTGGAACTACAGGGTTTTTTTATGAAAGAGTCGGTGGGAGGACCCGTACGTATCTTTGTCTGACAAAAAAAGTGGAGGACCGTCGATGAATTTACGGAACCATAGGGTCTTTTTTGCAAAATAACCGATAAAAGGACCTAAAAGTAATTTAAAAATTTACAGAGGACCTTTTTGCAAAAAAAGGCATGACACGTGGGCAGTGCTAGCACTCAGCAATCCCATGCGCTTTATGATATAGTATAGATTATATCTAAAAACAACCGGTGGTATTGAAGATACCTCATTCATTTTAAGAGCAAGAAAATCCCACAAAAATCCCAAAAGAAAAAAATCAAGAAATTCTCACATTAATAGAAAGAAAAAGAGAATGATCTTCACCGCTTATTTTGGTGGAGCTAGATTATAGTGATGTAGATTAATCATATACAGATATTAGAGTTATATAACAAATATAATTGTATTTCAACTATAAAAAGTAGAATTTTATATCAAATATAACTGTATCATAATATCTAGCTATGCTGCGTGGGTAAACCTTCTAGATTTTTTAATAAAAAATAGTGTACATTTCTACTTGATCGTTTGAATATGGAATAATTAATTATTTGCCATCACAAAAACTGGGTATTCATAGAACGCCACTCTACAGAGCATAATAGATACGTTGCCACTCCAAAGATTGACTTGTCACAATTGAATTATCTTTGCGTTTTGCCTCCTATAACCCAGCGAAAGGTCTTTTTACCTTACGCCACTCCATCTGGACCCAAACCCTGTATGATATAAACAAGCGCATGCCCCAGCTTCATCATGATTTCGTATCATACCGTTTGTCTCTATGATATAAACAAGGACTAAAATTGTCGAGGTTTCAGTCTGTTAGGGTGCGTTTGGTTGGGTGTACGAGGGTGAATGGAACGGGATGGTACAGGGTGGATGGAATGATCCTGGATAAAATGGTACAGGGGAGGTGTTTGGTTGCCTGAATGGAATGATACAAGATTTTGTTTGGTTGCTTGGATAGAATGGTACAGGATGGTATGAGATGATGTTTGGTTGCTTGAATGGAATGGTACAGGATGGTACGAGATGATGTTTGGTTGGAGAGATGAAATTGAATTGAGAGATGAGGTTGGTTTGAGTGATGAAGTTTGATTCCTGGCTGGTTGCTCATCTTATGATGTAGCTCGACACTACACAAATTATGTGTTTGTATTTCTTACATAATGCATAATTCCAGCATTTTACATGAGAAAAAAGGAAATATTTCCTCATCCGTTAACATCAAAATATACATGTGATTAAAAAACAATGTTAACATGAGAAAACAAAGTTGTTTATCTCTAGCTGGAAATGCTAGCCAACGTTGGTATTTTTCAACTACAACCCACAACACAACTGTACATAGCAGCTCCGTTCTTGGACAACAAATAAGAGGTTATCGAAATCACAAGTTCAAAAACAGCAAATGAATTCAGTACATTGAAGCAACAGTAGCACAAGGGCAGTTTATCACATGATAATTCTCAAAATCATGTCATTAGTTCAGTTCATGTCCATACAAAAAACATCCAACAGCAAAAACATCCAAACCTTCATACCCTAGCAACATAGGGCAACCAACACCAGAACACATCAGAAACAGACTCCCAAAACCGTAGACTTGCTGGACAGCCAACAGCAAGCTCAACATCACAAACTAACAATACTACCAAAAACAGAATATGGTTTTCCTTTCTTCACTGTTTTGCCACTCCCTCCAGCGGCATAGGAGCCCTCTTGAGGTTTCTATCATGACTAGCTTCACTTCTGCCCTCTGAAGTACGTGTATACTTTCTGCGTCAACCAAAACAGAAACAACAGCAAATTTTAAGTACATAAAAACAAATCTTGAAAAACGTAGTAGTAGTATTACACTAATCTTTTCTCTTTCATTTTCAGAATGGAAGCATTCTATTTCATATGAGTGCTCATATGAAATCATATGCTCATATGAAATCAGAGTATCAACCAGTAAGTTTAATATCAAGGTTGATTGAGAGTATCTGACTACAAAATGATATTGTCCAATTAACCATATCTTCAGACCTTCTTGCAGCATCTGTACACAGAATGATAACACAAGGCAGACTGTAAATACATGTCTACAACAGTTTTCAGATATTCCCAAGTCCCCAACCAAACATAGTAAAATGTGTACCTTCAAGCCACTCCATGATAAGTACTTCACTCCAAAATCTCTCCCATACACAGCACATAAGCATCCAAA
Organism: Guadua angustifolia; assembly: GCA_036346375.1. Classification (NCBI taxonomy): domain Eukaryota; kingdom Viridiplantae; phylum Streptophyta; class Magnoliopsida; order Poales; family Poaceae; genus Guadua; species Guadua angustifolia. The sequence goes on from CM070520.1 coordinate 4,458,181, forward strand.
ACAGGCACCTAGCACAACGAAGACTATCATCCAAAGCTTAGCAATAATTCAGAAATGAAGACAAAGGAAGTAAGATTATATGAGTTATACCAATAATCATTTCTTTCAGAAACAAAAGTGAAATATAGTATGCAAGATTGAAAATTCAAGTGCCATTTCTTTGTGGAAAATGAAAGCAGATACTTAATCAAAGTCATTAGCCTACCAGTCTAAAGAACTAATGGTTAGCAGCTGGGAGATCATACGAATCAAATTTCAGCAGATAAGTAAGGTAACTGGAACCTCTGAGAGAAAATATTCCGCACAGCAACCCCTATTAATCATGAGATGTGACTACAGCTGAACAAAAGCATAATTCTCTTTCAAAAGAACCACTTTGCTTAATTGCTTCATCCTATTTGTTCAGGTTGTTGAAATATGACAATTGACAGGTGACAGTATTTGCTTTGTGCTGCCAAATGGGTAGAAAGAAGGGCATGTTAAATCATCCCTTTTGCAGAATTGGAGAACTTCTCTGTGAATTACTTACACCAATGTAACTTCCTATGACTTGAGTTAAAATAATGATGTAAATCATATCCATTCTGGTTTGATTTATCAATAAACTACGGATGTAAATTAGAGGGAACAGAAAACATACCAGAACAAGAACTATTGCCAAACTTAATAAAAATCAACGAGGTCAGCACTCTAACCTTAGAGGTTTTCTTTCGTGATGTATCTAGTTACCCAAACCAATTTGTTTGAAGTGCTAAGCTTGTTGAATGCTCGGGCAAGTGCACCATTCTCACACAAATAAGCATAGTAATGAGCTAAATGTGCTTCATCAAATCCAGGGAGATCCATCATATTGTCCCAAAGATCTTCTGGAATACTGGTATCCGAACTATGAGCCTTCTCAATAGCTTGAGCGAGTCTATCAATACCAGTGGTCATGACATAAAGCATGTCATCATCAGCGGATATCTTGGCCCTCTTCTTTGGTGGTTTACTTGCCGAGGATTCACCTCCACCATACCCTGACGCCGTCACATCTTCCACACCCATATGTTCAGGGGTTGGTGCTCCTTCTTCAACTTCAATCACATTGGTAGCCAGAGGATCGTTTGCTCCCTTAGCATACTGTCCTGTTGCCATGCTATTTCCAAAAATAGTGGCCATCTCGTGATAATGCTCAAGGGGAGTGTTCAAGAAACCAGCATCCTTGGGGTGGTCCTGTCATCATTAGAGAAGTAATCTTTGTCAAGCAACAACAATCTGTAGAACAAACATGATTATTGCAACTAGAAAGCAAATTACCTTAATATGACCAGTGTAATGCTCATGCTCAAGTCTGATAGTGAAGGTACCCTCTCCCAAAGAGCACCACTTAAGTTCTTCAGTTTGATTATCTTTGCCCAAATCTTTTTCCACTTCCTGAGGTGGTTACTAACCTGAATGCCACTCACATGAACCTTCATATACTCATTCAATTCCTTAGCACAACTATTGAGATGAGATTGCTTAAAGCCTGTAGATGTTCTTGTGCCACTAGCCACTAGGTTAGACAAGTAGGTTAGCACAAATGAAGACATTGCATTTGTCCAAACAACCCCAGCACTACCACCCATATTGTTACCCCCCATACTATCCCCATGATGATCAAAGTCCATTGCCTACAATAATAGGTAGAAAACAAAAATAATCATTATATTGCACAATAAATGATCTTAAGCAATCATAAGTCAGTGCTTGGCCACTATGGTACTCAAGCACTGCACCCTGTTATTTTGCAAAAGCTAAGCATCAGAGAAGACATTAGCATTTATAATTCTTAACATGAAATAAACTGAAGTGCTACAGAAGAGTATAAGACTGCAGAATATAAGCCATCAGAAGATTCTCAGGCATGGCAAACACACATGAATTGCAACTTCCTTTTTCTTATCAAGAAATCCAATGACATTGTTCTCAAATAACAAGTTAGAAATAGGAACACCACCACTAGATTATAATACTGTGGAAAGCATGTCCATCTTGAGCTAAAACACAAAATGTCTGACATGAAAAAGTCCATATAGGATAAAGGTTCACATGAAAATGAGAATAAAAGGTTCACATGATTAATGGCCTAGGTAGTTTTGATGGTTCTCCCACATCTCATGAGCAATACTCTGCCTCTTGTCAACCATGGCTCTATGGTCATTTGCTTGCTCCCTTGCTGACCTACGGGGGTTAGGTGTCCAAGAATCCTCTGATAGAACAAACTGATCAGTTCCTTGAGAAAGAACCCAATTATGAAGGATGCAACAAGCGAGAACAACATCGACTTGAGTTGAGAAGGGGAAGAATGGAGTGGCATCATCAAGGACTTTGAATCTCCTCTTGAGTGATCCAAACGCACGCTCTATGCTTACTCGCAGGGAGGAGTGCCTGAGATTGAACAATTCATTCTCATCTTGTACTGGATTGTTCCCCCACTCATTCAAATGGTACCTAACACCCCGAAAAGGTGGCATGAACCCAGGTTTGGCTCCATATCCAGCATCTACTAGGTAGAATTTCCCTAAAATAGAATGACATTATTAATGATATTGGTTTCTAACAATTTGGTATGAACATATACTGCTACAGTGATTTCATTTACCTTCAGGGATACGTAAGCCATTCTCACGTTCTATCGCATCTGCTAAAATTGTAGCGTCATGAGCTGTCCCCTCCCAACCAGCCAACACATAGGTAAATCGAAGCTCAAAATCTACGGCTGCCATCACATTTTGAGTAGGAAATGATTTCCTACCACGAAATGTTGCTTCTATAGATTTACTAACAGAAGCTCTTATATGTGTACCATCAATGGCTCCAATACAATCCTATTTGGTCAAATAAATTGGCAAAAAAATTAGTAACCATGAAATTTTAGCCACACAAAAAAAATAACTAGCATACTTGTTAGTTATCATACCTTAAAATATGGATCCCATCTTGGGTTTCCTGCAATTTTGGTTGGTGTCTCCAATGAAGGTGGCCTAATAAGATCATTTCAGAACTCGCCTACAAAGATGGAGGACATGCCCAAAATATCTCGCTAACTGTTTCACTCGATCTCATGAAGTTGGTACCAACTATCCTATTCCTTAAATTGTGTCCAACTGTGTTCAAGAACATGGCAACTTGCTCCTCAACACATACATGTATAGTGTCACGAAGCAAAGAGCGTTCTCTTAATAATTGGCATAGCCTAAAGAAAGGAGCTCTTTGAAGTCTTATCGTTGCAATACAAGTTGTATCATTCTTCCAAATTTTATTATTCAGATAATCAATTCTATTCTTGTCACTTTGCTCGATTGGGCCATACGTAATGCGTCCGTCTCTTATTATGTATCTTACATCGTACATACAACATCATCATGCAAGCACCACATATGCAAAGAAGAAAGACTAATCAACATCTTCTTCATCTAAGCTTCCTCTTGTCCATCTAAAATTAAAGTAATGATCACCACAACATCAGCCACATATGCATGACATTTAACCACTAGACCTAATTCTCTCAAAACTATGTAGAAAACCTAACAATCAATGCCAAAAAATTGAGCAATCAAAAAGATAAATATGGTTTGAAAGTACAGAAGATGAAAATACAGTTCGTTCCATATCATCTGTAAAGAATTAGTGCAGCTTATGTGCGCCAAACAAATCATATACCTGACTATAAAGAAGCAAAGAAGCAAGTTTTTAAGCAACCAGGATACTAGCTGAAGCTTAGGTCAACCAAGCTCACAAAATTGTTTAGCAAGAAAATGGAGCTTCAGTTTAGGTCAACCAAGCTCACAAAATTGTTTAGATGAATATGTAACATCAGACATTTCTACCAGCTTAAATCTCAACTTCAAGGAGTGTCTTCAAAAGTTATCATTTCACCGCAAATTCATGAAAACAAGCCACAGCCTTTAATTTCATTAATCGACAGGCACAACAAACCATAATATTAGGTTGTATTAGTATGTAAAGGTTAAAGTATCATTGATGAAGCTACAAATATCTGGCTTAAGTTAAAATATCTGCATATCGAAATTACAAACCAATGAATCAAGAAACTAGATTTTACACTGGATACAAAAGAACTTTGACAATGTTTCGTAAACACAGTTTAAATGATGGGGCTATAAGTCCTAATATCATGTAAGCCGATTCATCAACCCAAAGCTTAAACCAGATCACACAATTTACATTACACAAAGAAAAACAAGGCACCATTAATTAGTTCCATCCATCACAATAGATTAATCACACCATTATCCAAACCCTAGTTTGTCCGGACCTTGAGAGATTAATCACACCATCACAATAGATTAATCACACCATTAATCACAATAGATTAATCACACCATTAATTAGTATGGGTTGGGGATTCGATCCTTTCGGCACCTTGGGAGCTGAAGCAGGCTTGCCGGCGTGCAGCGGCGGCAGAGGATGTGGTTGAGGACGGTACCGGTGTGCAAATCTCCTAGGTCACAGCCGCAAATGGTCAGATCTGACCGGGAGAAGAGGAGAGGGAAGGGAGAAGAAGATGCGGTACCTTGAGAGAAGGAGAGTTTACTGCGCCGGCGTGAGATCACCGGAGTGGGAGACGAAGCGGATGTGGAGTGGCGAGGATCTCCCCCTTGACGACGCAGTCGGAGAAGGCGCGATGGCGAAGAGCGCGATGGTGAAGGCGCGATGAGATCACCGGAGTGGGAGACGGGCGCGACGGCGAAGCGGAGACGACGGCCGCCAGCCCCCAGCCGCGTGCGATTGAGGCGAGGAGCGAGGCGTGCGAGTGGGGCGAGGCGTGCGGAGGTGAACGAGACGGTTCGAGCGGAGGTGAACGAGACGGTCCTGTACCGATCCGTTCGGCAAAAATTTGCGTATGGAATGGTACAGAATTTCTGAAGAATATTCTGGGAATCTGTACTACCTCATCCCATATCGAACGGTTCCGTTCAGCCAACCAAACACGGGATTCAAATCAAATCCTGTACAGGATGATCCCGTTCACCCTGGTACGATGAACCAAACGCACCCTTAGAAAACATCTACAGTCGTCTGTATTCCAAAAAAAAAGTCGTCTGAAAAAAGAAGAAGATCGACAGAGAGTCAATTTCCTTAGGCCCGGCCTTTGAAAGCCCAAGAAATGGACCGAAGAAGACCTAATTCAGTTGCCTCCTCAGGCCCAGCTAATTGTCTTCAAATCCACACGCCGGCTGCAGCTAGCCCAGCGTACTGACAGGAACACACAGCCGCGCCCGCAGGGCACGCGATCATCATCATCATCGCTCTCTTTGCTCGGCGCCAAAATGTCTGTCTTTTTCCAATCTAAACTTACAATTTCGTTCTGGCATGATCTAGTAGGAACGCCGAGTGCCACATTTACGGTGTGTTTGGCAGGAATTTAGGTTCTTCAGATTTATGAATCTAGTGAAACTGAAAATTCTAGCTTTACCAGATTCATGAAGTTGAAGCTGTGAGTATATTAAGAGTGTTATAGATTATCTTGTTTACATTTTAGACAAAAAAAAACTTAATTCATTTTATTTTAGTCTACAAATTTTAAATTTTAGGTGAAGCTAGAATTTAAAGCTCTACCAAATAGACCCTTAATAATTCTCTGAGCGCTAGAACAGTCATCTAGCTCAATACATTTGTTACTATGTTTCGAACCAATTTGAGGATTGCAGAGTCTTATTGCGTACGTCCTCTTGTAATTGCATCGGTCTGGCTGCAACGTTGGCTTCAAATGCACCAACCATCGACCGTTTGGTGGTGTAGCTAAGCAAGGCGACGGCCAGGTGTAGAACGATTCGCCGGCCATCCTCGTCGTCCAACAGAAGCCATCAAGTATAGTTGCCGAACTCAACTCGACATCGGCTTCTAATGCCAAGCGACCTAGACTGAGGTGGGCAGGCTGGTTTTTTTTTCCAATCTAAGGTATGATGGGCATGGTACGGTCTAAAACCTGGTGCAGTACGATATTGTAGTACGGACCGTGTTAGGCTTAAGAACTAGGCACAATGAGCGGTACGGCCTGACACGATACTATAGTACGGGTCGTGTCGGGTCCGATGACTTAGGGTATGAGGAAGAAACTCAGTATGAAGGTCACCGACCCATGGAGCGTGAGCGTTATGGACGTACTCAACAGTATGAACGCCACACCGCCGCCGACACCTGAGAAAGACGGGTCAGCTCTCTCTCTCTCTCTCTCTCTCTCACTGTCTCTCTCAATTTCTCCCTTCCTCACTCTCTCGTTACCCTCTCTTCGCTCGTGTTCAGCACATCCCTCTCGTTCTAAGAATAAATAAATTTTAGTTCTTTTTTTTATAATATTTGTGTCCACTATCTTAACTCCATATGTCTCTTTTTCCTTTCTTCTCGTCACAATAGTACAAATGGGCTGGGTTTGGGTTGACACGGTACGAAGCAGGTACGAAGCGCAAATAGGCCGTGCTTGGGCTCGCCGAAGATGAGTCGGGCTGGCCCGGTACGGCACGACGGACACGACGGGCCGTCACGGTCCAGCACTATTCAGACACGAAGCATATGGACCCGTGCCAGCCTGGCACGACGCCCACCTCTAGACCTAGACGGACTGTTTGTTCAGCACGGCAGTTTTAATCTGAAGAAAAAGCATGCTGAGTTTTTGCATGGCGATGACTATGTTTTGTTTCCGTCCAACCTCTCAAATCTTGTTGTGTATACTCTGTTCTGACCTTTGAAACTGCAAACTAGCTTGAAAAATCAATTAATCTCTCACTAAGCTATGCTATATACGCAGCCAGTAGCCCAAATGGAGAATGTTGTGTGGGAGGTTGTGGAGGGAGGCATTACAATCTGTGTTTCTCCCTCATCCGTGAGATTCTATGGCTAAGTTTTTTTTTTTTGGCCGTATAATTAATTGGGCGATCACGCGGGCTCTTCACCTTTCTGATCATCCACACTGTGTGTTTCTGTTTGTGGAAGAACCAGCATCTCCCGGCGTGCTCCATTCACCGTGAGCACCGCCAACTCGACGACGTGCGGTGGCCACCGGCGGCGGTGATGATGACGTGGCGCACAGTGGGGCGGAGAGGACGGAGCTATCCGGCGGCTAAGGGAGCAGAGCCGGCGTCCGTGCTCGAGGTCGAGGACGAGGGTCGGCACGTGCCTACGAGGAGGTGGGGCCCAGGAGGCGGTGAGAGTGAGGGTAGTCGCATGCCACGACTAGTCAGCGTATTTTGGGACCCCGTTGGCTTGTGTCCCTAGAGTATTACCAAAATATTCCCAGGTGGCAGTGGCAATCATGCCAAATTCTGATTTCAAACCGGATGAATGGCCAAAATTGTGCTAGGTGTGACTGCCATATAGGATCTACATGGTGTTAACATTTTGCAACGTCAAAACATAATCGATATAGGTCTTGTTTTATTGATCAGATCACGAGGAATGCTACGGTTCAAACAGATTACAACTATAGGCCCGGGGGTGGGGGTGGGGGACATGAGCCAAAAGTCATATACAACTAATAGAAGCTAAAAACTGAAAGTTAGATTGGATCAACTTTTACAATTTATTGCTAAAGAAAATTTTTTATTTATTAAATAGTCTTTTATAAAAAGTTATAGCTACTTTTTAGCTCAAATTTTTTTTTAAAAAATAGTTTTTTAAAAAAGTTACAGCTCCTCAAGCATACTCTTAGCTATCCAGTATCTCCTAAGATGACGGGTGGGACTGAATCCTCCTCGGTCATTGCGAAAGGAGGGTCACTGCCTCACGGGACAGCGAAGATATATGAAACGGAGAGCAAGCAAAAACCTAAGAAAAACAAGGGGAAGAATCGAGGGAGCTGAAAAGCATTTTATTTCATGGACAGTTGCACACCGTCTGGAGTCTGGACCATACCTGGCTGCCATCAACAAAACAGCTCACATCATACACACATAATGTTGTCTCATGTGTATGTACTGTATTACATACGCATAAACCCGGCATTAACGAGGCCCGTGTCAGCAACTCAGCATGCCGTGGCTGCCGGCGCCAGCTTCTTGCTACTCTCATGGTACCTCGAGGAACCGTAGCTCATACATACCGTCGTCCTCTAGTATGGCTCCTCCAACAACGGTGCCGTCTGCTTGCATGACCTGGCACTGCTTGCTGTGGAAGGAGCAACCTAAGCCATGCTTTCTGTCAAGCTGGCCGACAGAGATCAAATTGCTGCGAAGCCCCCGGATAAGGGCATCTCCAATAGTGCCACTTCAGCTAGCTATAAGGGTGCCATCTTAGCATTTTGCTTAGGTGGAAGGGAAAAAATAAGGAGAGAGATATAGACTGGCTACTAATGTATAGCCAGGCTATAACCGATTCCAAGGCACTTATTACTTATTACATGTGGGCCAATATTTAATTTTATAGATAATGCTATAGCTAATTCATTGAAAACGTTGTCTATATGCTATCTATAGATGATATGAACATTTCTTATAGCTAGCACCATTGGAGATGCCCTAAGCTGAACATCAGGGACACTGAAACTTTCGCACTGCAGGGTGCCAATGCCGACTATGCACAAACGAGAGCCGTCCGGCAATGTGGCATAGTTGCCGGGTGGAAGAAGGCGGATGTCACGTAGAACTCTGGCCTCGCCCACCGCGTGAAAGGCGGCACCAGAATCAAGAACAAAGCGAACATTTCCAGGTGGTAGTTGAGGGCGCCGTGTTTCCACCGAATACTTGCTGTGTGGGATGATGACACCGACACAGGCGGAATAAATAGTCAGTGGAGAATGTGGAGTAAACCTAGGATTCATACAATTAGGAAGAGAGTCAGAGACAGTGGTGCTAATGCCAAATACATGTTCTAGGTTCCCACTTCCCAGCCCTTGATCTAGTAATTAAGTGCCCTCTCTAGTTAGAAACGTACGTTTGCTTCGACATTAGCATGCATAGTCTGCGCGATATAACTTTTAGCAGTATACTCCATCCGTTTCTCAGTACATTTTATCCTAACTTTCAAATTTTGTTCTTAAATATATATCATTCCAACTCTCAAATTTTACGTATTCTACAATTTCGATGTAACATTTTACCATTTTTTCCTTGTATACCCCTTTCCTTTAGCTATTCCTAATTTCATTTACTATTATAGGCTAGAGTAAGATACACCATCCAAAAAATAATAAGTGGTCTAAATAAGAGGTGTAAAGCAATCTTTTGTATATATGCCTTAGTAAAAGTGCAACATCCTACAATAACATCTATCCAAGAACAGAGGTAGTATCTTTTTGTCGTTATGTGTTGCTAAAATGTTATTACCAATTATGAAAATATTCTTCATGATTAATATAGTAGCACTATTCTCATATAACTAATCTAGCTACTTTTACTTACATTAGTGGTGAAAGCTATAAATGAAAAAAAAACATAACTTTACCAAAACTATCGTTGAAGTACATTAACTTTTAATATTTATATTTTAATATTTATGTAACTTTTAAAATAAAATGCATAGAAGCACGTCCCAAAATCAACTGACGGAGAGACCTAGGCAGCCAGGATTCAGGAATGCACCTCAATACAAAAATATCAACTGACGGAGAGACCTAGGCAACCAGGATGCACCTCAATACAAAGAGATCAACGTTTCCAATGCCAAAGATTTTCAAAAAGAGCCCTGGTGTTGTGTAAGTGCAAAAACACATTCCCTAGTAGCTGATTAAATACTAACCTTTCGTTGAACCAGGGAGCATCAGGGTTGTCCATATCACTGCAGCAAGGATCCTAATCACATTAAAACACAGGTCAGTTTACTCCTCTTGACACACAGTTCTCACAATCCATAGTGAGTTAGTCTTTACAGACAAGACAGTTATGATGTCATACCTGAGGAGTAGCGGAACCACCAAACCTCACTCTCGAAGCCAACCTGTCGTTTAATTTGTTGGAGTGTTATGTTTTTATAACGGAATAACTTCGGCCCGGACGTCTGAAATTTTTGGATGCGTTGCAATATTTTTTCTCTACGGCTATAACATTTTTTTCAAGACGTTCAACATTTTCCTTCGACAACAGTAGAAATACGGCATAGTAAACAGATGTTGCAAGCATTGAAAAAAATATTGCACACGTCAAAAAATGTTGCAAGAGTTAAAAAAAATGTTGTAAGAGGCATCCGATGGAATGAACAGTAATCTGACGTCCGAGCGCTAGCAATAGCCTTTTGATAAATATTGTTGTAGCTTATTCCCTCCGGTCATAAAGATATCATTTTAGACATCTATACGATCTTGAAAACACAATTTTGATCACTAATTTCTACTATAATATATTTATAAAATCTAATAAAATTATAATATTACAAAAGTACCTTTTGAGTTTAAATCTACATATATGTATCTAATTTAAATATTTGAAAAGATATTAACAACCAAAGTTTCAAAAGTTTAACCACATCCATGTTTAAAACGAAATGTATTTGTGAGTGGGGGTATTAGGGAAGCATTGCCACAGTCCCAAGTGCTAAAGTGAGAAATACTGGTCGGATTGTAGACAATTTTGAGTTTTGACTAACAAAAACGTGTCGATTTCAAGGATCTATATAGCTAAAAATACGTATGTACATTTCGAAGTAAACCTAACAACTGAAGCTTGCAATTTATGTATAGTGCTAAAAGACATGGGAATGCTGATGAAACTGCAGCAGGTTATTGACTTCCTTTTTAGTAGTTCTGAAAATTAATCTGTAAATTTGTCTTGCATGGTTTGATTGTGCAGATCAAGAAGATACAAAATGGAGTGCAATCGATTAGGAAGGAGGTCCAACCACACGCCGTAGCGGTGAGCACTAGAGTAGTACCTATGTTCAAAACAGGTGCAAAGCGATGTGTATCTGTGAGTGACGGTTGTAATAGCGAAGCATTGCCAAAACCCCAAATGCTAAAGTGAGACATACTGGTCGTATTGTAGACAATTTTGAGTTTTAACTAACAAAAATGTGTTGATTTCATGAATCTATATAGCTAAAAGTACATATATATGTATATATGTACATTTCGAAGTAAACCTGATAACTGAAGCTTGCAATTTATGTTTAGTCCTAAAAGACATGGGAATGCTGAGACTGCAGCAAGTTATTGACTTCCTTTTTTAGTAGTTCTGGAAAGTAATCTGTAAATTCGTCTTGCATAGTTTGATTGTGCAGATCAAGAAGATAGGAAATGAAGTGCAATCGATTGGGAAGGAGGTCCTACCTGGAGATGGGGATGAGCTGTGCATCCACGACCGGTTGTTCGGTCTTCTCCACACCACGAACGGACACGGGGACTCTCGAATAAGGAGAGATCAGGGAACCCCGATTTTCTGCCGTACCAGGAGGCCGTCCGTCTCTCAACGCGCTGACCAAAGCCGCATACATGGCTGCCAACAAAACATCCAAGCACTTTTCCCGTTCTTGTTCTTGCACCATAGCCGGCGGGGATCAGAGGACGAAGGGAACACCGCACGCACGTTCTTGTTCTTGCGCCATAGCTCGGCTCGAGGAGGGGAGCGTTGGCGGCTGCTAGTGTAGTGTGCTAGGGTTTTTTGGTTGCGTTGCTTATGTGTCTTTTTCTCCCATCCCGCGGTTCTACTTTCGTCGTCTTCTTCTTGTGCAGGTTAGATCCGGCCGGCCGGCCGGCCGGCCGGCTGGAGCAGGCAGGCCTTGTTGGCTGGCGGCACTCCCTCTGTCTTGACGGGGAAGTCGTCCATGGCTAGAATAAACAAAAGAAAAGTGATAAGGACGGGCCAAATCGAGAATCCTCTTCGTGTGTAACCGAACTCCCTTCTCTCAGCGCACCTTGTCCAAATCTCCCGTGTAAGCCATGGCATCGCGGCAGCCGACTCCTTCATTCTTCTCATCGTTGTGGTCCTTCGTCACGCCACTCGGTGCACCAATAACCGGGTGCGACGGATGCAAGGCTGATGATTCCGTTCCATTTGAGGGAAGGTAACATCCATTATCCATCCTCTCTCAATTTCCCCAGTTCGCACATCAACACATCCTAGGGCATAGACCACGAATTGTTTTGTTCTCGTCGATTCGATTGGTACTAAATGAAGAGCTTTGATAGAGAAGAGAAGCAAACGGAAGGGATTCTCGAAACCATCAAAGACAGCGATGCGGTATCACAAAAGGAAGCTCAACATGACCAAACTCCTCTAGCACAAGAAGCAGACGCGGAAGCGGGCTTTACGCTCATCATTCCTATTCTCAACTCGTTTATCTCTCCATTCAAGCGCACCTCGGAAGACATGGATGTCGGAGCAAGCCTCCACGCGGCGGAAGACATGGGCAGCAATCATCGTCTCATCCTTGATTCGGGAGCCAGCATACACTCGACGGGCGTCTTGCGTTTGCTCTCTGAATTCACCCGTGCTCCAGAAGGCAGCGCGGCCGTTCTCCGGACGCGCGACGGGAGGGACCTGCCCGTCGCCGGAGAGGGCACTATAGCCTGCGACAAGTTCCATCTTCCCCGTGTCAATTACGTCCCTGGGTTGGCATCTGGATTCACCCTGGTATCGGTGCAGCAGCTCGCAGTGTGCGATTACCTTGTCATGTTCCGCGGCGGCTGCTGCTACGTCAAGAACCGGAGCAATGGCAGCCTCGTCGGTAGGGGCCTTATGCGCGACGAAGACGGCTTATACCATCTCGAATTCCTCAGGATCCCTCCGGTCGCGGTCGACGACGACGGACTGAATTGAACGGTTGAACGACGGTACCCTCGTTCTACGTACTGATACTACTCAGAGACCGTTACATAATATCGTCCATGATGTCTAAACTAATAAAAGAGGAGTTTACCCCCGCAGCGTGCATTGTGGTTTAAAGTCAAACTAAGCCTCAAATCATGCTGTTTGGTCCAACTCCTGTACGTACGTCTCGTGCACTTCCGAGATATGTATCACTCTCCGCCCGAGATATGTATCACTCTTTTATGGATTGAGTTTGTGTTTGAAGTTAGGCTCAACACCTAGGCTGTTTGGTCCAACTCCTATAAGTATGCCTTCGTGCACTATTAAAAGGACATCAAAAGAGATGTTTCAGTTCTATTACTGAAACTGGATAGAATTAAGTTAAACGTCCATACAAGCTCATAAGCAAAACCAACACCAACAGCCACAGACACAGATAACGTCCATACGTCCATACACGCTCACAGGCAAAAACCAGTATACACAGCCATAAGCAAAAGATACTGGATACCAAAAACTCATCCTAAGCTTAGCAGCAAAACAGCCAGGGAAACACGATCTCAGGGGGAACCTCCTCCAACTGATCCTCAAAGACATAACCGTCTTCCTCAATTCACGCTGTTCTGAACTCCAAAGATAATGGCGCCTGGATGATGATCTCCAGATTCCAGCAAAACAGGATCACCTTGGCATCCAACACTCCTGTGAACAAAGGTCCCTAATTCTTTAGCAATATACCAGAATCTTTCTCCAAACAGTTTTTACACTTAATCAACCCTGTAAACGAAAAATCATATTATTTCTAATCTTCCAAATGCTTCAAAGAGTGGCAGCACAAATTAAATTAAGAGCACCATGTTTTGAGTTACTCAACCAAAAGCGAGCAATTGATTCATAATTAAAACCAATATTCAAACCGAAAAACTCCGAAATCACATTCCAAACATTTTTAGCAACAACACAATCAAAGAAAATGTGATTTACCGACTCCACCTCATTACAGCAGTAGCAGGCACTCCCTTTGTCAATACATCTCTTCAACAAGTTATCTTTAGTCATGATTTTGTTATGCGGGAGGAGCAAAAAAAAATGAACCCTAGGAGAAACAACCAAATTTCAAATAGTCGGAATAAAAACCAGAACAACCCTCCTAAAATTGATAATAGCATAAAGAGACTTAACCGAATAAACACCATTGCTAGAGTATTGCCAGACCAAATAATCATCTTCATCAGTAAAAGTAATACTGTTCGCCACCTCCACTAATTCAAACCATCTAATCATCAAACTTTTAGAAAAAGTTCTTCTAAAGGTACATTTGACATGAGACCCATCCCAAATGTTAGCTATTGAACAGCCTTTTTCATTAACCAGAACATAAAGATCACAAAATTGGATAGCTAAACAAGAAACACCAAACCAAATGTCTTCCCAAAATCTGATTTTCTTCCTATTACCCACCATCCACCTATAACCGAATCTAGTAGCCTGTAAAGCCCAAAGAACTCCTTTCCAGAACACAGAAACATGATCTGGATGGCAGGCAAAGACATTAGGATTCTCAGTCTTATATTTAAATCTAATCAGCTCTGCCCACTGTTTATTCTCATTAGCATATAACCTTCTAATCCAGGAAACAAGCAGGCACATGTTAAGATCTCTAATATTAGGAATCCCAAGCCCACCATAATCCTTCTCCATACAAACCAAATACCAATTAGCGAGATGAAGCTTACTATGACCTTCGTAATCATTCCAAAGACAGTTCGCCAAATGAGAATTTAACATATCAAGAGCCCATTTAGGAAATTTGAAGAAAGACAACAAATATAAGGGAATACTCGATAAGCAAGCCTTAATGAGAGTTAACCGACCACCATAAGAATGTAATTTGCCCCTCCAACTTGCAATCCTTTTCAAAATCTTATCAACCAGCGGTTGTGAGTCTTCCTTATTGATCTTATCATAATGGAGAGGGATACCAAGATAGTTAATAGGAAAAGAACATACTTTGCAACAAAAAATATTTGCAAATCTAGCAATTTCATTCTCATCACGCTTTTTGAAGTTTTTATACTATTTTGTAACATGCTTTTTATTTTGTGTGTTTCTTAAATGAAAAACAAAAAATGAAAAACAATAAAAAAAGTACTGAGCATTGTATTTCATACACATATGTCATTTGAAGCCATGTTTATGTTTCAAAATCTTTGCAACTTCATGTTCATGCACATATGTGTAGTTTATGATATGACTATTTAAATGGAATGACAACTTGAATTAAATCTTGTCATGGTTGAACTTTCTTGGCTATCTTGATCCTGCTCAAAAAGTGCTAAATATGAAAGTTAAGTGCTAAAGCTAAAAGAGTGATTGTTGATAAATGCAAGAACAAGGTTATATACTATCGCACTTCTTCTTTACGAGACTACTTATCATTGCACTTTGATATGAACTTGGAAGAAGTTGTGTATGACCGAAACCATGAAACCTTAAGCTTGTGACTGCTTGGCATGGTTGAAAAGTAAGGCTGATGGTACATGTAATTCCTTGCAATTATTATTGTTGCAATCAATTAATGAATCAGTTTTTCAAGCACAAATAAAGTGCACAAAAAAATTCAATGTCTTCAGGTTTTAAGATTGTTGAGAAAGGGAGATCATGCCATGCAAAAAATCGTTAATAGTTTTTATTTCTAATTATGCTTACTCTACATTGTTTATGTGTAGATTTGAGGGTGCAAGTACTTTTGATTGCATGACTTGGTGATAAAATTGTTACATTTGTGGATGACCTATAATGCTCAGTACATAAAAAAAGAAAAACCAAAAATAAACAAAAAAATTTTGTTCTCTCTTTTATATTCTTGATGAATCCATTGTCAAAGGGGGAGAATTTTGGAGATTTTTGGACACATATTACACATTCACACACATTTTTCTTCCTTTATTTTTTTTCTTTTAGGGGGAGATTATTTCTTCTTTTTAGGGGGAGATTTTTCACTTTGCTTTTTGTTTTAAAACAAAATTTCTTAAAATTTTTCTTGTGAGGTGAATGCTAATGTTTAGTTCTACATGGTGCTGCCAATGTTTTCATCAAGGGGGAGATTGTGAAATCATGTGCTGAAAAATTAGCTTGGTAATGAAATTGGTATTGCAAAGTGGTTGTGATCATGGTATGTGTTGTGTATGTGCATATGTTGTTTGAGATGATTACTTAATATGCTAGTGATAGCATGATGATGGTGTTGCTTGATGCAACGCACTCATGTAAGTGGTTACATGGATTGACTTTGAGTCAAATCGTGGACTTGTGCTCGGATTTGTTTGTTTATTTATTCATGTGCAGGTGTTGCTCGAGGGCGAACGTGGTCGATGACGGGACCGGAACTAGGTTTATGGAGGAACTGAGGTTCGGGACTAGATTCAGGGAGAAATCGAGGTCTTGGTGGTCAAGGATGTCATGCGGGATGTTCAGGCTAAAGAACATGCATATGGAGGCTGGTTAGTCACGTAATTACAGCATGTGGGCTGTACATGCGTGCAAGAGTTGTTTTTGGCCATGTTAGGCTAAGTTGAGATATATACAGACTCTTTCCATGTTGGAAGTGGAGTTGTATTCAATCTTGTTATGTTTGCTCAGTATAAATAGGGGGATGTGTCTTCTGTTTATTTGAGCGCTCAGATTTTAGGGTTGTACTCTTTTGTTTGGAGTACTATTAGACAAAAAAATGAAATATCTTTGTTACGACTCGAGCGTCCTGTGCATTGCGGCGAGGGCCTTTCCGACGTCTGGGTTTTGAGTCGCTGATTGCTTCCGATATTGTGGCTGCATGCAACTGCAAGCTTTAGCACCTTGAGGCTCCCTGGCTATTAGAAGTGTTTCACGTGCATGCAAGAAGACCTGCGCTAATTTGGTCCATTGTTGATTCGCGTTTTTCCGTCATTTGTTACTTCAATCATCTTGCGAAGGTAATATCTCTTGATCTGTAGATTCGATCGATTTGATTCTTATTGGGTTAGGTTCATAATTGAATCTAGTTTCTACAGTTAAAATTTCACATCAATCCAACGGTGGGATCTTTGAGAATTTCTATTTTTGTGAACTAATCGCCAGTCTGCTCGCCTAGTCGTCCGACTGGTCGCCCAGATTCAATCATCTTGCGAAGAATATAACTTTAGATCCGTAGATCCGATTAACCTGATTCTTATTACGTTAGCTTTATAATTGAATCTAGTTTCTACAGTTAAAATTTTACACCAATCTAATGGTTGGATCGTCGAGAATTATTGTTTTAGTGAATGTGTATCAGTCTGCTCGCCAAAACTGCTCGCCTAGTCGCCCAAATCGCTTCATCGGTCGTCGATCGGTCATCTGGTCACCCAGATCGGCTCATCTTGGTCGCCGACTGGTCTACTAGTCGCCTCGATCGCTTCTCTGGTCACCAGACCGATCTCTGTGTCTCCCAACTATGTAAACTAGTCTCCCAACTGCTGTATTGGTCTCCCGGCTACGTGAACTGGTCTCCAAGCAATTTGAGTTTAAATTGGGGTGTGTTAGAAAAATAAAGTCCAAAAATTTGATTTTAGCTTCCGCACAATCATTCACCCCCTTCTAATTGCTACATTAGTATATTTCAATCCTACAGTTTTGCCTCCTATAACCCAGTGAAATGTAATTTTGATTTTTCTAGGTTATTTTCAAAAAATATGCTAGCTAGAAACCATCGGCGAACTTGTGGTACCATAGTTTTTTTTAAAAAAAATTGGGTTGCTAGGAGCCATCAGCAAATTTGCGGAATCACGGATTCTTTTTTGCGTAATTTCGGTTTTCTTGGGTTTTCTTTTAAATAGGCTACTAGGAGTTGTTGGGCGAATTTCCGCAACCACAGGGTCTTTTTTACGAAAGAGCTGGTGGGAGGATCCAAACACAAATTTATCTTTGTCTGACAAAAAAAGTGGAGGACCGTCGGTGAATTTATGGAACCGTAGGGTCTTTTTTGCAAAATAACCGATGAAAGGACCTAAAAGTAATTTTGAAATTTACGGATGACCTTTTGCAAAAAAAGACATGTCACGTGGGTATTGCCGGCGCTCAACAATCCCATGCGCTTTATGATATAGTATAGATTATATCTAAAAACAACTGGTGGTATTCAAGGTATCTCATTCATTTTAAGAGCAAGAAAATCCCACAAAAAATCCTAAAAGGAAAAATCCAAGAAATTATCACATTAATAGAAAGAAAAGGAGAATGATCTTCACCGCTTATTTTGGTGGAGCTAGATTATAGTGATGTAGATTAATTATATACAGATACTAGAGTTATATAACAGATACAATTGTATTTCAATTATAAAAAATAGAATTTTATTTCAAATACAATTGTATCATAATATCTAGTTATGCTGTTGCGTAGATAAACCTTCCAGTTTTTTTAATAAAAATAGTGTGCATTTCTACTCGATCGTTTAAATATGGAATAATTAATTATTTGCGATCACAAAAACTGGGTATTCATAGAACGCCACTCTACAGAGCATAATAGTTACGTTGCCACTCCAAAGATTCACTTGTCACAATTCAATTATTTTTGCGTTTTGCCTCCTATAACCCAGTGAAATGTCTCTTTAACCTTACGTCACTCCATCTGGACCCAAACCCTGTACCATCCTCGCCCCGCTAATGATCAAATAAGGTCCGAAGTGATAGGTCGATCAACCAAGCTAGCGATGCCTATACATACACGTACAAGTAGTTCCATACTTCCATGACCATTGAATGAATAAGCTCCAGTTGCATAACTTGAATGTTCAGACTTTCAACGGCATTTTCTCCATCATCCACTCTATGACTACCTTGGACCGTCACATTTTTTTTTACCTTTCTTAATCATGCCATCGTGCATTCAGAATGTGTAAAATTTCTCCTCTCTTCCCTCCCAAAACGCATGTTCATCTAGCTAGCTACCATATCTGGGTCATCAAAAGTCCCAGCTTTATGATCACCTTGCCAGATTCCTAAACCATTCAAATTTGATCTGGTAGCTAAGATTTGAATCTTGGTGTCCTATTTTAACTGTAATTCCTATCTGCAGAGTATGCATGCTCCGGGAGTAGCGAAACCAACACCTCCGCCAGGCATTTGGGCGTCAAAACATGCCATCTCCCTACCTGGTCCATCTTGGGTCATGTATCCGTCTGCATCCAGAGATGTTAGACAGGTGACTTGTGCACTCTCCGGCCCATACATATGTGGCCTCTGTCCAATCAATTTAAAGAGGACCTCTCAGCTTAGGACCTGTTCATTTCAGCTTTAAATTCTCTAAAAGCTAATTATGAATTGTGATTGTAGAGAGGCTGATTCTCCAAAAGCTAGAATCCAAACGCACATATGAAGTGGATTGTGGATTTTAGTGTATATGGATGGGCTGGATTGTGAGAATCGGATTCTAGAGAATCAGACTAACGGTATATTGTTTGTCTTTGTAATGACATAGCTGCGACCATCCGATCAACCTTATCCATCGCCCTTGAGAAACCCCCCGTTTCCCTCCCACCAGTTCACCATCTCTCTCCCCGTTCATGGTGCCTCTTTTCTCCAGCTAGTTCGATAAGTAGCGCTTAGGGCAGCCGCTAGTGGTGGTCAGTGGAGCTGCACGGTCAGTGGCACAGTGGGCCTGCGATAGCATGCAGAGGTGCTAGCTTAGCAAGGCCCATGGTTGGCTGGTGTTTGCCGCGGCGCTCACAATGCATGGCTGGTGGTGCCGTAGGCTGGTCGGAGCGGCGATGCTCTTTCATGTTGTTGAATTGATGCATGCAGCCACGAACCCTGCCGGAGGTACGACGGAGGCGGCATGGCGGGACAAGGACACTGGTGATAGGATGCACCGGATCAAGTCATTTTCCTCATCGCCGACGATAAGGTCCACCAAATCGTGCGACACTCGCCTGCCTCCTTATCTAGGTCACAGAACAGTCCAACGCCGACTCTCCCCATGTCGTCTCATGGCTCCACTTTACCGCCGTGGGTGTCACAGGCAACTTCAAGCTTTGGCTTCACCCCTTGGGCGAGTAGACAGAGGAGGCGGTGGTGCTAAGGAGTGCAAAGGGATGGCTGCCAGGCGCAGGTGAGCATGCCAGGGAGTTTTTGCTCTTTTGTTTGTTGTTCTAGTGAAACTTGTAGGAACTTTTCCAAGCTTTTGGGTTAAAACTTGCTGAAACTTCTTGGGTTGAAATTTACTGAAGCATGCTGAAACTTCTTCAAACTCTTTGGCAAAACTTGTTGAAACTTGATCTTGAAACTTTCTCGGAATCTTTAGAAACTTCTAGAAACACATAAAACTCATTGAAACCTAAAACTTTCAAATGTTTTAATGGAACCTCTTGAAACTTAATAAAACCTATTACTATACCATTGCAACGTTTATACCATTCTGTAATCGTTCCCATTATCAATGCATGCATGTGTTTCTCCTTTCTTCCGTTTCAAAAATAAAAATAAAGAAGCGTTTCTCCTTTCTTCCATGTCCAGGTTGCATGTGCCCTGGATCTCTCGTCACATTCACATGCATATGCATGCAGCATGCCCCAGCTTCAGCATGATTTCGTATCATACCGTTTGTGTCCATGATCGATAAACAAGGACTAAAATTGTCAAGGTTTCAGTCTGTTAGAAAACATCTACAGTCGTCTGAATTCCCAAAAGAAAAAAAAAATCGTCGAAAAAAGAAGAAGATCGACAGAGAGTCAATTTCCTTAGGCCCCGGCCTTTGAAAGCCCAAACCAATGGGCCTAAGAAGACCTAATTCAGTTGCCTCCTGAGGCCCAATTAATTGTCTTCAAATCCACACGCCGGCTGCAGCTAGCCCAGCGTACTGACAAGAACACACAGCCCGCAGGGCACGCGATCATCATCATCATCACTCTCTTTGCTCGCCGCCAAAATGTCACTCTTTCTCCAATCTGAACTTACAATTTCGTTTTCCAGTCTCTTATTACGTACGTACTCTTGTAATTGCACCGGTCTGGCTGCAACGCTGGATTCAAATGCACCAACCATCGACCGTTTGGTGCTGTAGCTAAGCATATCAAGGCAACGGCCAGGTGTAGAACGATTCGCCGGCCATCCTCGTCGTCCAACAGAACAGCGGCCATCAGGTAGAGTTGCCGAACTCAACTCGGCATCGGCTTCTAATGCCAAGCAACCTAGACGGACTGTTTGTTCAGCACGGCAGTTTTAATCTGAACAAAAAGCATGCTGAGTTTTGCATGGCGATGACTATGTTTGTTTCCGTCCAACCTCTCAAATCTGGTTGTGTATACTCTGTTCTGACCTTTGAAACTGCAAACTAGCTTGAAAAATCAATTAATCTCTCACTAAGATATGCTATATACGCAGGCAGTAGCCCAAATGGAGAATGTTGTGGAGGGAGGCATCACAATCTGTGTTTCTCCATCATCCGTGAGATTCTATGGCTAAGATTTTTTTTTTGCCGTATAATTAATTGGGGGATCACGCGGGCTCTTCACCTTTCTGATCATTAACAGCATCTCCCGGCGTGCTCCATTCACAGTGCGCACCACCAGCTCGACAACGCGCGGTGGCCACCGGCGGCGGTGATGATGACGTGGTGCACAGTGAGGCGGAGAGGACGGAGCTATCCGGTGGCTAAGGGTGTGTTTGGTTGCTTGTACCAAATAGTATATGTATGAGATGATTCGAGAAAAAATATCATTTATGTGTTTGGTTGTTTGAATGGAATCATTCTATTCTAGACGACGTGATACAAATTTAAAGAATATTTCCTATAGATGTTGAACCATTTCATACCAAATGATACAAGACTATCCTATCCCATTCAACCTTATCTCACCAACCAGCGTCCATGCTCGAGGTTGAGGGTCGGCACGTGCGTACGAGGTGGGCCCCAGGAGGCGGTGAGAGTGAGGCTAGTCGCGGGGCCACGATTAGTCAGCGTATTTTGGGACTCTGTTAGCCTGTGTCTCTCGTGTATTACCAAAATATTCGTAGGTGGCAATCATTCCAAATTTTGATTTCAAGCCGGATGAATAGCCAATTAAATTGTGCTAGGTGTGACTGACATACAGGCTCTACATGGTGTTAACATTTTGCAACGTCAAAACATAATCGATATAGGTTGTTTTATTGATCTCATCACAAGGAATGCTATGGTTCAAACATATAACAAATTTAGCTATCTATCCAGCATCTCCTAAGTCCTAAGATGACGGGTGGGACTGAATCCTCAGTAATTGTGAAAGGAGGGTCACTGCCTCACGGGACAGCGAAAGATATATGAAACGGAGAGCAAGCAAGAGCCTCAGAAAAAAAATAAGAGAGAAAAAAAAGAGAAGAATCGAGGGAACTGAAAAGCATTTTATTCCCATTCTCGGATTCAGAAATCAACTCCATGGACACCGTCTGGACCATACTTGGCTGCCATCAACAAAACAGTTCACATACTATACACCATAATGTCCAGTCTCACGTGTATGTACTATATTATATACGCATAAACCCGGCATTAACGAGGCCCATGTCAGCATGACGTGGCCGCCGGCGCCAGCTTCTTGCCACTCTTCTGGTACCTCGAGGAACCGTAGCTCATACATGCCGTCGTCCTCTAGTATGGCTCCTCCTCCGACAACGGTACCGTCGGCTTGCATGACCTGGCACTGCTTGCTGTGGAAGGAGCAACCTAAGCCATGCTTTCTGTCAAGCTGGCCGACAGAGATCAAATTGGTGCGAAGCCCCCGGACGAGGTGAACACCAGGGACACTGAAACCTTCGCACTGCAGGGTGCCAATGCCGGCCATGTCCAGATGAGAGCCGTCCGGCAAAACGGCACAGCTGCAGGGTGGAAGAAAGCGGATGTCACGTAGAACTCTGGCCTCGCCCACCGCGTGGAAGGCGGCGCCAGAATCGAGAACAAGACGAACATTTCCAGTTCCAGGTGGTGGAATCCCGATCCCACCGTCTGGTGCCGGCGAACAACAATGAGCTAGTAGTGGAGGGCGCCGTGTTTCCACCGAAAACTTGCTTTGTGTGATGATGACACTGGCAGAGGTGGAATAAGTAGTCAGTGGAGAATGTGGAGTAAACCTAAGATTCATACAATTAGGAAGACAGTGGTGCTAATGCCAAATACATGTTCTAGGTTCCCGCTTCCCAGCCCTTGATCTGGTAATTATTACTAATTAAGCACCCCCTTTGGTTTGAACCTAAGAACCAATTTCTGGAATCAATTTTCAGGATCAATATATAATTAGCCTAAAATGTATATATTTTACGGCTCTTGTTGACCCAAAAGAAAAAATTATTTCCCGGCGTGGGCTACCAGCCCAAAAGCGCGGCCCACAAAATAATTTGGCTTGCTTGACAAAGATGGCGGCCAGCCCATCAACCTTTTAAGCGATTGGCAGGGCAAGGGAACCCTAGCCGCCACTCGGTCTCAACCATACCGATGCATCGTCTGCAACGCCGCCGATGCTCTTCCTGTTCTTCGCGTCTTTGTCGCCTCGGCGTGAGGACGAGCGGTTGCTAGTTCATGCATGCAGCCCGTGAAGCATTTGCTAGTTCATGCATGCATTTGCTAGTTCATGCAATGCATTTGCTAGTACGTGCATGCAGCCTGCAGGTTCATGCTTCTTGTCCAAACCAGGCGCACAGCACATGCATGCGAGCTCAGCCATGCGGCTTCGAGCGCGGTGGACAGAGGGCAAGGTGCCTTCGACGGGACCAGCACGGCGCGAGGGGATGGAGCGAAGAAACAATCTACTGGATAGATCGCAAGAATCCTCAAATTCCTGATCTACTAAAACTTATGCGTAGAATTTCTGATCTACTTAACGATTTTAATTTACGATTCAATAGATCATACCAATTTAATACCTTGATTCGGCCTGCAAGAGAAATGTTGTAGACTATCGCGTAGGATAGAGTCGCGTAGGACTTTTTCGTCAATCCGAGTGGATGCCGGCGTGATGACGAGTTGATTGCAGATCGGATCGGGCGATCAATCGCCAGTAGTAGTCGTTCGTTCGTTGTCGACGATCCTCCTCCTTGTGGTAGATACTCTGCTGATAACGTGTTGTAAAACGTCGTCGATTAACCTACTCGAATCAACAACACGCATGCAAGAACACGCTAATCAAGAATCGAGAACACACAGAATATAGGGTGAAAATCTTTCTCGCTTTATTGATCATCTTTACAATAGGAAGCACCCCATATATATAGTAGTATGAGAGAGGAGTTTGGATTCGATCACATCAAAAGAGATAGAGTCCTAAACAGATACGTTACAGAGTCCTTTATCTTATGACAATTCCGCAATAAAAACCCAAGTCGAGAAGAATCCCATCCAGAGGCGCACACTCAACTCGAGATGGGATCAAGTCGAGAAGAATCCCTTCCCCTCGGCTCACCCCGTGCAAGCCATGGTGTCGCCTCCGCCGACTCCTTCATCCTTGTCACCGTTGAGGTCCTTCGTCACGCCGCTCGCTGCACCACCAACCGGGCGCGACGGATCCCGGGCTGATGGTTCCGTTCCATTTGAGGGCAGGTAACATCCATCCTCTCTCAGTTTCCCCAATTCGCACATCAACACCCCCCTAGGGCCTAGACCACGAATTGTTTTGTTCTCGTCGATTCGATCGGTACTAAATCAACAGCTTTGATAGGGAACAGAGGCAAACGGAAGGGATTCTGGAAATCATCAAGGACAGCGATGAGGTATCGCAAAAGGCAACGCAACATGACCAAACTCCTCTAGCACAAGAAGCAGACGAGGAAGAGGGCTTCAAGCGCTCCTCGGAATACATGCATACCGGTTAGACTGTTAGACTGATTTTGGTAGTTCCTCTTTTGACGGCTACTCTTTCTTATCCTCCCGATTCTGTTTCTATAAATTGGTTGAGTGATTATGGTAAGAGGTGGTCTTTATATGCAAGGGCGGACCCAGAAAGAAATTATAGGTGGGGCAGATTTAAAGTAGTATTAAAACGCCAAAAAGAATGCAATGTACGTAACAACAATAGTACTATTAAAGAAACATACATAAAGAAACAATTCAGTTCTAAGTTAGATTCAGTTCTAAGCAAAAAACATTCACATCCAACAAATGCTTTTATCAGGAGTTAAGGACGATAGGACTTACCGACTTACCGAAGCTGCTCAACTAGTCGAATACAGCATGTCGCAGCTCGCGGCCTCGCGCAGATGGGCTCGTCTCATCGGCCTCGACGCCGGCCGTCGGGCGATGGCACCACCGCCCACTCCACCGGAAGGCGGAAGCGCAAGAGATCGGAATCGTGGTGTGGGTGGGCTAAAGGAGTCTTCGGCTGCAGCAACGCCAGACAAGAAGCCGAAGTGCCCAACGTTTCTTGCTTAGTGCAACGTTCCAACTTCCAAATATGTTGGGTCTATACATATACAGTATATACAACATACTTTGATCTTGTAAGTTGTAGGTGGGGCAGCAGCCCAAACTGCCCCACCGTCAGGTCCGCCCCTGTTTATATGTAATTCTCCGTGATCAATTCATTATCGCGTTGAGTCATTCCTTCTCACATGTATCAGATTTTGTTCGATCTTTCGCTTCCGCCCTCTAGTCTTCATCCGGCGATGTCGTCCGCCATCTCTCGTCCCGATGAGACGGCCCCCGACTCCGTTGTGGATGCCGTCGCCGACGCCGTTCGCAATCATCGTCTCATCCTTGATTCGGGATCTAGCATACACTCGACGGGCGACTTGCGTTTGCTCTCTGAATTCACCCGTGCTCCAGAAGGCAGCGCCGCCGTTCTCCGGACGCGCGACGGGAGGGACCTGCCCGTCGCCGGAGAGGGCACTATAGCCTGCGACAAGTTCCATCTTCCCCGTGTCAATTACGTCCCTGGGTTGACATCTGGATTCACCCTGGTATCGGTGCGGCAGCTCGCAGTGTGCGATTACCTTGTCATGTTCGGCGGCGGCTGCTGCTACGTCAAGAACCGGAGCAATGGCAGCCTCGTCGGTAGGGGCCTTTTGCGCGACGAAGACGGCTTCTACCATCTCGAATTCCTCAGGATCCCTCCGGTCGCGGTCGACGACGACGGAGTGAATTGAACGGTTCAACGACGGTACCCTCGTTCTACTAGTACTAAAAATAAATAAATATCATCCAGGATATCTGGATATATTCAGTCCTGCTGTTACAGTGGTTGTTATCCTAAAATAACTCGTTCGGCATGTGCAATTCATTTTTCTTTTGAGAAAAAAAAGCTAATGTGCAACTGATGATTTCCACAGATGAAGAGATACAGTACGAGTTTCCTGGAAATCTGTTTATTCTGTGTTTGAGCAGCAAGCCATCACTGTGAACGGTTACCTTGTCCTTGTTATTACTAATTCAATTTACCTGTTCTCTATTGTAAACTCAGACTATGCTATTTTTAAGATAGTTAATATTGTTTATTCTCATATCTATGCTACGCGTTGCCTTTGAGGAATTGAGCAATTTTCTTGAAAATACCTCTGTTGTTCATGCGATTTCGTCGTGTGATTGCAAGAACCGTACGTCTACTTCTTGCGTGGTCAAGTAGATGTGGATAAGGAGTGTATTCTTGAGTGAATTTATTTGTCGCAGGTTGCTGTATTAAGATAGTGTTTGACTCCATCGTATTCGTGAATGTTCACGAATCCAAAGTTAAGCTTTATCCTACGTCTTCAGGACACCCTGTATCACTATTAATATGCCAAGCGAAGCAACCTAGAACGACTGTTTGTTCAGCACGGCAATTTTCAATCAAAAAAAATGGACTGTGTATAAGTTGACGCAAATTTTGTTTAAAATCAGTCATTTATTTAACGGTTGTGATCGTTTCAAAATCCGTGCTAAACAAACGCCAATCCACCCTCATTCCTCACCCCATCACTCAGCAACACCCACCCACAGCAAGCACGCCCAACCGCCGCCGCCTCCCATCCCCTCACCGGTGCCGCCTCCGGCACCGACAAGGCCCACCGGCCTTCCCCCTCCTTGGATCGGTCTTTTCATTAACGTATTCTTTTTTGGTGTGTATATTATATTCCGTTAAAAAGCTTATCGAATCTACTTTATAATTTGATGGTGTGTCATCTGGAGTTTTGTGCTATAAGTTATGCGTGTTATAATTGTCACACACAAGTTGTGACTGGTGAGTAAGAAGACAATGTGAAACATGCACACTATCCTGTAGTGCCTAGAGAAAAAATTGTAACAAACAACTTCAGGTTGCTTATGAAACCGTCCAACAGTTCGCCTGCACTTTACTGCTGCAAAATTTTCAAGGTTATCTTCTTATCCAAACTAAATCATGAAACTTCATCATCGAGCCCAAACATACACACGGAAATATATATGGTTTCAACTGCATTCTCTTTATTTTTTTGGACGGAACAGAAGAGTTGCCAACATAACTCATAGACCCATTATTTCTTTTTTGAACAAAACCACTGCGTACGTTCTCTCTCTACTCTCAATTTGACACACTTACCTTAAATCTATTCCTAAAACCTGATTAAGAGTTTGATTTAAAAAAAAACGTACTCCAATAGTACCTCATTCGTCCTCCCCAAATATTCGCACGCCCTAAACACGAAACCGGTGTCCTCGTTTCTCCGCGCTGCGTCCGCGCTCCCAATCCAAATTTCTCGTCCCTCCCGCGGCCAAAGCGCGTGCGCGGGATTTCTTCGAGGGGCCGCTCCTGCTCGACGGCCGCCTGCTCTACGTTCCGATGGCGACCACCGAGGGCTGCCTCGTCGCCAGCGCGAACCGCGGATGCAAGGCCATTGCGGAGTCTGGCGGCGCCAGCAGCGTCGTGTTCTGGGACGGGATGACCCGTGCCCCCGCCGCCCGATTCCCGTCCGCCCGCCGCGCCGCCGAGCTCAAGAGCTTCTTGGAGGACCCGGCCAACTTCGACACCCTGGCCATGGTCTTTAACAGGTAAAAAGACAATTCCCAATCAATGTCCCATTGTCGCTTTTGAGCCCATACTCTACGCGCAGGCAAAACAAATGGCAGTACGCTAGTGCGTCTCTTGTGTTTATACGTCTCGGTGCCATCAGATGCGGCTCTTGTGTTTATACGTCATAAATTTGTATGCTCGAAGTTTAGCCTCCTGTTGTACGCTGGCCTGTTGTTCTTCTTCGGACAGCATGGGGGCTATTTTTTGGGGGGAAAATTGACGAAGTGGCCGAATCTTCAGTCGGGTTTGTTTGATGCGGGGTGGTTGGAAGGTTGGTGGATTTTGTTCGGTGCCTCGAGTGATTCTGATTTTGCCTAGTTTAGTTGATTGAAGCTATGCCCATGGAGTGTTTGTTGTAATGCCATCAAGGGACTTCGCCCATCAAATCACACAAGAAACACGAGTTCATCAATTTATGGGTAGATGTTGTCTGTGTGATTAATTGTTCATCAATTTCTTGTAGAAATGGCTCGACCTGTGGAAATCGTGAAATTCCCAAGCTGTGATGCTTACTTTGACACTATCCAGTCCAAGAAGAAGCTGCCGCTATCTTTGCAAGAATCGCTGACTGCCGCCTTTGCTCAGATTCCGGTCTCATCCTTTCCTGATGTCCCCAGTGGTCGAGGTACTCCCCGCAACCAAAAAAAATGCACTGAATGTGTTGTTTGCGCCGTATATTTCATCTCTTTTATGTGTTGTTTGTGCCGTATATTTCATCTCTTTTATCTTGTTGTTTGTAATCCACAATATTCTCTATGCAGTAATCGAAATTCCTGGAGACACTTCTATTCTTGATGCTGTTAGAATTTTATCTGAACACAACATCCGGTCAGCACCAGTACTGAATCCGGAATCAGGGGCTCTGGCTGATTGGCAGGGGAGATACCTTGGCATCATTGATTACTCAGCAATCATCCTATGGTTACTAGAAAATGCTGAGCTTGCCGCTGTTGCTTTGTCGGCTGGATCAGCAACTGCTGCAGGAGTTGGAATTGGTGCTGTTGGTGCAGGAGTTGGAACTGTCGCCATCGAACAAGATGGTTCCCGCTCCCACTCCCACCTTGTCACCTGAGAACAAGGAGGTTCCTGCTCCCGTCGCCTGGGGGCCCCCGCCGGCCGCCTCCGGCGCGCACGGCGTGCCTGTCATGGGTGGCACAGAGTACTGGCCGGCTCTTTCCGGGATTCGGCCGGGCGGAGCCACCCAGCCCAAAGCCTCGGGCCGGGCGCGAAGATGGGCCATTTTTATTTTTTTCAATAGATTTTCATATCTTTTTATCTGGCTGGCTCGACTTTGAATGCGGGCCTCGGGCCCAGTGCCGGTGGCCCGAGGCCCGGCTCGCCTGGGACGGTGATGCCCGCCGCAGATGGGCGGCGCCCATGTCGAATCGCGCCTCGCCGCTGCAGCTGTCCTCCTCCCATACCCACGGTGAGTGTTCGTGTTCGTGTCCATAGTCTGTTTACAGCATCATGAAATTTAGAACCTTTTGTTGAGATTGATTGACGCCCATTGCCTTCGCGATTGTCTCGAGAGTGGTGGCGTCGATAGGAAATCCGGGCGCCTCGAGGACCAACCTTGGCGATCGCGCGCCTCTGTGTGCCGTGCTCGAAGGCCGGATTGTTCGTCTCTACAACGGCTTGCGGCGAGACGTTGAGGTATTTGACTGCATGGAGGTGAGAGGTTGAGGTATTCGACTGCATGGAAAGCAAACTAGCGGCCCAAATCGTGAACAAAAAGCGCTGGCTTCATGGGAAAGAGGCCCACGGTGCCAATTAACAGATTTTTTTTGGGAACAACAAGGGAGTTGTTGGAGGATGGGAGTTTTTTTTGGGAAAAAGATTTTTGGGAAGGCCTCAATCCAATGTATTGGGAGTTAAAGTTATTGGACACTGTTGGAGATGCTCAAACCCTCCCAAAAACCTCCACGGTGGCCATGCCTCCACCCCTAACCCACAAACAAGTCTGGACTTCTTCCTTCCCTTTCCACACAGCTCTCTTTTTTATGTACCCCTCTCTCATCTCCATCCCTAACCCCCTTCCTCCTCACAACAAAATTCCACTACCTGGCGCCAAATCAAACTTATATTTTGTTTTCCTCCAATTTCTCAAAATCAGATATAAGCTGCAAAACATTGTAAATGTTTGATCAGTAGCTAGATGGACAGTCTCCTCGCTGGATCACTTTGGTAGAGCCGGTAGAATCTTTTGAGCTAGCAGTGCCTATATATACACACACAAGGAGCTCCATACTTACATGACCTTTGCATGAGCTCCAGTTGAACGACTTGGATGTGCAGACAAGAGACTTTTAAAGGGCATTTTCTCCATCATGCACTGTATGACTATCTATTTTCAGTTATATCGTTATAGTGTGGAACGTCACAAATTTTTCGTTTTCTTATAGTGCCTACTGTGCATGCATGTCAGTTGTCACTTTGTATATATGAATGAAATGTACATTCGTGGAGAAGTAGCAATCAAATTAAGTCAGCATCTCCCAGAGTCTACTCATTAGAAGCCAATGGGCTTATTAATATTGTCATCAAGAGTTGGAAAACTAGAGTCTGCCGGCGCAATCGCAATCTACGGCCCACACATATGTAGACTACCTGTATTCAAAGAGGCCAGGAAAAAAGCCCATAACCTGTACGATCCAACAATCTGCTGCTACTTCGATTACGTTGTAAGATATGATTTTTTTTTGGATGTAGGATATGATTCCAATAGTATAAAGTCAAGAAGAAATTTTTAGTAGCTTCTCATCTCAATCTCAAGAAGCAAAATTCGATTAGTAGCTACTGTACTTACAAACTGCACCATTCAAATTCGATCCAGATTCTAGGATTTGAGTTATTATTATCCTATTTCATTGATACTTTATAAAGTCAAGAAGAAATTGTAATTAGGATTTGAGTTATCATTATCCTATTTTGGTCCAGCACGTACATTATTACTGAGAACTCTTGTTAGTCTTCGAATCATGCATATGTTTTGTTTTGCTCCGATCTCTCACCGCATCTACTCTTTTTTTTGTGTGTGTGTGTGTAAGTACATACACATGCACGCTACTTTTTTTTGGACGAGATATGTACGTACATTACTAGAACAAAGCCTTAGCTATTTGTTGCTAACTCCTCTAAGCGTACCCTAAAAATTTGTGCGAGAGGAGAGGAGGGCTCATATGAGCAACGATACATGATCAGTTTACCCTTCATTCTGGTTTCCAACGGATATCTATACGAAAATTGCTGCTTCACAAGCGCCGCGCCGAAATTTAATTATCCCACGAACGGCCACACCGACCGTCTACCTGACACGCGGAAGCTCCCCACTCGTTCCATCTCCGCGCCGCACTCCAGACACCCGTCCGATCTCTGAATACGCATGTGAAGCATGTAATCTCTTCCATGACCTCCTCAACTTCGTTGGCATCGTACTTTTGGACTCCATCGTTTGAATAAGACTCAGAATAGTCGGTTATGACTTATGAGCTTTGGAGGAAATGCACAAATGGTTCATACATTTGCACATTAGTAGAGACGGAGACAGGTCTCAGGTCACCGGGGCTGTGGCTTGAGACCTAGCTGTTATGAAATATCCATATAAAATATGTTAAAAATAGTCTAGACTGGCTCCGCTCCTGCACAATGGGGAGACTTAAAGGCATAGAATTTTTTTTTAGGAATCGACAATACTCTTGATTACTCAAAGGGTACTACAATACTCAGCTCGACAGCGCTTGTTAAGGAGCTGTTTGGTCCGGATTATAAGTGCGAAGGGTTGGGGAATCCAGTATAGTCACAACGAACCAACGTCTGCAACAAGATGGGAGACAACAGCAACACCATAGCAGAGGAAGGAAGACAATACAATACAAGGAATAGTGGTGGACCCAAAAGAAAAATAGAGGGGGATTATGAGTTAAGCTAGTTATCGACGAAGAACTAATACCAATGGTCGATAAGTTGATCTAGCTAAAATTTTATGAATTGTGTCGTGCTAAATGCAAAGACCAACAAGCAAACGGTGGCAAGGCCATTGCAATTTTGCGCATCTTCATATCCGGCATGTATGCCTCCTTTCTTGAGTTGTCTTCATGAGTTTCTTTTCTATATTCAAGTACCTAGCCTTACAAATATGCTATGCATGTTAATTATGTCCATAGGTATTTTATCAAATAACTCAAGGAGTACATACTACTTAAAAAATTTAGGATAGCTAATAAAGAAAGCAAGACAACATACTTTAATATTAAGAGAGGTGTTTCCATGCTTTTCTTTTTGACAGTAAAATAACATCGTACAATGAGATAAAAATCACATCAATTCACAATACAACTAGGAAGCAATTATATAATATAAGTGTTGGCGGCCGGCTGGCATATAAAAGTGAAACGACATTGTTGTACTGATTCAAGGGGCCTAAAGATTATACACTTATGTTTTGAAGCATCACACGTTGATACCATCAGTGTTGTGTGTGCGCGCGCCGTTAAACCTGTACGAATCCTTTAGACACCAAAATGGGCCGCCCGATATTTAGCCCATCTTTCTCCGGTACCGTCATCTTCTAAACGCTACTCACGCAACAAAGCTAATTTATAAAGTCAAAATGCACTAGTAGTTTACATACCAATACACATACGGTCTCAATGAGGGCATGATGAGCAGAGATACTCGTTGTGCACCAGCGGACACACGAATGGTTAGTTAATCCGAACTCAGAGTGATACGCAAAAGAAACGGAGGAACCGAGGCTTGCCCATGTTTTGTTTCACTCCAATCTCTCATGCACCTCGAATGTGCAGCTAGCTAGCTGGTTGAATATATGTGTGTGTGTATTGTATACACACACTGTATATTAGTTAACTGTTTCAACAGATTGAAAGGCAGGCATGCATGGATGCTAACAAGAATTTCTGACTCTGCTTTAAGCTGGCGCTGGCGACTAGCACGAGCAGTTAGCCAATGATACATGCATGCTTATAGGGGCTTGGCAAAGGTTGCATGCTAGAAGCTAGCTCAAGTGTATTATAAGCGGAAGTTATCATGCATAGATCATTCTTCCGGCTATAGTTATACCAATGCATACATAATGTGTGTGTGGATATCTTTACTATCTATTAAATATTAAAAGCTCATGAGAGTTGTTAAGAAAAAAGATAAATATACCAAAAAATCTCATAAAAAGCAAAACATCCAGCCCTTAATTTGGTGAAACCTAATGATAACCGTTGTCGGATCTTTCTAATAAAAAATAAGAATATACTAGAAATTTACAAAAAGCCAAAACATCTAGGCTGGTAGACCCTAATTACAACCGACGCCGGATCCTTCTAATAAAAAAATAGGAATATGCTAGAAATCTAACAAAAAAGAAAAACACATGGCTCTTAATCTGGTGGACCCAAATAAAGTTGAACTGTAGGAGCCATTAGATATTATTATTTAAAGAAAACATATAGGGGCTGTTTGGTTGGCTGTATTCAAAGAGAATTGCATCTACAGATACAAAATACACTTGTTTGGTTGGTCAGACGAGGTGGAGCTGTCCCCGAGATGCAATTGCATCCACCGAGCCAGGCTGTGGGGAAACGTAGATTTTGGTCGTTTCCTATGAGCCTGGCTGGTGGGATGCAAGCTGGGGTACATGCAAGGCATAGGGAGGCACATAAACAGTCAACCAAACACATTCTCCCCATTCTTCTCACAGCTTGGCTCAACTCATGCACTCAACCAAACACCATCTCTTTGCATCTACGCAACCTGGCTCTCACCAGCCTAGCTGACTCGTACGAGCTAGGCTGAGATGAGAAGGCAACCAAACAGCCCCATTACCGTTCATCTAGCAGGACCGATTTATAACGGCTTAGATTAAAAGAAATACTCCCTCCAGTCACAAATACTTATCGTTTTGAACATTAACATGGTCTTCAAAAACACAAATTTGACCACTAATTTTTAGTATAATATATTTATAAAACCTAATAAAATTATAATATTATGAAAGCAATTTTTGAGATAAATCTACACATATTATTTTCATATATCCAACTTTAAAAAATTAAAAAGATATAGGCAGTCAAAGTTTCAAAAGTTTGACCCCACCCATATCCAAAATGACCACTATTTGTGACCGGAGAGAGTGCTCCACTCCAAGTACAATAAACAATAAAAAAAGTTAGGAATAAAAAAAGGAAGAGATCAAGCTAAGTACAATAAAAATAACAAAAATTGGGAATAAAAATAAAATAAAATTAGCTATTTGATTTTCATGCGAGCTCCAAATTAAAACCCATACATTGCTAAAATTTGAAATAAAAATTATATTAAAATTAGTAGTTGGGTTTCTATGAGAATTCTAACCTAAAATTAATATTGAAAACTCAATAAAATTAATATAAATTCAGAATGAAAAATAGGAAGCAATGTGATTTTCATTCCAAAATCCGAACAAAAATTTGATGAAATTACCAATTGGATTCATATATGAATTGCAAAATAAAATTGAAAGTTGAAATTAAATAAAGAATGAAAAAAAACAGAAATTTGGAATGAAAAATAGGAGAAAAAAAGAAATTTGATTTTCATACAAACTGTGAATCAAAACCCACACATAGCATAAATTCAGAACAAAAATTAGATGAAAATTAGCAGTTGGATTTGTATACGAATCCTAACCTGAAACTGAAATTCAAAATAAAAAATAGATTAAAAGAAGGAGTCCATGTTAAGTACAATAAAAAATAACAAATATTCTAAATTAAATAAAAATAAAATTTAGATTAAAGGAAAGAGTATATGTCAAGTACAGAAAAACATATATTCAAAATTAAATAAAAATAACTTTTAGATTAAAAGAAAGAGTATATACGAGGTACAATAAAAAAAATAACATACGCTTGAAATAAAAATTAGGAGCTAGATTTATGTGTGAATTCCAAACTAGAATTGAAAAAGAAAGTCTCCCGTATAATGCGGTCCAAAAAATGCAAATTCAAAATAAAAATAAAAATAATTAGCAATTGTTTTAAATATCATACTAAGTAAAAATAAAAATGTTTTATTTAGTATTAAAATTCCATAAATATGCTAATTCGAGAGAAAAATCAAATAAGGTAAGGAATTTGATTGTACATATACAAATTAGAAATAAAAATCTATTATGTAATAAAAGCCTATTACATATGGCTTACAGTTGCTAAATAAAAAGAGAATGTGCTAAAAACTCTCAACAAAAACAAAACATTCCTCAGCTCTGCGGTCTGCGGTTGAGCAGGTGCGCTGCTCTGCCCGCGTACATTCGAGCAGGTGCGCTGCCCTGCGGTCTGCCTCAGCTCGTGGGCGGCTAAGCCGACGAGCTCGTCGCCGACGCGCTAGGACTCCCTGCACGAGGAGCCTCTGGCTCTGTTCTGGACCTGCACGCCAACGACGCGCCGTGCAGGAGGACCCAGATGCAGAGGCCATGTGTTTGAAGGGAACCCAATTCGCCTCGAAACATACTGGCAATTCACTTTGTTTTCCTCCAATCTCTCGTCAATCTATGTTTGTTCCCTTCTGGATCCCCTTCTTTTTCTGTCATCAATATAGAGCGCTGTGCACTCACATATAGAGATAACAGTTAATGGTACACACATCTTTCTTTATATAAGGCTGATGGAATGTCGCAAGCCGAGAGCGCCATGTCAACCCCTTCGCAAAAAAGTTTCTCATAAAATTTGAAATTACGTTAAGATCCTTTCACCGGCTCTTTTGCAAAGTATTCCTGTAGTTCCACAAAGTCACGGATGGCCCCTAGAAATTACGTTTAGGTCGTCTCTGGCTCTTTTGTAAGAAAATCCCTGTGGTTTGCATCGATTTGCGAAGAGATCCTAGTATCCTACGCGATTTAAAAAGGAGGCACTCGGGTTTCCGGTGATTAATCAAAAAAAGATCCTACGCCCTTGGCAATTTTACATGTAGGCCCTCAGGGTCCTAGAAATTTACGAAGAGATTCTTTATGATTTTATACGGGGACCCCGGAGTTCTGAAAATCCGGTATATCCTGCTTGACGCGGCGTAGCACGCGAACCCATCTAGTATATGTAAGCCTGCTGGGAAGGGCTTGGCAAATTAACTTTGCATATAGCAACTAACTCCAAATGAATGAGCATGATTCAAGTGTATTTAAATACAAACCCCGTGAATGTACTGCATCAATGCATGTGTTCCCCTGTCCTTCATCCTGTGACCAAAACTCTCGACTCCAAACGCTGGTAATTAATAATTCTCAGAAATCATCACACTTTGTAGCTGCTTGCTTATCATCCCATTGGTGTCATGGTGGGTTAGAGAGACATTTCATTTTCAGATCAACAAAGATCTAAACTCCGATTTGCATGTCGTGAAGCTGCATCATGCATTTGACGCGCATGGAAAGGGGCGCATCCGTTGGATCGCCACCACAGTAGCCTTCCCTTCCGTTGGATCGCATCTCATATTCTCATGTGCTCTTTTTTTTTTTAATCCAACCATCCAAATTGATCAAAATTTTGGTTCGACGGCTAGATTGTACTTTGCCCTAGCTTTTCTTACTCAGGTACAAAATAAATCCTAAAACCGCACCTCTACCACCCCAATCCACGATGCTACCTACCTGATCTGTTGTTTGTCAGCACGACATGCCATCCATTTTCCTTGATGCCATATGGAGTCATGACATGTAAAGAGGAAAAACAAGAGGGGCAATATGTCAGTGTAGACAAATTTGGAGTTGAAACCATAATTTGGGCCAAGTACTCCTTTCAGGTTCCCTAACTTCTTCCTAAGTTAGCTCTTACTGAAACCAACTTTTGGAGCACAAAAGCTAGAGAGTGAGCTCGGTGCAAAAAAAAAAGTGATACTATTAAATAATAAATTGGTTGTAGTACAATCAATCCAATGTCAATAAAAAATACTCAATAAACTAGTTTCCTAAATATTCCTTCGCTTCCACTATCTCCAAACTCTACAAACCATCTCAGTAATGGCGGATCCTGAAATTCTACCATGCTTGGTCAACTATCAGTACTACATATTTTAGCAGGTCATTTATGTAAATTTGAGAATACATAGGGCTGTTTTTGCATAACCCATAGGGTCAATCAAAGCTTTAGATTTTCTAGCCCTATTGCATACATTTTTGGCGAATCTAGCTCCCAACCAAATGTTTTTTTGCAAAAATAGCCTCCTCTCCGATCGCGGAAGGTCACATATGTCACCTACCACGTTCTTGCACCGCAGAAGGTTTCTAATGGCGAAAAAAGCTGTGCTGCCATGGACCCCTAGCTCAGCAGGAGTTTCCGTGGGTAAAGCACTTGACAAGCCTTTGTCGAGCCATACCACCGCGGCAAGTCACTTAATTAAGTGACTAATTAGTTAGTGATTATTTAAGTGGCTAAGTAGTGACAATTAGCGATTTAGTCCGTGATTAATTAGTGACTAATTAATAGTTAATAAATTGGATCGCTAATTAAACATCGACATCATCGACATACTGCAATGGCGTGGCTCAGCAGGGCCTTGCCGAGCTTAGGAGAGGGGAGGAGGGGAGCAGAGGTGGCAACACGACTTTTTTCATCACCATACACCTTGCATGGTGCATGAGTGTAGCAAGCGACATATGCCATCTGTCGCTCCTTTCGTTGTTGAAGAGGAGGGTTTTTTATAAAAATATTTGGGGTGGTAGCTCGATTGTTTTTTAAAAAAAAACATACCTAACCAGGCTAAAAGCCAAAGTTCGGGTAAATCTACTCGAAAGCTGATGCATAGCTCCGCCAGTGCTTCTGCGTGAGTTCAAGTGTGCTGTGAAGGGAGAAAAAAGCATGGAGCAATTCTGTTATTCTGTTACTCGCTGAACTCAAAAACAACTAAACAATTACGGAATTACCATTACCATGCAACAATCGCACGGCCATGACTCACAACGTTCAATTCAAACATGCATATCACCCTTACATGTAACACGCAAACAACTTATATTGGTACCGCTAAACACACAGAAACTAAACTAGAAGTCAAGATTATTTGTAGAGCTCTTTTACAATGCACTAGAATGAATATGGACCGTTCATTTCTTTAGATCCAAAGGTTGAAATTAGTCTTGATCTGATTATACTACCATGTGTAGTATGCATAGTAAAATCCTGTGGAGGGGTAGAAACGTAAAAAAAGTTCGGCGATGGCGCTGGCTGCCAAGAGCCGAGGACGGTGTTCTCAAGCGAGCACCTCCATGTCAAGGATTGTCTATCCACCGACGACGGCAAAGTTTGTCTCCTTGCTAGCATCACCGAACAATGGGGATGCTCGGTGCTTCTAGCTTTCGACGTCGACGATGAGGTTGTCACCACCATTGCTTTGCCTCCAGACACGGATGCCCAGTCAAGGCTGATGGAGATATGGGGAAGGCCATGCATTCCCACGCATGATATCTTCCAGGCCGTGCTCTGGACGCCACGGCGGACCACCGGTGGGAGCGGCAGTCGCGGCCGACAAAGTGACGGTGGCATTGTGCACGGCGTGGGGACTGCGGCGGCGCGTTCTCGCTCGGCTGTTCGCGAGATGGTCAATGTCTACTTGTACGACCTCCGAAGGCACGGCGGGAAGTCGACGGCGGCTTGCACAAGCCATTGGCGAGATCCTCTGGGAGGATCCAGTTTGACCAACCGGATGACGACCAAAGTCGCGATATGCATCAAGAATGGATCGACTTTCTCTGGGGTTACCACCGACGCTCATATCTCCGACGAGCATTTTTGGCAATGGCGAGCTCCGCAGCTTGCTGCCTGGCGACGATTTCCGCTTCCGCCAAGCGACGGCGTCCCTGAACGCCAGCGGCGGAGCAAAGACCGATACTTGGAGGTGTTTGTTGAGATGTCATGAAGCTGCCAGAGGCCAAAGAGGAGGTGGCTTCTCAACTCTCCGACACCGGAGGTAGGGGCAGATCGAACTAGAAGATGAGGTGGAGGCCAATATCGCATAGATGGGAAAAGTCTAAAATACCCTTCAAAAATGAATGGTTAGATTTAATTTCTACCGCCAGATTTACTACCTATGTTGTGTATTGTAAAATTTCTATTTGTAACAATAGCGCCAAGACGCCGCAGCGTGTTGCAGCTGGCGCTGCCTGCCTTCTTGTTGTCTGCTCCGCCCTCGCCTCCATGGTCCGGCTCCATCCTCTGGCGCTGCTTATCTCCGCCACAAGACGTCTCGAAAGCAGGCGCTGCTCTGCGGTCTGCCTCATTTGTGGGCGGCCAAGCCGACGAAGCTCGCCGCCGACGCGCTAGGACTCTCGCACGAGGAGCCTCGGCTCTGTTCTGACCTGACGCCAACGACGCTGCAGGAGGACCCGGATGCAGAGGCCATGTGTTTGAAGGAACCCAATTAGCCTCGAAACATACTGGCAATTCACTTTGTTCTCGATTGGTATCGTGGTGCAATCAGCCCTCCGTGCAATCACCGTGCAATCCAACTAACAAAAGTTTCGAAAAATTCTGAAAAAATCATGGATGTACATCTCATCTTACCCCATCTACATATAAAATTTCATGATCAAATTCGTCCTATGCTAGAAGTTACAAAAAAGACAAATTTGAAGTGCATTTGAACTTTTAAGTTTGTCGAAATTTGTCTTTTTTGTAACTTCTAGCATAGGACGAATTTGATCATGAAATTTTATATGTAGATGGGGTAAGATGAGATGTACATCCATGATTTTTTCAGAATTTTTCGAAACTTTTGTTAGTTGGATTGCACGGTGATTGTACGGGAAGGCTGATTGCACCACAGTCATTGCCTTGTTTTCCTCCCATCTCTCGTCAATCTATGTTTGTTCCCTTCTGGATCCCCTTCTTTTCTGTCATCAATATACAGCGCTGTGCACTCACATAGTCACATATCGATGCATGTGTTTCCCGGTCATTTCCTTCTTCATCCTGTGACCAGAACTCTCGACTCCAAACGCTGGTAATTAATAATTCTGAGAAATCATCACACTTTGAAGCTGCTTGCTTATCATCCCTTTGGTGTCATGGTGAGCGCGAGAGATCGGAGAAAGAGCTACAGACATTTCATTTCCAGATCAACAAAGATCTAAACTCCAC
Organism: Guadua angustifolia; assembly: GCA_036346375.1. Lineage (NCBI taxonomy): Eukaryota > Viridiplantae > Streptophyta > Magnoliopsida > Poales > Poaceae > Guadua > Guadua angustifolia. The sequence goes on from CM070520.1 coordinate 4,498,026, forward strand.
TCATTGTCACAGCATCTAAACTCCCATCTGCCGGGCCAGGACATATTAAGCTCCAGGTCCCTTCAGAAGCGGGCTGCAAGACTTTTCTTTACCTGAGCCGTCTCTCTCTGTCTTCTTGTAACTTGATTTGTAAATGTAATCTACGCATCAAATGTAATCTTCTTGTAACTTGATTGGCGCTGGGAATGCCGGCCAACGAGCGAAGCCACCTGTCCCCCTAGGCGATTTCGCGAATAAGTCCCTCTGTTCCTTTAAATTACACATAGGTCCCTGTAAATTATGAATAGGTCCTTCGTGATTTTTTGGGAGGAAAGATTTTTTTATCGCGTTTAGGTCCCTCGTGCGCTGTTTTGCAGAAAAAGCCTCCCATTAGATTCAAATCGCGGGCAAGCCTTTTTCTAATTTTTCAGGATAGCGGACAGATTCAAAAACGTAACAAACAGACCCTTACTATTTACGTCTAGGTCCTTTCTCCGTTTTTAAAGTAAGATAGACCCGATAAATTTCGAAATTCCGTTTAGGTCCCTGCACGCGGTTTATAGCTAAATTGGAAATCGCGTTTAGGTCCTTTCATCGATTTTTTTCGCACGGTTTTCTAAAAAAACGGAAAAAAGATTTTTTTTTTAGAAAACACAGATTCATCGAGGGTTTATAGCTGAATTGGAAATCGCGTTTATGCTTTTTTCATCGCGGCGCGACATCGCACGCAACTCAACCTAGTATCAACAGGGCATGCAAAATAAGGCAGCATGCACCTCCCGGCCTCTGAACACACGATTAATTCCACCCAATAACGAAACAGAAAAGAACATGAAAACACGAAAGCAACCGGCTGTTGTACTGTCTCAAGCATATGAGTAGATGTGGTTCCATCGTTACATTAGAAATAAAGTTCAACTGGTTCAGACGATACATGCAGATCATATAGAGAGTCAGTACACTTGGGAAATCCACAAATAGATGGATAGACGTAGCGTTAAGGAACGATAATTAATCTATGTCATTCGAGATGACAACCTGTATGTTATCCGAGACGACAACCTACATGCACCCTTAATTTACAGCCTAAATATCAAAGGTGTAACAGTACTTGAGTGTGCCCCGTCACCAACTTCACACAAAGGCCTCCGAAAGTTTTGAAATTGTATTTTGGTCCTATACCAGCTTTTTTTTTGGAAAAAAGACCCTTTGGAAATTTCAAAATTATGTTTAGGTCCCTCTAGAAATTCTAAAAAATTGCGTTCAAGCCCCTCACCATCTCTTTCACAAGAAGCCCCTTAAAAATTTTTGAAATTGCGTTTAAGTCCTTCCACCACCTGCTTTGCAAAAAAAAAACTCGTAGTTTTGCAAATTTGAATCAATCTCGAGCCCTTGTTCAAAAAACCCACGTAGTTTAAGAGAATTGCGTCTAGGTGCGGACCATGCCCTTTTGCGAAAATCCCTAGGATTCCGAAAAATCACCCATGCGTGACATCGCGCGCTCGCACGACGTGGTGCCTATAAGATCAAGTATAATAAGGTGAGGTAAGCAGGCTGTAAGGATTGCTATATCAAATTTATGGTGAGTTGGAGGAGAGAGGAGAGGAGAGAAGCGGGCTGCAGATCTACAGCCGGCTACAGCACGGGCTCCAAGAAACTTAGTGAGAGAATGAGTGGATGAATGTGGGCCAAGTATTAATGGCTTTGTATGTATGTATGGCTAACTATTATATAGGTGGGCTGTTAGGTTGGCTATATATGATATGATAATAAGATAAAATCTGTAGTTGACTCTCTTATTAGCCTTCTCTAAGCTTGCCTGGGAAGGGCTTCGAAAATTAACTTTGCGTATAAGAATAACTCCAAATGCATGCGCATGATTCGAGTGTGTAAATAGAAACCCAGTGAGGGTACTGCATCAATGCATGTGTTTCCCTATCCTTTCCTTCGGGGTGTTTAACACAGCTCCAGTTTCACTAAATCTGAGAAGCTGGTGAAGCATAATATTTCTAGCTCCAGAAATTCATAGAGCTGGAGCTGTGAGTATATTAAGAGTGTTTAGGTGGGTCATCTTGTTTACATTTTAGACTTAAAAATATAAACTTAATTTACTTTATTTTAACTAGGATTTAGAGCTCTGCCAAACAGAGCATTCTTCATCATGTGACCAAAGTTCTCAACTCCAAACGCTGGTAATTAATAACTCTGAGAAATCATCACACTTTGTAGCTGCTTGCTTATCATCCCATTGGTGTCACGGTGGGTTACAGAGACCTTTCATTTTCAGATCAACAAAGATCTAAACTCCACTCACAGTCACAGCATCTAAACTCCGTTTTGCATGTCGCGAAGCTGCATCATGCATTTGACGCGCATCGAAAGGGGCGCATCCGTTGGATCGACACCACAGTAGCCTTCCCATCCGTTGGATCGACACCACAGTAGCCTTCCCATCCGTTGGATCGCATCTCATATTCTCATGTGTTCTTGTTTTTTTTATCCAACCATCAAAAATGATCAAGATTTTGGTTCGACGCCTAGATTGTACTTTTCCCTAGCTTTTCTTACTCATGTACAAAATAATCTATATGCTAAAGTGAAGAGTTCACAGCCTCTCAGTGATTTGAATCGAGGGCCTCGGCTCGTTTGGTTTTTTCGCGTTTAAGTCTCTCAAAAAATGCATAATTACGTATAGATCCTTTTCACGTTTTTTTACGAAGAGAGTCTTCTGGTTCAAAAAAATTGCGAATCTTTTGTGAAAGAATCCTAAATAAATACTAAAAAACTAGTGTAGTTACGTTTTGATCATTCCATCCGTTTTTCACGAAAAGGACCTTTCGATCTAGCGCAATCGTTGATCCTTCATGAGAGGGCTCCAGATAGATGCGGAAAAAAACGTAAATGCGTTTGTATCCTTTCAACCGTTTCGCACGTTTTTTCAACGATTTTAAAAAAACACAGCCGAAAAAAAACGAAATTATTTCTACGAAAAAAATAACACATGCGACGTATCACGCTACGAAAACTATCCTGTAAATCCTAAAACCGCACCTCTACTACCCCCAATCCACGATGCTACCTGATCTGTTGTTTGTTTGTCAGCACGACCTGCCATCCATGTTGCTCGATGCGATGTGGAGTCATGACATGTAGAGAGGAAAAACAAGAGGGGCAATATGTCAGTGTAGAAAAATTCAGAGTTGAAACCATAATTTGGGCCAAGTACTTCTGTTAGTTCCGTTTGCGAAATTTATAGAGTGATGATTAATTTGATAACAATTTAATATATGTGTGATGATTTATGTAACAATAATATTTGTTATGAAATAAGGTACTGCGAGAGTTTGTTTTATTTGTGACAGGAGATGCAGCGCAGGCAACAGGAAGTGCAACGCAGAGACGCGAGATGCACGTTGCAGCGTAGGCGGACACAGACGAACGTACACTGCAGGTCGGGGAGAATCCGCGCAGGTGGCGGGGTCCGAGAGAAGCTCACGCGAAGGTCGCAGAGGTGCATGCATGCGCAGCACGCGAGGTCGCAGAGGTGCAGGTGGCATGCTAAATCGCAGGTGCAGGAGGCGCAGCACGCGATAGATGCGGGTGGTGCAGTGAGACGGGATGCGTAGAGGTTTACGCAGACAGACGACGCAGTGTGACGGCCAGTGGGTCGTGCAGGTGAGTGAATCACGCGTGTGTTGCTGGTGGGCCATACGTTTGCATATGTGGTTTTTGGGATGTGTGCATGTATTGGACCACGTGTATTGGGCCTAGTGTATTTGCTACAGTACTCACGCGAAGAAATGTAGATGCGAGGCTGTAACGGAATCGGACGCTGTTTTCCTTGGGCCGGATGGAGTCGTGTCCGAGTCGAAAAACAGAGCACGCATGCGAAGAATAAAAGGAGGTGTGTGCGGAGAGAACAGGGGGAGGTTGTACAAGAAAAGGAAAATCGAGAGGAGACTGCGGCGTTGCGTCAAGCGAAGGAAAAAGGAAACGCCAAAATTTCGGTGCTACAGTGCGTGTTACAGGATCGCTACAGTACACATGCTACAGGGTCGCTACAGTGCGCAGAGAGAGAGAGAGAGAAATCAGGAGATCAGAGAGAGATGAGCATCATTGTAAAAGGAACTCATGTATCCGTTTCGAACTATTGAGTAAGTATGAGTTCTAGTATTTGATCTGTTTTCTTTCTTTAGCAGATTAATTTATATTTATGCATGCGTACTTGTCTTGATCTACTATTCAGATTAAAACAAAAAAAATTAGTTTTAGGTGTTAGTCTGCACCAATTCACCTTCTTTTGGTACGCCTCGATCCTACAGCTCCTTTTGGGGTTGCGTAACTTCTTCAAAAGTTAGCTCTTACTGAAACCAACTTTTGGAGCACAAAAGCTAGAGAATGAGCTCTGTGAAAAAAAATCATAGTATTAAATAATAAATTGGTTGTCGTACAATCAATTCAATGCCAATAAAAAATACTCGAGAACAATTATAATAGATAAACATCTAAATTAATTTCCTAAATATTTCTTCGCCTCCACTATCCCCAAACCCTACAAACCATCTCAACAGTGACGGATCTTGAAATTCTACCATGCGGGGTCAACTATCACTACATCATATTTTAGATGGCCATTTCTGTAAATTTGAGAATACATAGGGCTATTTTTGCATAGTCCGTAGGGTCAATCGAACCTATAGATTTTCTAGCCCTTTTGCATATGTTTTTTTTGCAAATCTAACTCCCGACCAAATGTTTTTACAAAAATAGCCTCTTTCCCGACCGCGAAAAACGACATATATCACATATCGCGCTCTTACACCGTAAAAGGTGCCTAATGACCAAAAAAACCCAAGTTGCCACATACTCCCAACTCGGTAGGAGCTTCGATGGGTAGAGCGCTCAACAAGCCCTTGTCGAGCCACACCACCGCAGCAATTCACTTAACTAAGTGACTAATTAGTTAGTGATTAATTAAGTGACTAAGTAGAGATAATTAGCAATTTAGCTAGTGATTAATTAGTGACTGATTTATGGCTAATAAATTAAATCGCTAATTATGCATCGACATCATCCACCTGCTGCAGTCGTGTGGATCAGCAGGAGCTTGCCGAGCCAGGGGTGCGGCGGCATAGCTTTTTTTATCGCCTAACACCTTTCATGGTGCACGAGTGTAACAGGCAACTTATACCATCTGTCGCTTCTTCCGTAGTCAGAAAGGGGGAGTTATTTTTATAAAAAATATAGGTAGAAGCTAGATTTAAAAAAAACACATATAATGAAACTAAAAGCCAAAGTTTCGGATCAATCTACTGGACAGCTGATGCATAGCTCCGTCCGTGCATCTGCGCAAGCTCGAGTGTGTTGTGAAGGGAGAATGAACACATAAAGCATGGAGCATTCTGTTAGGGTGCGTTTGGTTGGATGTACGAGGGTGAACCGAACCGTCCCGTACAGGATTTGAATCTGTTTTTACGTTTGGTTGGTTGAATGGAACCATTTGGTACAGGATGAGATGGTACAGATTCTTGGAATATTCCGAAAGATCTTTGCACCATCAGACGAGAAATTTGGCCGAACCAATCGGTCCAGGACGGGATCGTTCACTCGCACCATCCCTCTAACCAACCTCATCACTCAATCCAATCGCATTCTTTCAACCAAACATCATCTCGTACAATCCTGTATCATTTCATCTAAGCAACCAAGCAAAATCTTGTATCATTCTATTCATACAACCAAATACCTTTCCTGTATCATCTCATCTAGAATCATCTCATTCATTATATACCGCCCTATCCTATTCACCCTCGTACACGCAACCAAACGCATCCTTACTTGCTGAACTCCACAACTAAGCTACGAAAGGCCTGTTTGGTTGCCTGCATGTGTAGAGATTTGCATCTATAGATACAGCCTTTAGCTTTTTTTGTGTGTTTGGTTGCCTGCATGTTGCTCAGAGCCTGCATGAGTTGATGCAAAATTCCTCCTCTAGCCTGCATCACCAGAAACGTGGAAATCGCCCGTATGAGTGGAGCCAGGCTCCAGCTGAGCTGCATGCACGCTGACATCAGCATGATGTCAGCGTTTTCAGTTCGATTTTCATCTAAATTTTTGCTATATCTTTTGATTAGTATCTTCGATCACTGAACCGATTTCACCTATGTGTTCTTGACATTTTTTCGAACAAAACTAGACCACACTTGCCATATAAATTTCAAAAGATTAAAATTTTCATTTTTGGATTTTTGATTTCCTATTGTTTGTTTTTTAAATTTTTATTTTCGTTTTAAAATCTATTGATTTTCTAGTATTTGTTTTTAATTTGTTTCATCCCTCTCTTAAAATTGCCTCCCCACTTCTCTTCTAGTGCAATCAACCAAACAATATCTCTACGTAGCCTGCTTACTCTCGTACAACCAACCAAACAACATCCTCAGATTCACTCACTGTCTCTCTACCACCGACCGAGCTCATACAGTATTTGGGCTTGAGTTGAGAAGGCAACCAAACATGCCCGAAGTGAACTCCACAACTAAACTCCGCGCGCCGGTACGGGACGGGGACACCCACTCGTACCCTTCCCACCACGACGCTGGTGCTCGCCGTGGCCGCGGGCGACCACTTCATCACCTCGACGGCGCTGCGCCCACGGCCAGCTGTGCGGTCGCGCTCCACGGTTCGGCTCTGGCGTGGTCTGTATCAGCCTACGCACGTCCGAACAGGTGCGCGCCACGCCGACCTGCACCGCTGCTGGAGACATGCCCCGCCTCCGCTGTGTGTTCCGTGTCTCTTCCCGAGTAAAGCTTTATCTGACGCTTCTGATACTCGGCCGGAGCAAGCAATGCATGGGTTAGGTGCTAGGTGTCATGCTCTGCGGTCTGCCTCACCTCTTGGGCGGCCAAGCCGATGAGCTCGTCGCCGACAAGCTAGGACTTCCTACTCAAGGAGCTTCTGATCCTGATTGGATTGACGCGGAGGCTAGGCTGTGCAGAGATTGGACGGGTGCTGCTGAGGCTCACCGCAAGCTCACAACGGCGTTATGACGTTTACGCAATGCGAGCTAAGATGCGTGGATTATGTGGTTGTAGGCGGCTCAATTCGTCTCGAAACATACTAGCAATTCACTTTGTTTTCCTCCAATCTCTCATCAATCCATTTTTGTTCTTTCTGGATCCCCTATACAGCGCTGCGCATTCACATATGGAGATAACAGTTAATGGTACACACATATATAAGCTTGCCTGGGAAGGGCTTGGCAAATTAACTTCACATATAGCAACTAACTCCAAACGCATTAGCATGAGCATGATTCGAGTGTGTGTAAATAGAAACCCCGTGAGCGTACTGTGTTTCCCGGACCTTTCCTTCTTCATCGTGTGACCGAAACTCTCAACTCCAAACGCTGGTAATTAATAATTCTGAGAAATCATCACACTTTGCGGCTGCTTGCTTATCATCCCATTTGTGTCATGTTGGGCGCGAGAGATCGGAGAAAGAGCTACAGAGACATTTCATTTCCAGATCAACAAAGATCTAATTAAACTCACTCATGCACAGTCACAGCACCTAAACTCCGATCTGCCGAGCCAGAACATATTAAGCTCAGGTCCCTTCAAACGTGGGCTGCAAGAGGAATTTTTTAAAAAAATAATATATTTTTTTAAAATAATTGTGATATTAATACGTGGATTTAAAAAATTGCAAGAATAATATAATGTAGCCAAATGGTTTGACGAAATAGCATTTTAGCCATTCGGTTTAGCGAAAATACTATTTCGCTAATTCATTAAGCGATTATCGTTATCACGTGATTATAGCGATTTGAACCGAAATAACAGCGAACAACCTATTTTCGCCAAATAGTAAAACACTCGTAACTTTTTATTCCGAATTCCGATTTAGGTGATCTTGCACTCTATGTGAAGCTTATCAAGAGGCCTACAATCTCCACCTATTTTCAAGATTTAATCAATCATAGATATTTTTAAATATCAGAAAAACAAAGACTCTAATGTAAGTTGATTAAATATTAAAAATAGGTGAAGATTGTATCTCTCTTGATAAGCTTCACATAGAGTACAAAATTACCTAAATCGGAGTTCGAAGTAAAAAGTTACGAGCTTTTTACTATTGTAGCCAAATGGTGTGGCGAAAATAGGTATTTTCGCCACACCATTTGGCGAAAATAGGTTACTCGCTGTCATTTCCGTTCAAATCGTGTTCTAATCACGGATTAATGTATAATCGTCTAATGAATTGGTGAAAATAGTATCTTCGTCAAACCAAATGGCGAAAAATACTATTTCACCAAACCGTTTGGCTACGATATGTATTATTTTTATAATTTTTAAATTCACGTATTAATATCGTAATTATTTAAAAAATATATTATTTTAAAAAACTCGCTGCAAGAGAGACTGTGTCTCTCTCTCTTCTTGTAACTTGACTTGTAAATGTAATGCACGAAATTAACCTCGAATGATTTGGCAGCTAGCTGGTCACAGCAGGTGTAGACCGTCGTTTCACCGGGCATCGTGCTCGGTGCGTAAGATCAGCCACCGGTTAGAGTCGCCATGCGATCTACATCGCTGTCCTATCTCAAGCGCCCTAGACGGACGTACAGTTTGTTCGCTAGCTAGCACTGTGTACATGTACGTAGCTGTGTGCAGCGTGCTACTGTTAATTGCTTCTTCTTCTTCTTCACTTATGTAGCACCATACATTGTTTTGGTGCCGTATTGATATCCGGTACGGATACGACGTCGACACATCATTTGACATGTATCGATCACGCTGCTTGACACATATTGAACAATTAGATAGTCAAAATAAAATATTTTAATGTTTGATATGGCTTCGACAATTAATCGACACATATACGTCATATATGGTGACACAATTCGGCCCACCTCAGCCACCTAAAGGGTAACCTTAGCCACCCGAGAAGAGCAAAACACTAACAATTAAGGTTTTATTGTGGAACCATGTTGACGTTTTAGATAAGGATGATTCCTCTAGGAAAAAAATATGAAATGGAGATGTAAGTATTATAAACATGCTGACCCTAGTAACTACTCTAGAGTCAAAGTGCACTTGTTGAGAATTACTAAGGGCATTTCCAATGGATCATTTCTTTGATCGTTTCTTAGAGGAGAGATAGCGTATTAATTGATGTTTAGAAACAATAACTCTCAATGCATAGTTTCTACCTCTGCTTTCTAATATTAATTACTATGCGTTTTTTTGCGATTTTCTTAGAAGAGATAGTGTATTAATTGATGTTTAGAAACGATGAGGAGAGCACAATGCAGTTTTTTATGGTTTCTTAGCCAAAGCATTTAATGAAGAAACCATTTCTAGTTTAAGAAACTCTAACCTTCTCTCTCTGCATTAATTCATTGCCACCTAAGCTTTTTATCCTACATGGCATGCTAAGAAACCATATAAGAAATAGCATTGTAAATGCTCTAATGGTGATTGCAAGATACGTCCTAAATGACAGTAACTATTCTTGCACAGTTAAGAAGTGAAGTCACACAGGATGAGATACATATTTGTAATTTACAGTTAACATTATTTCAATTTGACAAACACGTTGAAAAGAAGAAAATAATACACATGTATATTATTGTTATTATTATTATTATTTATATATATAGCGTGTCGGCGGGCCGAGGATTTCGAGTTAGGGGGCCACGTGGACTAACAAAAAATTATTATAACACCCACCAAAAAGATTATAGCAATATCGATGCATTTAAATTTAAATATAGCATAACCACATGTCCACATAAGTAAAATATAACATATTTTTTAAAAATAAGAACCTACAACTTTATTAACTTAAATTTAGTTCTCGACTTCCTAGAAGATCATACAAGTCAATAAGTTCATCTGAATTAATTTTCACTGTTAGTTCTTTTTTAATGTAAACTATCATGCAATGTCGAAGAAAGCCATCTCCTATTTTATTTCGAAGGCAGGTCTTGACAAGTTTCATAACTGAAAATGCTCGCTCTATGGTTGTTGTTGACACCGGAAGAGTTATGACCAATTGTAATGTACCTATCAACCATTGAATAATGGAAAACTTTACCTATTTTATATAGTGCATTTGTTAAGTTAGCAAGAGATATCAAGCCTTTGCATACATCAAGTTGAGAAAAATAAAAATTTTACCTATTTATATAGTCCACTTGTCAAGTCGCAAAGAGTAGTGAATTTGGGCCTTTATTTGTTATTTGTTAATGCTAGCTAATTACTAATTACTATCTATTACTCCTCCGCTTTTTTTTGTTGGGCGCTTTTGCTATGGCTCTTATACCAAGTGAAAGTGGTTAGTTACTTCTATATCCCTAATAATTATAAGGTGCTCATTGATTAATGCTTGAAACAAATACATCACCAGTGGCTAGCTGTTACACGTGTATATTGATTTACGAAGGCAATAAATACAAAACAATCTATTCAAAGGGTAGGACCGGAAGAAATCAAAATCAAACTTCTTAAAATCTGCACTGCGCCTTATAAGTCTAAACAAATATCGGTAGAAATAGCGTCAAAAAAAAATAGAGGGAGTAAACTTCATTTTTGTTAGGGGCGAGGCCCCGCCCTTCTTCTCTCATACCGTCGTGTCATCATATCGGTATTTTTAGAAAAATAGCGAATTTTGTACAATGTCTTGTTGATCTGTCAGTACATCGTAGTTCTTCACCAGCAATCTCAAATCTCTATCATCATCCAATTCTGTAACCAGACAAATTTGCAGGGACATCACGTTTTTCGCCTTTCTGAACATGACTGTTTCGCTATTGTAGCCTGTTAAATTTTTTTACAAAATTGGCCCTTGCATGATTTTTTAAAAGAAATGACACCTTGGCCCGCAAATCCCGCTCTCAGGGAGCATGGAAAATACCATGAGGCAACACATGGCGATTCTCGTGAACACTACTCCGTTTCGTTGTTGTCACACCACTGCACTGCGGAAAATCGGTGCGCCACCGCACCGCGGAAAATCATAATCCTTCGCCCCCACTCAGCAGAAAATGTAAATGCCGCGCTCGGGTCCGCGGTACGTTGGCAGCCGCCGCTAAATACCGGGTGATGACTTTTCCACACACAGGTACCACGGAAAATGAAAAACCCATGCTTCTATATCGCTAAAATCGCCACATGTCGTCTCCTAGTTTTTTCCTTGTTTCCCATGTGCTGGATTTGCGGGCCAGAGGACAATTTTTGCAAAAAGAATCATGTCGAGACTAGATCTAAAAAAATAACCTTTTGGGCTACAACAGTGAAAAATTATCTGAACATCGCCATCGTGTGTTTCTAGTGTGGAGGAGTATAAGTAGAGCTTCTCCCAGGTGGAGGGCTCCATTCACGGCATCGCACAACGGCACTAGGTTGAGGTTGCCGGCCAGCTCGGCGACGCCATGCGTGATGGCCGTCGGCGATGACGATAACGTGGTCTTTGGGAAGGGGCGGGAGGATCGAGGCGGTGCCATCGTGCGCTGGCGGCCGGCGATCAACGGCGGCGGCGCCACGGATTGACTCGTTGCTGCAAAGCAATGCGCGCGGCTAGAGGATTGGAGCGGACGGTGCGTTCGTGCCTACCTACGTGGCGGTGGGACCCAAGAGGCAGCGAGAGGATGGAAGCGGATAAGATGGTACAAGATGGATGGGATGATCTTGAATGAGATGGTACAATGAACGTGTTTGGTTGTCTGAATGAAATGATACAAGATTTTGTTTGGTTACTTGGATGAAATGATACAGGATGGTACGAGATGATGTTTGGTTGAAGGGATGTGATTAGATTGAGGGATGAGGTTGGCTTGAGGGATGGTGAGAGTGAACGATCCTGTTCTGAACCGATTGGTTCAACCAAATTTTCTGTACGGGATGGTACAACATCTCTTCAGAATATTCCAAGAATCTGTACCATCTCATCCTGTACCAAATGGTTCCGTTCAGCCAACCAAACGCAAAAACAAAACCAAATCCTGTACGGGATGGTTCGGTTCACCCTCATACACCCAACCAAACGCACCCGACTTCGGTCCATATTCGGGATGTATTACGTCCTGAAGGCGCACTGGATTTCATCTCCATTTGCCCTCTCCAGAGCGGACTTCTCATCACCGTGATGTTTTTCAGTGTATGTACCGTTGGGAAAACTTATCGAATCTACTTTGTAATGATCATGTATCTATCTTCGGTCCATCTACAAATATTTATAACAAATAAAATCTCAGTAAATTAATAAGTGCTCACAAATTGTTTTATTCATTTAATTTGTTATTTAGTGCTAATTAATCTAGAAATTTTCATTAATTATAAATCTATATCCAAATCTCAATTGTAAAATCAATTAAATAATTGTTATTAGTTATATATAATGGTCCGTTCAAGTAAATTTACATTACTTACGAAGTATTAAATTAACATACGAAATAAAGAAATAATTTTAAGTAATAGATTAAACAATAGTTAATTATGAAGTGCTACTGCATTTAAATTCAATCATCGTATTAAATGCAATCACTAATTTAGTCCTCTAAATACTTAAATTCAACCTACATCATAATCTCAACAATCACTATACATATAAAAATTGGTAATTTTAAATCTAGTCTCTAGATTAGAGCTCTAATTGTGTTGATTATGCAATCAATAATTCTCACAACCTACAAAAATATAGAACGTAATATCCAACTAAATAAACTACCAATAAAATGTACATCAAGATACGAATCTTACATCACGAGTTAGAAACGAATTCCACCAAATTTGAGAGCAAAATTAGCTTCTCTCCACCCAATCGAGTAGAACAGGCTTTCTCTGCATTGCAGGCGGGGGAAGAAGCCAGGATATATATAGTGCTACATTATCACTTGCCAGATTTTCTCTAAAACCGCAATAATATATAACTGCCACGTCTATCTCTAAACCGGTAGTGATATCGCTGCCGTTTCCCGCGCAAATCACATTATAATTGACGATTATACTGTTGAACCGGTAATAATACATCACTGCTGGTTCTATCTCTAAACCCGGTAGTGATATTGCTGCCGTTCGCGCGCGAAAAATATACTGTTCTTATCACTGCCGGTTGAATTTAGAACCGGCAGTGATAAGATTATTACTGTCGGCTTGGGCCCACTCGGTAGTGATGGGGGGTCACAGATGAACCAATCTGTAGTGGTGAAATCTCAATCATCATCCAATTCTGTAACCAAAAAATTTTGCAGGGCCATCACGTTCTTCGCCTTTCTGAACATGATTGTTTCACTATTGTAGCCTTTTTTTTACAAAATTGGCCCTTGCATGATTTTTTAACAGAAATAACACATTGGCCTACAAATCCCGCTCTCTGGGAGCACGGAAAATACCACGAGGTGAAACATGGCAATTCTCGCAGACAGTGCTTTGTTTCGCGGTTGCCATGCCACTGTAGTGCGGAAAATCGGTGCGCCACCGCATCGTGGAAAATCAGAATCCTACGCCCCCACATAGTGGAAAATGCAAATGTCGTGCTCGGGTTCCACGGTACATCGGCAGCCGCCACTAAATACCGGGCGATGACTTTTCCACACACAGGTATCACAGAAAATGAAAAACCCACGCTTCTATACCGCTGAAATTGCCACATGTCATCTCCTAGTATTTTTTGCGCTTCCCGTGCGCTGGATTTGCAGGCCAGAGAACCATTTTTGCAAAAAGAATCATATGTAGACTAGTTTTGTAAAAAAAAAAATTATCTGAACATCACCATCGTATGTTTTAGTGCGGGGGAGTATAAGTAGAGCTTCTCCATGTTTTTTTTTAGCTGTGACTTTTTTTTAATGTAATGGGATAATGCATGTTCCTCCGATACTTCAAATTTAAGGTAGAAGCGAAACTTGTACTTAGGTGGGTGGGTTCGCAACATTGTGTGCCTACTGTTGCACCTAGGCCTGGTAATGGGCCACGATTTTAAGGGCTGAGAGGATTGGGCCTGTAATGGCCTGCTATAGGATTATGCTAATTGGGTAAAAAATTAAAATGGGTAAGGATAAGATTGACTTGGCTTGAAACAGGATTGGATTAGGATTTAAAATGGGCTGTAATTTCGGGTTTTAAAGGGCCAATCCATTTCTGACTCGTGGAAGATGGAATAAGGCCTATTGTGTCGTTCGATCTGTCTCCGTTCGCTACTAATGCTCGATTCGCATGCCGACTTCTGCTTCGGCGATTGCAAAACCTAGACATAGAGATCGAGTCACCGGAATCCTCCGCTCGGCTCCCTCTCGACCTCTCCCGCGTCAGGTCCACCGCTTCCTTATGCAGTTCAACGTCGTCCACATCAAGGTTGATCGCGCCTCGCCGCCCCGCTCGTCTATCTCGACATCGGTGGATCACACATAAGCTCCCCACCGGTGACTTCAGTCCCTCCACACGTCTGAGTCCTCAAAAGGTGCCGCCTCTCATCTGCGCTTCGTGCCGACATGGTTCTGCATGTGGGTTCCCTCTCGATGCTTTCTTGAATATTAACTCATGGTAAATTTAGTCCCGATTAGAAATTTAGTTGTCGACAAGCTACTGATGAGTTTAATTTCTTCAATGTGTTATCTGAGGTTAGATGCTTCTGAATTTAATTTCTTGAGTTTAATTTCAGGATCAGAAGGAATTGCTATTCCATACCTTCTTATGCTGTGTTATCAGAAGCATCTTGAGTTTATCAGAAGGTATTCCTATTCCATACCTTCTTGGGCTGTGTTATCAGAAGCATCTTGAGTTTAATTTCAGGATCAGAATGTATTCCTATTCCATACCTTTTTTAGGTTAGATGCTTCTTGTGTTATCAGAAGCGAGTTTAATTTCTTGGGCTGTGTTATCTGTAGGTTAGATGCTTCTGAATTTAATTTCTTGAGTTTATCTGTAGGTTAGATGCTTCTGAATTTAATTTCTTGAGTTTATCTGTAGGTTAGATGCTTCTTGTGTTATCAGAAGCGAGTTTAATTTCTTGGGCTATGTTATCTGTGTTATCTGTAGGTTAGATGCTTCTGAATTTAATTTCATGTTTATCCCCTTGTCTGTGATGCCAAAGGCAATGGTAATTAGATTAGAACATATTGCCTTTTCATGTTTATCCCCTTGTCTGTGTTGGATTATTGTCAGTGGAATCACTTGCTTAGCTGCTTCAAGCAACTGCCTATGATGTTAACACCAATGTGTCAATATTTACTTTTGGAATCCTTATTTGGCTGATCAATGTGTACTGAATATTAGCTTCTTGTTAGGACTGATCTATAGAATATTTCTTAAACCTCTCCCCGAATCCACTTCTTGTATTTTATCTATGCTTATGTGCTAAGGAATCATACATTCCAATTGAGGAAAATGCAGAGGATGCTTATGCTCATATGTATTAGGTAATTTTTTTTATAATGGAGAGGACTGCATCCATGTCAAAAAATTCAGTGGATAGTCGTGATCTTCACTTGGCTGATCCGCCAAGTCGCACATCAAAGAAAAGGGCTAAAGTTTGGGAATATGTTGAATCAAAAATTATAGATGGCAAAGAAAAGACAGTCTGTAAGTATTGTAAGATGAAATTGTCTTGTGAACCTGGGAAAGGCACTAATCATCTTAATAGGCATATAGGATTTCATTGTCGTGATATTCCACATGAAGATAGGGAGAGATTTCTCGTGAATTGCAAGAGACAGGCCATGGATGGGGACCAGTCTCTCTTTGACCCTCAAGTGTGTCGTGCACTAATTGCCAAGTTTTTTATTAGTGCGGAGATTGCATTTCGGAAAGCTGAGGATCCTTATTGAAAAAAGATATTGAACTACCTCCATCCATCTTTGAGTAGTTGGTCGACAAACTATTCGATTCGACCGTCTTGTACTATATGAAGAGGAGAAGAAAGCGATTGCATGATACTATAAAAAAATTGGTCTCCCATGTCAATTTGACTGCAGATCTCTGGACATCAAACCAAAACCTAGGGTATCTTTGTGTCACAGCACACTATATTGACGGGAATTCAAAGGCATAAGATAATCATAGCATTCAAGCAAACTTCCTTTCCACATACATCTTATGCTGTCCAGGATGCAATTACCTCTTGTTTGGTAGAGTGGGACTTAATCACCAAGCTATTTACATTAACATTAGATAACGCAAGTGTTAATGACAAAGCTGCAAGGGATTTGCGTGTCACATTAGGTGCTGAAATGCTTCTTAGAGCCGAGGACTTCCATGTAAGGTGTCTTTGCTCATGTGCTGAATATCATAGTTCAAGATGGGCTAAAGTTGGTTGTTCATGCAATTGGGAGAGTGCGGGACATTGTTAAAACAGTCACATCCTCACCGTCACGAGTGCAGATCTTTAATTCAGTTGTTGAGAGATTGGGCCTTAAAACAAAGTCAGGGCTAGTACTTGATGTCCCTCATAGATGGAACGCAACATATGACATGATCCATGAGGCTTTGGAGTATAAAATTGCTCTCAATAGATATGCTACTGAACAATACTATGAAGCTCCCACTGAGGAAGATTGGGCAATGGCTCAAGCTCTTCATAGGTTTTTACAGGCCTTTAGTGATGCCACAAGGCATTTTCAGCCGATCGACACCCCACAACACACCTCTTTTTGAAATTGGTGTTGATGATTCGGGATGTTTTACTTGATGAAAGGTGGAATCACGATGAGCTTCTAAATGAGATGGCTCGTGTTATGTATGTCAAATTTGAGAAGTATTGGTCCGAGCCAAATGTTGTGCTTCTCATAGCGGATCAGTATTGGACCCTTCGCAGAAATTTGACTTTCTTAGGTTCTATTTTCATACCCTTGAACAAAATGTTGAGGAAAAGATGAGAAAATTACGTATACGTAGATAAGTATTATTGAGTATGAGAAAATTGTGAGAGCCAAGCCTTGCCTACATTTGTACAATCGATGAACATATGGTTGCCGTGAGCCTAGTTCTTGCCCTAGTTCTTGAGGAGGTGCATTTTTGGTAAGCGGCGGATAGAATTTGCCTTCGCTCGAGTTCACTTCACAAAATCTAGAAGCACGTGTACAACGATCTGAATTTGATGCATATTTAGAAGATCCGGTCCTCCTAAAGCGTGATGAGAATTTTGATGTTTTGGGTTGGTGGAAGAGAAACACGAAGTCTACCCAATCTTGTCTTTGATGGTTAGAGATTTTCTAGCAATTCTGTTAGTACGGTATCCTCTGAATCGCGTTGATCTTTGCGGCGAATTATTGGTAAAAATAGGACTTCATTGTCCCTAAAAGCCTTGAGGCTCTAATCTGCAAGCAAAGATTGGCTTATTGGATTTAATGATGATGGCGAAGGTAAATTACTTCCACTTAAGCACTACTTGTACCTTCCAATAATATGAACTATTTTCTTTTGATTCAATATGCAGGGAGAAACAATGGAGGGACATAGTGCTTGTGAGTTGCAAGAGGACATTTCAAGGTATTGTTTGTAGTCTAATTAAAATTGCGTATGATATAAGACTTCTTTGGTCATATAGTCATGAATGCTTCCATACTTGCTGGTCATATAGTCATGAATGCTTCCAACAAAATCAGAGTTCTTGATTTGTCTGAATGGCATATCTATAGTGGTTCACATAGAAATCACCCAATAAATCCTTGCCCACATACATCCTCCTATCGAAGTTAAGTTCATTCGGCCATGAACCCAATGTTTCTAAAGCGCAAAGCCCCTCGTGCCGCCCTTGTTGGTGATCTGGTTCGGTGGTTCATATAGTCATGAATGCTTCCATACTTTGCATTGTTGTTAGGAATTAATTGGGCTGAGACCAAGAAGCAACTGAAAATGGGTACCAGATCCGTACAAGAAGTGACTGAAAATGAAGACCAGATCAATACAAAAAGCAACAGTTTTTGTGATAGATAACAAGGTCAGTTCCTCTCAATGCAGGTAGCTTTTACAAGGTAGCTTTAATTTCTTGTAGCTTTTACAAGGTATCATCATTTCATTTCAGGTAGCTTTTACAAGCCGGAAAGATTTCAATGCAGGTAGCTTTTACAAGGTAGCTTTTACAAGCCGGAAAGATTGTGGTCATTTAGTGATAATGCAGTTGTGTGCCCTGCCGAGAATGCAGTTGTGTTAGATTGGATTGGGGACTTGGTTCTTCTTTTGTTGTTTTGCACAAACTTTAATTTCTTGTTAGGTTCACCATGTTTTTTCAGATTCTTTTTTTCAAATTCGAGTGTGATGGATCTCGGGATGTGGTCAAGAACTGGACCTTTGGAGCTTCGATGACATGCCCATGTGCGCTTGTTTCTCTTGAGGATTTGTGGTGTAGCAATTGGTGCACGTACATAGGGACAAAGGGTAAGCATCATTGTTGTAGAAATGTGCTCTTTGTGACAATTCAATTTCACTTATCTAATTATTTTTTATGTTGTTTAGGAATAAATATTCGGATATCAAGAAGCGCTTATGTCGGCGCCTCTAGTTCTTGATAGCTATGTTAGTATATGCTTATGTCTAGCTTAGATGCTCAGGTTGCTCTCTCAAGTACTCCTTGGCAATGGGCATGTATCTATCTATGACAACTATTATGACTCTGGTACAAGTTATTTTGCTTCCATCGTTCTATGAGCTATAAATGGTATGTGAGCGTTATGAATTTGTAGCCAATGTTTGTTATGTTGTGCTTGGTTTCTTGTTACTCTAGTTCACCCTTATTTGTGTCTTTGAAAGTCTACTCGAGTACTATTTTGCTTTGGTGATTTGCAGTGTATCCTTACTCGGCGGTTCTACAATCCTGAGGCCCCAAGGATTTAAAATGGGCCAAGGTTGGTTCAGGATTTTATTGCTTGATGGGTTGGACCGGACCGGATTGAAATATTAAGCAATGGGCTGGATGAGGATTGGGGCCAGCCTCTAAACGCATGGGGTTGGGGTGGGATTCGGACTGGGCCTTGGCCCATTGGCAGCCGTAGTTGCACCCAGAGACTTCATTCTTAAAATAAGAAAATACCTAGGAGAAACTAGATATTTCCGTGGGTTACGATAATTGAATTACCAATCCATTTGAAAAAGAAGCAGCTTGCTAGCATTAAGTTGCGTCGCATATATCCATGTGTGAAGGGAAAAAAATGAAAGAGCTTTCAATGTAAGGTGTAGGCGTGTAGCGCGTCGTCTGGTATGGATTTTTCACGTTAAATGATGTACGGGTACGTCGATGGGTGCATGTCTGTACGTCGTCGTTATGCTGGCACATAATCATCCGTGTCAATTGGAATCTAGCTAATGTTTTTTTGGAACTCGATCGGTTAAATATAGTAGTGATTTATTTTCCTTAAACACTAGAGGACATACTTTTTTTCTTGTGAGAGAATTAGAGGATATTTTTCTTTTATTGCGAGAGGAACAGTTAGCTATATACGTACATATCAATTGTAGCCAGTAGCAATCGAGAAGTATGCGTGCGTGTAGGTGTGTGTTCTCTATACCATGTAATCTAGAAAAAAAACAACAGAGAACTTATAGATTCTGCAGTGATATGTAATTATCATATATAGTGTATAGGCATTTACTATGCCATTATATATATGTACCTAAAAAATATAGAAAATTCAACCTCTATACGGCATTGCACAGAAAACTAAACGATACCATTGACCAGGGACTCAAAATTTCTGTCTATTATAAAGAGCCACGTACCTTTGCTTTAATAATTGAATAATAGATACCCAATAGAGTCGTCTGAGGCTAAAGCACACCCCCTACCTTTGCTGAATCGTATGACTCTTTGCTCTGGATGGTTCGATTTATATTTGGTTCGCTTGTTTTATATTAATATTGTTCTACTAGTACCTTCTAAATTTTAGTCATGGATCCGCCGAGAGCAACTTATATTCTTTTACGACGACGTACCTTATTCTTAGATCGGAATCTATATATCCCTGTCGGACTTGCCGACCATGCATGGACAGTGCAACATCGACCACAGCTGGGCAAGTGCATGCACTACATTTCGTCCAAGGATAAACATCGACCGTCAGTTCCACGTCCAACAAGCTACAGCTGCTACACGTACGCTCCGTCGTCACACGAGCTGTATATCTCAGGTGTCGATCTCCATGTCAATGGTCATGCATGCTCACACCACAGTACATGGCATGCGTGACATGGCACACGGAGCAAAGCATAATTTGGGGGAAGAGAACTGGCCGGATGTATAGAAGAGATAGAAGAAAAAAAATCTTTAATTCTCCTCTCCAACCGTCCACCGTCGACGCCGGCGCCTCCTCTCCCCATCCGATGAGGGCTTTTCTTGGCTTGAAGGCTGTTTAGGCTGTTTAGCCATCTGTTCGCACATGTATCCTAGGATTAGGGCTCCGCTCCACTAGATCCGTGGAGCTGGAACTGTGAGTATATTAAGGCCCCGTTTGGTACAATTCCAGATTCTAGTAGAAACGAAAACAGTTCCGAATTCTACAAGTTTCAGACCTCAGGTGAAGCTAAGATCCGGAGTCCTACCAAATAGGCCCCTAATATCGCGAGCTGCATACATGCATGGCATTCGCCACGCATTTCTCAATGCATGGAATAGAGGATGAACTTTCTCACCTTTCATGTGGCGGCGGCGGGCGGATAAAAAATCTTAAAATCTTATTTCAAAATTTTTGTTTGTATTAGAATACTATTAAGCCCTTCAACTCTCTAATTCCTCTGCTTCGTCCCCTGTCAAATGACATGTCTAGCTGTTAGAGCTTTTTGAGTGTAACCAGATAACATTTTTTTGTTCCGGTTTTCTAATTCTCAGTTGCTTGAATTTTTTTTATTTCTCAGTCACCTAAATTGCACAAAACTAAACCTAAAATTGCAGTGCTGGGTAATGTGTAACTTCAATACCATTCTAATGCAATGTTTAGTTTTATTTGTTTTTGTATTTGTAAGGTTCACCTAGGTTTACTTTATTTTTGTCTAGGTTAGAATTTTTATTGGTGTTTTTGTATTTGTTTTTTTATTTTGTAGAGGTGAGGGCTAGGTAACATGTAGTATCCATCATATGCAAATCCTATGAGTCAAAAAAGTGAATGAGAATAGACAACCCCTACTTAGTTTGAAAAAAAGTGTCGTGGTTCAGCTTATCTATATATCTACATGTTTATCTATCTATTATTCAATTATTAAAGCAAAGGCAAAAAAACCACCATATTCGTTCTTGAGACCTAACATTAATCAGAGGAAAAGGGAGAAAGATATCTAAACCGTCAATTTTGGTGAATCTAAATTATAAATGTGCAGGTCAATCAAATGTATATGAGAACTATTACAGTGGCATTGTATTTTCAATCACACACATTAATTAGAGTTGCATGACAAATACAACTTTATTTCCAAATACGAGTATATGTACTACATATCTAGCCACCGCATAATTGCACAGAAAATTCGGTTGGTTTTATTTTGAAATTAACTAGATACGTGGGCGCCGCACGCCGCGCCACAACGTGACAGGCGTAATATGAAATCCGGTTTTTTTACATCAAAAAAGCGATCTAGATGTAATATAAAATCTCTAGAAGCGGGCGTATAATTCTTGATATACGCGTTGTAATTTTGAGGAGTTTCTGGGACTCTACGATAAATCCCACGTAATCATAAAAAGCACGATAAAAATCTTATTTTAGAAAGCCGCAGTACTGTTGCATGAAAGCAAAAAATTAAGGGTCTTTTCATTAAAAATGCCTAAAATAGATTAAAACAGATTAATACGTAATTTCCTAAAAGCCTGGGAATTGTTCAGGCTAAATCTAGAAGTTTCAAAGCCCTTCTCGTAAAAAAGGAGGGTGTTTTCATAAAATCCCGGATTAAAAAGGACTTTTACGTAATTTTGAAAACTTTTCGAGCTCTTTTCATAAAAAAGAAAAAAACACGCGGGCGCGCGTCAAAATCCAAAACACCACGCTGCAGCGCTGGCCCCCATAAACATAAAGCGCCACATGTCGGCCTGGGAAAATCGGTGGCAATCGCGCGGCGGGTTGGCTGTGAGACCTCTCGCTCCTCGGTAGCGTGGGAACCACTGCGCCACGACGACGTTTAGGCATGGCTTCCGTGGTTATTTACTTAAGCCGGGCAATCGTGTGAGCAAAGCAGGCGACGTGGCTCAACGATTTTCGAGCCGTACGAACGGAGCCGCGTTTTTCTGTTCACGAGCGAGACGCGGCCGTCCAGAGCGACGACACGACCCAAAAAACGCGACGTGGCACGCCCAGGGCCGAAAAACCTCCCAAGTTTATATACATTAGTATTAGTATGTTGGTGATATCAAAAGTACTGCCTCCGTTCCCTTTTACTTATCATGTGCGATCAGCCTTTCAAGACTTTGACCACAAATACACATAAAAAGTATTTACATTTGTCATACGAACATTAGTCATAGAGATTCGCTATTAAAATAATTTTAATTATTACAGTTTTAACATTTTTATCTAAAATATAGTTATGAAAAAGCAGCGATCGAACGGACGTATCAGGCCTGTTTAGTTGTCTGGTTCCACGCGGCCAAACTCGTGTGAGCCAAAGAACCAGTGTTTGGTTATTCGTTGTATCAGTGAGCCTGCACCCACATATGCAAGATGGTTGTTTGGTTGTCTATGTATGGTGCGGAACCAAGGCCAAGATCGATCACAAAGCACTTCGCAGATAGGACTTATAGGAAGCGAGGCTCCATAACCATTTTTCTAAGCGGTCTAAGGCGATGCAGGCTTCTACGGTCAGGTTCGTGCTAGATGGCAACTAAATATGCCCATCGGAGATCAACGTGGATGTCAAAAACCACAATTAGAAGGGCGCAAAGCTCGGGGTAGTATACGCGTATGACAATGATGGAACTGGCATATATGGCATGTTAATTTGCCACCAGTTCCATCGTGGTCGCAATTACTTGGGCGGTCAAAGCAAGTTTGAACTGGTACGGCGGTCTTCACCGGTGTAGTGCTAATGCACAGTAGATCGTCCATGTAATCTACCGTCTAGGTTTATAATACATATTTTTTTTATACATAGACTAAAAAGTATTAAAAGTAACTAGATTACTCGTAATTATTGTCACTAAGCACTATATTAATACATAAATTAATATAGAGATTACTCCCTTTGATTATTTTTATAAAGTGCGATTTGACTTGATGTGGTCGTCAAAGTTGAACTTTGATCGTTAATTTTTTATACTATTTTGTAATTCATAGCTATAAAATAATAAATATAGGAAAATATTTTCAAATATGAATCTAACGGTATCACTTTTGTGTCATATAATCTATATATTGTTGGACTAATTATTAGTCAAAATTTACAAACTTAGAATCTTGAAATGCGTGGACGCCTTATAAAAATCAATGGAGAGAGTATAAAATAAAGACGGATATTTATTAGAATCTCAAAATACGCAGATGCCTTATAAAAATCAACAGAGGGAGTATAGATGGATATTTATTAGGAGATCAGAATGGCACAAACAGCGAAAGAACGTACAAACATAAAACATCCTTCATTTACTCTACATCGGAATAACGTAAGCATTGTGGTGAGCCACAATAGCTAACTCTATTGCCACCTCGAACAAGAGCACGGGCACGGGCACGGCCACGGCACCGGCAGCACCGTACCAAGCAGCGCTCCGTCTCCACCAACAGCGCCGAGTGGTTCTCATTGTTGTCGTCGGCGCCGCCGCCACAGCCTGTTTTTGCATTTCTGCGGCCTCACGCTCGGCGTTGTACTTGCCCGTGCACTCGAACCTGAAGCACGAGTCCGTGCACGAGCACGCAAATCCAAAACGGCCGCCTCCTCCTCCGCCGCCGGTTTGTTCTCCTCGGTTGGCTCAGCGGCGCCGCGCCGTGCCCACTGGATGAACACGCTCTCAAGGACGGCGAAGCGCGCCTCGGCCTCGGCCAGGTGCTCCGGCCGCACGCCCCCGTGGCACTCCCCCTCGGCCGCAATGAGCGTCCGGAGGAAGTCGGTCCTGGCCCGGATCTCCGCGAGGAGACTGCCATCCACGTCAGAGCACCACAGGCAGGAGGAGAGCGCTTCGGCGAGGCATGCGTCCAGCTCGCCGAGCTTCCTCTCCACAACGTGGTTGGGGCGCCAGTGCGGCGCCGCCTGGGACTTGTCCATGTTCATGGCTCGACAACAGCGCAATCTGAAAAATAACGCAAAGGTTCCCTTGTCTTTAAAATGTCTGAATGTAACAGTGAGTTGTAGTCTTGGGCAGCCACAAATGACTTTGTTCAGAAAATATTATGTTTTGATTGTATCCCAAGGAGCACATCGAGAAGCATAGGAGATCAGAATGGCACAAACAGCGAAAGAACATACAAACATAAAACATCCTTCATTTACTCACGCTGATTGGATTGATGCGGAGGCTAGGCTGCGCAGAGATTGGACGGGTGCTGCTGAGGCTCACCGCAAGATCACAACTGCGTTATGACGTTTCCTCCAATCTCTCATCAGTTCACTTTGTTTTCCTCCAATCTCTCATCAATCTATTTTTATTCTCTCTGGATCCCCTATACAGCGCTGCGCATTCACATATAGAGATAACAGTTAATGGTACACACATATATAAGCTTGCCTGGGAAGGGCTTGGCATATTAACTTCGCATATAGCAACTAACTCCAAACGCATTAGCATGAGCATGATTCGAGTGTGTGTACATAGAAACCCCGTGAGCGTACCGTGTTTCCCGGACCTTTCCTTGTTCATCCTGTGACCGAAACTCTCAACTCCAAACGATGGTAATTAATAATTCTGAGAAATCATCACACTTTGCGGCTGCTTGCTTATCATCCCATTTGTGTCATGGTGAGCGCGAGAGATCGCAGAAAGAGCTACAGAGACAATTCATTGAGAATTACCAATGGTGATTGAAAGATACATCCTAAAGTGACAGTACCTATTTTTGCTCAGTTAAGAAGTGAAGTTACACAGGATGAGATACATATTTCTAATTTACATTTTACATTAATTCAGTTTGGCAAACACGTTGAAAAAAGAAAATAATACACATGTATGTTATTGTTATTATTATTATTTATATATATAGCCGTGTCGCTGTATCGGTATTTTTTAAAAAAATAATGCATTTTGTGCCGTGTCATGACGATCTATGTCAGTGCATCGTAGTTCTTCACCAGCAATCTCAAATCTCTATCATCATCCAAATCTGTAACCAGAAAATTTTGCAGGGCCATCACGGTCTTCGCCTTTCTGAACATGACTGTTTCACTATTGTAGCTTGTTAATTTTTTTTACAAAATTGGCCCTGGTATGATTTTTAACAGAAATAACACATTGGCCTACAAATCTCGCTCTCGGGGAGTGCAGAAAATACCACGAGGCGATACATGGCGATTCTCATGAACAGTGCTCCGTTTTGCTGCTGCCACGCCACTGCAGTGCGGAAAATCGGTGCGCCACCGCATCGTGGAAAATCAGAATCCTATGCCCCCACTTAGTGGAAAATGCAAATGCCACGCTCGGGGTCCACGATACGTCGGCAGCCACCGCTAAACACTGGGCAATGACTGTTCCACGCACAGGTACCATGGAAAATGTAAACCTGTGCTTCTATACCGCTGAAATTGCCACATGTCATCTCCTGGTATTTTTTGCGCTTCCCGTGCGCAGGATTTGCGGCCTAGAGAACCATTTTTGCAAAAAGAATCATATGGAGACTAGTTTTGTAAAAAAAAAGGGCTACAACGGTGAAAAATTATCTGAATATCACCATCGTGTGTTTTAGTGTGGAGGAGTATAGAGCTTCTCCCGGCGGCTGGAGGGCTCCATTCGCCGGCGTGCGCACAAGGTTGAGGTTGCCCGGCCAGCTCGACAACGCGCGGCGGTCGCCGTCGGCGATGACCATAACGTGGTGCTGGGAGGGGCGGGGAGGACGGAGCAGTACGTGCCACTGTGCCAGCGGCGGCCGGCGATCAACGTCGGCGGCGCGCACGGGATTGATTCGTTGCTGCAATGCAATGCGCGCGGCTAGAGGATCGGAGCGGACGGTGTGTTCGTGCCTGCCTACGTGGCGGTGGGACCCAAGAGGCAGCGAGAGGATGGAAGATTACTCGCTGAACTCCACAACTAAACTACGAAGTGAAGATTATTTGTAACAGCCCCGCGCGCCGGTACGGGGCGGGGACACCCACTCGTACGCTTCCCACCACGACGCCGGTGCGCGCCGTTGCCGCGGGCGACCACTTCATCGCACGCCCTCACCTCCACGGTCCGACTCCATCCTCCTGGCGTGGTCGGAATCCGCCTGCGCACGTCCGAATAGGTGCGCGCCACGCCGACCTGCATCGCTGCTGGAGACACACCCCGCCTCCGCTGTGTGTTCCATGTCTCTTCCCGAGTAAAGCTTTACCTGATGCTTCCGATGTTCGACCAGAGCAAGCAGTGCATGGGTTTGCTTGCTTCCTTTCTGTCTTCAGGCTCTGTATTCTGCAAGGGAAGAAAAGAACAGCACGCAGCAAACAACGGCCGGCAACACAGAACACAGCCACGAAACGTGTTCAGAGTATTGGTGTTGCAAATACTTCCATGAAGCTTTTCTCTTTTCTCTTCTATTGCTTATATAGTCAGGGGTTACAAGACCTTGTTCTGAATATGTTTACAAGACACAAACCGGATTGCACAAGCTAATTGGACTCTAATTCAAACTTTAAGACTTCTGGCCGAGACTAACTACTATTTGAAATCCGGCACCAACAGACTCGGCTACCAAACCAACTATTTGAAATCCGGCACCAACAGACTCGGCTACCAAACCAACTTCGGACTCTGAAAACAACACGCTTCAGGACTCTTCTTTCCCTTGTCTGTTAATTCCAAATCCTGAGAGCTCAGCAAACTGACAAATCAAAACACCTCCAAATAGAGAACACTCTGAATATCTAGCACAAGATTATTCTCAACATGCCTGACCTCTTGGGCGACCAAGCCAATGAGCTCGTCGCCCACACTCTAGGACTCCCCGCACGAGGAGCTTCTGACGCTGATGAGATTGACACGGAGGCTAGGCTGCGGAGAGATTGGACGGGTGTTGCTGAGGCTCACCGCAAGCTCACAACTGCGTTATGACGTTTACGCAAAGCAAGCTAAGATGAGTGGATTATGTGGTTGTAGGCGGCTGAATTCGTCTCGAAACATACTAGCAATTCACTTTGTTTTCCTCCAATCTCTCATCAGTTCACTTTGTTTTCCTCCAATCTCTCATCAATCTTTCTTTGTTCTCTCTGGATCCCCTATACAGCGCTGCGCATTCACATATAGAGATAACAGTTAATGGTACACACATATATAAGCTTGCCTGGGAAGGGCTTGGCAAATTAACTTCGCATATATATAGCAACTAACTCCAAATGCATGAGCATGATTCGAGTGTGTGTAAATAGAAACCCCGTGAGCGTACCGTGTTTCCCGGACCTTTCCTTCTTCATCGTGTGACCAAAACTCTCAACTCCAAACGCTGGTAATTAATAATTCTGAGAAATCATCACACTTTGCGGCTCCTTGCTTAGCATCCCATTTGTGTCATGTTGAGCGCTAGAGATAGAGGTGGGCACTGGACCGGGCTATTTTAGGCCGGCTCGAGGCACGCCCGATCCAGCCCGACCCACGGCCCGCACGCGATCTGTTCTAAGCGGGCTAGGCGGCGCGGCGACGATTGTCCGGCGGAACCTGCCGGATCGAACGCGATGGTTGACCCGGCTCCCACGACGGTCTGGGCGTGCTTGGGCAGCCTGACCCAAACAGCACGCACTTTGTTTTGTATGTGTGGGTGAGTAAATAAGGAGTTAAGAAAGAAAACTCTGGATGGACTAGAGAAAAGGAAGGGAATGCATCCATGCGTTGAATGTGTGGGTAAGCAAATTAAGGAGTAAGTGCATGGTTGCATACATGTGATTGAAAGGAACAATGAATCAACGAAATTGAGAAGAATAAACACAATAGGATTTTGTTTCGATCGGAAAAAAAGGAAATTCTAGACAGATAAAGAAAGAAATCAATCCGTGATCATTTTCTTGTAGTAATGGTATAAATGGGTCGGACCTGGACCGACACGGCACGAAACAGGCACGAAACGCAAATGGGCCGTGCCTGGGCTCGCCGAAGACGAGCTGGGTCAACCCGGCCCGGCACGGTGAGCACGATGGGCCGACGCGGCCCGGCACGGTTTAGGCCCGAAGCACGATGGGCCTGTGCTGGGCCGGCCCGACCCGGCACGACGCCCACCTCTAGCTAGAGATCGGAGAAAGAGCTACAGAGACATTTCATTTCCAGATCAACAAAGATCTAAACTCGCTCACAGTCAGAGCACCTAAACTCCGATCTGCCGAGCCAGAACATATTAAGATCAGGTCCCTTCAAACGCGGGCTGCAAGACTGTGTCTCTCTCTCTTCTTGTAACTTGACTTGTAAATGTAATGAACGAAATTAACCTCGAATGATTTGGCAGCTAGGGTCACAACAGGTGTTTTTTTTCGATAAAGGAAGCTTTTATTAATCTTAGTAAATTACATCAAAGTGATACAATTATACTAAAAAGACTCCCGGTCTCTACACAGCTAGGGTGTACACAACCAAACACACACACACAAAAAAAAGACAAAGGGACCGTCGCGGCAAACTACATCACGCAATATTGTCTTCAAGGCTATCCACCATCATAGCAACACTTAGACCGCGATAAAAACTCTCTAATGACAACGCCTCCAAGAAGGACTCGATACACACACGCACCGCCATTGCTATGATCCAACCAATGAAGGCCAGACCAAACCGCTGAAATCGCCATGTGTCATCTCCTAGTATTTTTCGTGTTTCCCATGCGCTGGATTTGCGGGCCAGAGGACCATTTTTGCAAAAAGAATCATACGGAGACTAGTTTTGTAAAAATAAATAAATTTTTGGACTACAACGGTGAAAAATTATCTGAACATCACCATCGTGTGTTTCTAGTGTGGAGTATAAGTAGAGCTTCTCCCAGAGGCTGGAGGGCTCCATTCACCGGCGTGCGCACAACGGCACAAGGTTGAGGTTGCCCGGCCAGCTCGACGACGCGTGGCGGTCGCCGTCGGCGATGACGATAACGTGGTGCTGGGGAGGGCGGGGAGGACGGAGCAGTGCCACTGTGCCAGCGGCAGCCGGCGATCAACGGCGGCGGCGCGCACGGGATTGACTCGTTGCTGCAAAGCAATGCGCGCGGCTAGAGGATTGGAGCGGAGTGCGGACGGTGTGTTCGTGCCTACCTACCCAAGAGGCAGCGAGAGGATGGAAGCGGACTGGATGTCTGGATGGGTATAGTAGTCGCTGGAGAACGAATATATCTAATATATAATGTTGCCAAGGATTGCCGCCTCCTAAGGGGGTCCACGTGTCGGCCCCTGGGGAGGCCTCCCGGGAAAATTCTAAATCGCGTTTAGGTCCTTTTCGGAAAATTAAAAATCGCGTTTAGGTCCTTTCGACAGTTTTTGAAAATTACGTTTAGATCCCTACACGCGATTTATATAACTGAATTGGAAATCGCGTTTAGGTCCTTTCGTCATTTTTTTTGTTTAGGTCCTTTCCGAAAAAATTAGAAATCGCGTTTAAGTCCTTTCGGCAGTTTTTGAAAGTAAAGTAGACCCGAAAATTTTTGAAAATTACGTTTAGATTCCTACACGCGGTTTATAGTTGAATTGGAAATCGCGTTTGGGTCCTTTTTGTCGATTTTTTTAGTTAAATCTGAAAAAAAAGAAATTATCGTGCCAGATTTTTTCCCCTCACAGCGCGATATCACGCGCAACCCCAGATTTTTCCCCTCACGGCATGGCATGCTGCGCAATCCAACCTAGTAAGTCAACGACTTATGTCCATATTGGGATGTATGACGTCCGGAAGGCGCACTGGATTTCATCCCCATCTTCAGAGGATTCCCTGGAGGAGGTATGTAAATTTAACTCTATGCATACTCACTCCGATGGATACCACGTGCTCATTTTGCCAATCTTAACCATTCATTTAATTTATCACTCCTCCCATTAATAACACTCTTGATTTCTCACTCCTCCAATTAATAGCACTATTGGTGGTGTGAGATTAAGATTTAGCTAGATGGGCACATGGCATCCATCGGAGTGAGGATGCACATGATTAAATTTGTGTACCTCCTTCACAGAATTTGTTTCCCTTCTCATCACCGTGATCTTTTTGAGGGAAAACTTATCGAATCTACTTTGTAATGATCATACAATATGTTGCTTGGATGTGACAGTACACCAAAAGCTCAAAGTCCATTCTCGAAAGTGACACACGGTTGCGAACGAGCTCTAGCTCGTTTGGCCAAAGCCGCCATGATGTCATGGCAGCAACACCCTGGTTTGAGCCTCCGTGCTTTCGCTCGGTCTTGGCGAGAAGTTGGGGGCAAGTGTTAGTGTGTGTGATGTGTGTGTGCGCGTGTGTGGGTATGTGTGCACTATGTGTCAAATTGTTGTTTTTCTTTTTTATCTTGAATGTCGAGTTCTGACCAATTTTCCAAAAAAAGAAAGTGACACACGGTTGAAATAGTTAATCATTCATCTCGCTATCAAGCTGACAATGTGAGCCCGTCGATCCTTGTGTTGCTTCTAGTTCCAAGCTTCCTCCTCATCTGATGGCGAGAGGAGGGACTGCATTTCCTCTCCATCGAAGCATCCCTTTCCACTACGCATTTTTCGAACCAAGAAGACTACAAATGGATGGAATTGGCTCTCCTGTGAACTGGCTTGTCTCAATCAAGTACAACTACACCCTAGTGTTTGGGGATGGCTACACTCCCCATCAGAGTCATGAACTACACATTGAGTGATGACAATTTCTAGCGTCCAAGACGATAACATCTGCCTACCAATCATAGACCAACTAAAATGTAACTGCATTTCAGTCTCTGTAGAATGGCTGTCACTTGCCCTTAAGCCATAGTAGTGTTTTGGTTTGCTCCAATCTCTCATATTAACTTTTGGAGAAAAAAAATATAAAGAGTACTTTGTTGTAAGCAACAAGCAAAAATTAAGCATATCTGTTGACAAGGTCGTCTTCCATTTGGCTTTTCTCTTATATTAGTCTCTTCTGGCCATTGGGCATGCATGAAAGCACATAGTTCTAAGCAAACACAAGAGGGAGATTGCGATGGACTACATGAGTTCCCATCCATCCGAGCAAAAACGACGCACATATAATCTAGCTAGGGCTGGTCAAGCTTTGCCTGCATCTCATCTGTAAACTCCAAATTAATGACTGCATGCATGCAAAACCCATGTCAGTGCATGAATGCTATGTGTCTACCCCTTTTCGGTATATATTCGTCTAGACCCAACAAAATACTTAGATGTTGATCTTTCTTTTATTATTATTATTATTATTATTATTATTATTATTATTATTATTATTATTATTATTATAGTGGTGTTTTGTTTTGCTCCAACCTGTCAGATTTGGCCTTGCTACCTTAGACTCGTTCGGCAGTGCACATCACATTTTGCATACAGTTGCAGGATTTTTTTAAGGGTATCTGTGTAAATGAATCGAAACTCCTGCATTTTCGTGAACATAATAAGGATAGCTCCATCCACTTTTTCATGAATGAAAGTGCAAATATAATCCGACAGGACTGCTTGAGTCACGGTTAATTGTGTTTATTTATATGATGAATAAAGGTTTTGTTGTTAATCAATAAAGATCACATGAACATGGACAAGGTTAGAATAGGGGCACAAGATATAAATTCACATATCTCTTCTCTTTATTAATATTTTTTGGTATACTACCTTAAAAACAAGCATTTGTGTCGGTTCGGAACACACGTTTGTGTCGGTTTTCAAACCGACATAGATATAGTGACACTGATAATCGGGGATTATCAGTATCGGTTTTCAAACCGACACTAATAAGACTATTTGAGTCGGTTTTTGGCTAAAACTAACACATATAATATTATTTGTGTTAGTTTTTTGCTAGAACCGATACAAATAATATGACTACTATTTGTGTCAGTTTTTGGCTAAAAATGACACAAAAAATTAGATTATTTGTGTCGGATCCAATTTAGAACCAACACAAATGTATTTGTGCTGGTTTTTAATTGGAACTGACACAATAATATATTATTTGTGTTGGTTCCAATTAAAACCGGCACAAATAGTCTTCTCACCATTTTAAGTTTTAGAATCGACACAAAAACGTTATCTGTGTCGGTTCCAAAAAAACCGACACAGATAGACCGTCACATATTTCAGGTTTTGTAGGACGTATATGTATTATATGATCCTATGCTCCCACCTATATAGTAGGAGAGAGGAGGAAACTTTTCATAACAGCCCAGTAAGGATCTAAAGTAATCCATTAGGGCTTTTATTTATTATTAGAAAACTCTCATGAGTTTCTCTAGGAAACTCCTAGGAGAGTTCATTTAGGAAAGTGTCAACACATAGGGAATAAAATATTCCACAATACTTTTTCTTTAGACAATTTTCCAGCACCCATGCTCATCCCTCGTTAAAAACTCACTTCGAAAACCAGTAGGAGAAAAATAGATAGGAGAAAATAGTACATATCTCACGTGTCTCATGCCATTGCACACGTTGAATCATTAAAACCTTCAATTAAGAAAACATAGCAGGATAAAACTCAATCAAGGAAAAATAATACAACATATCATCCCAAAGATGATCAATATATGAAGTTCAAATAACTACACCTGAAAACCTGAACTCTATGAGTCTTCGTAATATATTTAATTCTAGTCTAATACCTCTTGCGTGCTCAGACAAATATATTACCAAATAATTTACTGCAAAAGCAATGTCAGCCGTGGTATTGGTAAGTCCCGAAACTTTCCTTCACTCGTGCTACGGTGTAGAAACCAAATTTGGGCCCGTCATAGGCCTTTAAAGCCCACACTCGCGCGTACATGCCGGACGTTGCGACCCTTCTTCTGATTTCTCTGAGTTGATAGGCCTGTGAAAGCTCAAAAACAACCCAAACGCCCACAGGAAATCCTATTGTTAGCCCAGCATAGCCACACGCACAAACAGCTACAGAGATATTTCATTTTCTCTGTCTTATCAGTAGTTCTGTAGTTCAGTACAGATAAAGGTAAACAGCTGTTCGTGAACTTCATAAACATTTTTCGAAACAAATAAATATAAAAATAAAAATGTTATGATATGACATCCATTCATCTCTTTCACCCAACTCAACTCGATGGCCCCATACTACGGCTGATCCTGTTCGCACCCACGTTTTTTTTTGAAAACAGGCGAGCTGTGATTATATTAAGAAGGAAGAGAGGTATATTTGTTCCAGAGATTACATGGTGCAGGATACTGCACCCCAGACGGAGAAACTAGAGATATAAAACGAAGAGAGAAAAAGAAAAAAGGATAGAATAAAAAAAATGCTAAGACAGGCGGTCTAAGAGCGTTTTAAGGTGCTTTGCCCCGGTGAGCGTCCAGATTGAAGCCTCATCTTTGATTGTCTGCAAAATTTCATCATTGGTTGCGAATGTGGTGCGAAAAATTCTATTATCGCACCCACGCATTACTCTCTCAATATTAACACCAATCCCTGCTCAACAACTGAAAGGGCCGATCATCTGCACTGTCGGCTCGACATGTTCGACAGTATATGTTGCATCCGATTGCTCTCAAGTGTTTGTTTTCCTCCACCATCTCAAAACTTAGATTTGTAATGTGTGAGGTGTAGCTATTTTCTAGGCAATATATATGAAGCTGAAGTTTATTATTTCCTTCTCTCCGCCCTTCTTTACTCTCACGTACTTAATTATGTATGTATGTTGTGTGTGTGTGTATATATATATATATATATATATATATATATATATATATATATATATATATATATATATAGCGCATTCATATAACCCAGCTGCTGCATGCATTTCTAATTCCTCATCCTATTTGTGTGTGTCGAGCGAGTTGCATGCATGCATTTCTTCTTCTTCTTTGGCTAGCTCTTGCTTTCATCCATTTCATATGGGATGGAATTCTATTTCCACTCCGGATCCAGCAGGGCCTAGGGCATGAACAGTGTGCAAACTTTTGAGAAATCTATAACAAGCGATATGAAATTGAGTCATTAATCCAAACTCTTCTTTGCGAACAAAATGTCCCGAGTGCTAACCATTTTTTTAGAAGTTTAAAACCCATCAAGAAACGGCCATTGAATCACAACCATGCTATGGCCTCAACTACAGTATTACTAGGGTTTAATTTTTCTTAGAATTAGTACTTCCTTTTTTTAAATTGACCAGGAGCTCTGGCATTCACTAAAGAAGGAGAAACAACAGCTGAACCACAGTGCGTACACACACGCACTCACACCACACCCCATACGCACACACCACGCACTGTGCACAGCACTCACGCGCGCCCGCGTTAACCTCCGAGCGAAGCTCATGCCAGCCAGTCGAGCCGAAGCTCGCTCGCAGAATTAGTACTTCCTTTCCGTGTACATTTGGTGAGCTTGGAGAAATATTGTAAAACGGTTTAAGGGTATATGTATGGTTGTTTGTCATTAATTTTTTCTTAGGATTAATGCTTTCCTGGCATATGCGCAAAGTGAAATTGGACAAATGTTAATTGTAAAACGAATGGAACATTATTATTCAGCAGAAAAAATAATGGCATTGTATTGATGACCATAGCCATATATAGGTTCGTATGGATCGATCAGGCGATGAAGGTCAGCGCGATGGCAAGGTTGGCGAGCTTGGCCAGGTCGTCGTCCTCGCGGGCCAACGGCGACGCCACGTTCCGCTGCTTGAACCCACTCTCGCACTCGTCAGCCGCCTGCGCTGACTTGCCCAGGCATGACCTCCCGTCGCCGTACCTCCGGTCTCTCACGGCAGCGTGACAGTCCGGCTGGTACAGCTTCACCACCGCGTCGTACAGCCCCTGGCAAGACTGGAGGCCCTCGGCCACAGCGGCGTCGCCCCGCCACCACCGGCGAGCAGGTCGTCGATCTTGGCCTTGGTCTCGGTGGCGTTGGCCGTGGCGAGGTCGACACCGATGAGCGCCAGCTCGCTGTAGCCCTTGGCGCCGACGCTCTGGCCGTCGGAATTGAGGGCCGATCGACAAGCAGAAGTCCGGCCACGGTGAAGGAGTCGTGGCCAGCGGCGTAGGCCTTCTCGCACGCCGATGGTACCAAGCTGGGCGGCTCGCCGACGCACTCCGTCGCGGCGACGAGGGCGACCAGGAGCACGAGGAGCAGAACAATATTACCATTAGAGGAGGACGAGGCTATGGAGGTTGTCGTCGCCATTGTCAATTGGAAAGTTGGTACTCTACAGGAGTCGGGAGTAGAGCTAATTAAGCTGGCACAGCAGAGCCAGGCGTGCCTTGCTCTTATATACTTATTAGGAGCAGATGGTGATTATACCCTCATGCATAAACTTATGGGCATAATTAATTTGTGATTCGCTGCTTTGATACCGTATTAATCGCTCTACTTTACCCCGAAGAAAAAATATACTGAATTTGGATTGCAATAAGCTGGCCAGCATTTGATTCATTAATCTGTCTATAACCTGGTTACTGGCTACAGCTACGCATATCCTTTTATTATCGCTATCTATTGCTCTTCGTGTAGACTGGTTCCCTAATATAAAACGCGATTTTCCCAATCATATATGCATGTACCACAAGGATGATATGACACAAGTTAAAACAATTGATAAAACCATGAGACAACAGAGCCATCCTATTATCTTAGGACAAACCTGCGATATAGCTCTTATCTTCGTCGAGAGACCTTGTGCGCGTACATGACAGCATATAGGATGCACGCATGACAGTCTGAAAACTTGTGACAATCAAATACATATATCACAAATGTTATGTAATTGCGACATGAGTCTAATCACTTCAATTTTTACTCAAGTTTAAAACCCAACAACAGCCACGGAATCACAACAATCTGAACTACAACACAACAGGTGTGGACGGACAAAGCCTTATTATGCTATTTCCTAATTACTGAAAACTTTTGCATTTAACTTTGAGCAACTCTTTAACTCTGTTACAGCAGAGGATGCGGGGAGACTTATAATGTTGTATAAAGAAGTTTCTCATCCATAATCTCCACAGAGAAAACTCTTGGCTGTAGCTTGCAACTACGGCCGCTCTCATCAAATGGCAAAGCAAAACCTTAGCGAGCAGGATCGTGGAGATATACCATCCTTTTGTTTTCCTCCAATCTCTCGAGCCTGAATAATATCTACATATCTAATGTGATAATTAACTACTGCCGAGTCTATTATGCAGGTAAGCTAAAATTAGTTGTCTTCAAATTGGTTCTCGCTTAATTATATAGGGGGCAGTCACAATCATCGGACATGGGCGTGGTGTGTGTGAGATTGATCACACTCTCCAGCTTGCTTATCATCCCATTTGTATTTGTGTGTGAGAGAGAAGAAGCAGATGGCTCAACCTAGGTGAGATAGAGATTAATTCATTTTGTTTTCTTCAGATCAATAGAGATTGCTTCGTTATTACTTGGGCTGGTCCAGTGGGTTTTACGCGCAGCAACTGTCAGCCCATCCGCAGGCTTCAGACTTCAGAGTACGTGCGAACGACCTGCCATCTTTTCTGCGTCCAGGCCCATCAAAATAGATGTTGATTTTTTTTGGAGGAATTGCCCTCAAATAATGCCTAATCTTTGTTTTGCTCCAACCTTTCAAATTCGAATTAACGTTTTTTTCTTGGAAATATTTTGAATTAATATTTGGAGTAGTGCATGTTACAAACGCACAAACTCGACAGTTCACTTGTAACCTAGTACTCAGTCCGCCTACAACAAATATCTAATCTATAAAAATACCTATACCGAGAATCGGCGCCCACCCAGAGGTCCACGTAGTCAGCGACATTTTGCAAAAGCCCTCTGCTTTCTTCAAATTACGGATAGGTCTCTTGCGATTTTTTAGAGACAAATTTTTTTTTCGCGTTTAGGTCCACAGTGCGGATTTTACTGAAAAAGCCTCCCGTTAATTTTAAATCGCGAACAAGCCCTTTTCTAATTTTTCAGATAGCTAACAGGTCCAAAAAATAACAATCGAGTCCTCGCTTACGCTCAGTCCTTTCTCCATTTTTCTCGGGAAAATGTTTTCGCATAACGAAAAACCCTAAAAATTGTTTTCGCCACCCAAAAACCCTTGAAAAATATTTTCGTCACCAAAAAATATAGATTCGTCGAAAGTTTATAGCAACTTATGTATTTGCTAACGGTCGAATCATGCGGTTTTTTAAAAAATATAGATTCGTCAAGATTTATAGCGACACATGGACCCATTTTTAAGCAAACACAACAAAAACCCGAAAAAAACTTATGTATTTGCTAACCAGGTCGTAATCATGTTTTTTTTAAAATATAGATTCGCTCAAGATTTATAGCGATTGTGGACCCATTTTTTAAGCAAACACAACAAAAACCCTAAAAAATATTTTCAAAGACCTAAAAATGGAAACAATGTTTTCAGTCCATGGATTCGCAGGTGGTTCTCGACGACCCATTTTTTAACAAACGCAATAAAAAATCCGAAAAAATGTTTTAAAGACTCAAAAAAACGTAAAATAATGTTTTCGTCACAAAAAAACACTTGATTCATCAAAGGTTTGTATCAACTTATGGATTTGTCAATGGGTCATGACCGCAGTCTTTTTAAAAATTATAGATTCGTCCAAGATTTATAGTTCTAACGACCATTTTTTTTAACAAACGCAACAAAAAACTCAAAAATTGTTTTCGCCGCCAAAAACCCGAAAAACATGTTTTGGTCACAAAAAAAAGATTCATCGCAGATTTTTCACCCTTTTTCCTCTAGGCTATTTTTCACCGTGGGTGGTTTTGCGAACATGTATTATTACTCGGTGAACACGAGAGTGTTAGGCTCGACAAAAGAATGTTGTCATCTCGATAATTTTTCCCTTTATACTCGGACTATTTTTGACCTTAGTGGTTTTGCGAAAATAAAAAGTTTATTTTCCCGAGCGCATGCTATCGAATTCAACCTACGTGAGCAGAGCGCTTTTCCACCTAGTGTATACTTAAATGCGAGAGAATTCACGTGATGCTACCACAGCGCCATGTCATCCGATTTGCAAAATGGTCTTTCGTAAAATTTAAAATCGTATTTAGATCTTCTGGTTGGTTTTTAAAAGAACGGACCCGACAAAACAAAAATTACATTTAGCTCCCTCTGCGGTTTACGTAACAAAAAAATACATTCATGGTTTCCTAAAAAAAAAAAACACAGATTCGCCGACATGGGTGTGGTGTGTGTGAGATTGATCGCACTATTTAGCTTGCTTATCATCCCATGGTTGCACCCATTATAGCGGAAAGAATTGGCAAGAGATAAGGCGCATTTGTCCCCCAAAGCGATTTTGCTGAAAAACACCTCTATTTCTTTGAATTACGAATAGGTCCTTACGACACGAATAGGTTTTTCGCGATTTTTGTGAGAGGAAGATAATTTTTTTCATCGCGTTTGGGTCCCTGGCGTGGTATTTTACGGAACAACCTCCCGTTAAGTTCAAATCGCGAATAAGCCCTTTTCTAATTTTTCAGGATAGCGAATAGGTCCAAAAACAAACAAACAGGCCCCTGCTTCTTACGTCTAGGTCATTTCTCCGTTTTTCCCGGAAAAAATATTTTCGTCACCAAAAAAACCTAAAAAAAATGTTTCATCACCAGAAAAACACAGATTCATTGAAGGTTTATAGCAGCTTATGGATTTGCCAACGGGTCATAACCACGAGTTTTTTTTAAAAAAACGTAGATTCGTCCAAAGATTTATAGCGACCCATAGATTCGCCAGCGGGTCCTAACGACCTTTTTTTTAACAAACACAAAAAACCAAAAAACGAAAAAACCAGATTCGTCGAAGGTTTATAGCGGTTCATGGATTCGCCCACGGGTCCGAACAGCCTTTTAAAAAAGGGAATACATAAAAAATAAACGGCCGCATTTTTCTTTTAAAAAAACAAAAAAACACAGATTCAACCGTAATTTTCTACATAAAACACGCATCGATAAAAAAAACACGGATTCGTCGAAGGTTTATAACAACTTGTGTATTTGCCAATGGGTCATAACCGTAGTTTTTTTTTAAAAAAAAATAGATTCGTCCAAATATTTATAGTGACTCGTAGATTCGCCGGCAGATCCTAACGACCCATTTTAAAACAAACACAAAAACAAAAAAGAAAAAACACAGATTCAACCGCAATTTTCTAAATAAAACACGATCGACAAAAAAAAACACGGATTAAATGAAGGTTTATAACAACTTATGGATTTGCCAACGGGTCATAACCACGCATTTTTTTTTAAAAAAAAACGTGATTCATCCAAAGATTTATAGCGGCCCATAGATTCGCCGGCGGATCCTAACGACCCATTTTTTTTAACAAACACAAAAAACAAAAAACCGATCGAATATCCCGAAATACGTAAAAAAACAACCACGGTTTTCTAAAAAAAACACAGATTCGTCGAATGTTTATAGTAACCCATAGATTAAACGCGGATTCATCGAAGGTTTGTAATATCCCATGGATTCACCAGTGGGTCCTACCGACCCATTTTATTTAAAAATTGCGGAAATCAAAAATTCGACAAATTTTATCAGGCGACGGGTTGTAACCGGGGTTTTCAAAAAAAAACGTAGATTCGTTGAAAGTTTATAGCTAATGACCTATTTTTTAAAACAAATATGAAAACCGAAAATACGACCTCCATGGATTTGCCGACGGGTCCTATCGACTCTATAGAATGGCACAGCGTAGCGCGCTATTATTGCTAGTTTGTATTAGTGTGTGTGAGGGAAGAAGCAGCTGGGTAAGCCTAGGTGTGATACAGATTAGTACATCTTCTTTTCTTCAGATCAATATAGATTACTTCGTTAGTACTTGGGCTTGGCCAGTGGGTTTTACGCGCAGCAACTGTCGGCCCATTATCTTAATCGGTTGGGTGAAGGTTTATGCACAAGATACACAACCGCAGCCTTCAGACTTC
This sequence comes from Guadua angustifolia, assembly GCA_036346375.1. Classification (NCBI taxonomy): domain Eukaryota; kingdom Viridiplantae; phylum Streptophyta; class Magnoliopsida; order Poales; family Poaceae; genus Guadua; species Guadua angustifolia. Next base: position 4,538,121 of record CM070520.1, read on the forward strand.
AGAGTACGTACGAACGACCTGTCATCCATGATTCAGAATTTCGGCGAAATTTCGCTTTTCGGGACATGCCGAGTTTTGATATACCGACCAAATTTAAAATATTTCAAAAAAATTGATTTGCTACAGTAAAATTGTACAAACTTGATAATGGTTTGAAAAATTTATGGTACCACCCTTAATAGTTTATAATCATACACAAAAATTTTCAAAATAATTTAACATCATTTGTTATCTTTAAAAAATCAAAAACAGAATGGACATAATTAGGACACTAAACTTGTTAGATTTTTCTAAATTTCCTCGAGTGTGATCATGATCTAAAATTTTTATGACAGATTAATAATTTCCTCGGTACAATTCTATAAAATTTTCAAAAAATTTCAACTTTCTTTGTTTGCTCAATAAAACTATCAATGCAGTAAGCACTGAACTTAATTTGTTGTATTATATTTTAAAAATCAAATAGAGAAAGAACATAAATGGCACTGTGCATTATAAGAATTTTATAAATTCACTGGAGCGTGATCATAATTCAAAATTTTTATGAGATATTAATCATTTCCTTGTGACCCTTATGTAAAATTTTTAAAAAATTTAAACCTTTTTTATTGCTAAAGTAAATCTATTATTGATCATCGGCCTTTTAACAGGATAGTAGCACTGTTTGAATTTTTAAAAATTCATGACACTTGATCATCATATGAAAATTTTATGAGAATATTATGGATGTGTTAGAAAAATTCATAAAAATTTGCAAAATTTTATAACCTCATTTGTTCTAATTTTATTCGGATGAAACTTGCCGCTCAGCGCTTTACCAAGACAGTACCAATGTTTGAATTTTTAAAAATACCTCACATTTTATCATCATCTTAAATTTTTACAGAAATATCACAAATATGTCATTAATATCCACAAAAAATTTCAAAATTTTATAATGTCGTTTGTACTATTTTTCATCCGGTTCAAACTTGCCGATCAACGTTTCATCGGGACAGTACCAATGTTTGAATTTTTTTAAAATACACAGAACTGATAATCACATTAAAATTTTATGAGAACATCTCTAATATTTCAGTAACCTACAAAAAATTTTCAAATTTTTTGACATCGTTGAACCAATTTTCAGTCAATGCATTTTGTCCAAAATTTCGGGTAATTTCGGCGAATTTCGGGGTAATTTCGGAAATTTTGGTGCCAAACAAACCGGATTTGAATTTTGCTTTTTAAATTTTGAATGTATTTCGGCCAAAAAAAACCAAATTTCGTCTGAAATTTCGGATTTCGGAAGGGTCCGAATTTTTCCACAAAACGAAAATTTGAACCCTGCTGCCATCTTCTCTGCGTCCAGGCAAGGCAAAATAGATGATGATTTTTTTGGGAGGAATTGCCCTCAAATAATGTCTACTCTTTGTTTTGCTCCAACCTTTCGAATTTGAATTAACTTTTTTAGATAGGAAACATTTTAAATTAATATTTGGAGTGATGCATGTTACAAACGCAAAAGCTCGGCTGTGCACCTGTAACCTAGTACTTTACAAACGCAAAACGCCTACAACAAATATCTAATAATAAGTAAATATCAACAAGAGAAGTATTTATATGTTTTTCCTTTTTAAAGTTGCACAAATATTTAAGTATAAATGAATGGTAGATGATGATTACATACCCTTTCGTTTGTTTCAAAATTTGTGTAAAGGATGCTTGAATCTTGGGAACATTTACCCCTTCCCTAGATCGCTGGAACTATCGTCAGAGAAGAAGCAGGACCGTGAAGGAATTCGAGTACTTCCAAATCCCAAATCAAGTTTAGCATAAGCCCTCGAACGATGCACACGCCCGGGCTGCTGAACCCCGACAGCCGTACCTCACTGACGCTCTCGAAAGTGGCTGTCATCCCAGCCGGTGCAAGACGGAGGCCGGTCAGGATCGTTGCGTCGCCGACCATGTGGTTGCTTCCGAGTCCGACCAGAGACACACCGGTGCCGCCGCCTGGGTGCCTCCGGTGCTGGAGTAGGAGCCCGCGGTTGCAGCAACCACTGGCTGCAGGACGTTGGCCGTTGAAGGAAGCTGGTTGGTCATGCCGGGCACCGTTGTGGCCACCGGAGGGGCAGAGGATGGAGGTTCCAATAAGGCAGCTAAGCGATGCCGAGGCAGAAGACAATAGCCCAGTTTGGAACAGCTTGTGTTTGTGCGGATTATGAATTATAGCCAGCTGTCTGAAAAGCATCTGCTTGAAGAATCCATTGGCCAAAGAATCCTCCTGTTTGGCAATCCTGATTGTTGATGGCCTCAGGAAGCGGTGCAGGAGGGGCATGGGGTGGAGGACGGCGGGGCGAAGGTCGAGCGTCGGGCATCGGGGGGAGGAGCTCGGGCGAAGGGACCTCAGGCGGGTGGAGGAGCGGTCGGCGGGCTTCGGGGCAGGAGCTCGGTTAGGCGGAGGAGCGGGCGATAGGCATTGGGCAAAGGAGCTCTGCAGAGGGGCCTCAAGCGGGAGGGCCGGCGGGCGGAGTGGCGCTGGAAGGGCGTTGAGCAGAGGGGCGCACTCGGCCTCCTAACGTGCTCGTGGAGAATCAACGATTCTCTCAGAGAAACTGCCCCGTGCTAATTCTAATTTTATGTGTAAAGGTTGTTCTGATTGTTTTTAGATGAAGGAAAATTTTATTAATTTCAAGAACATTACATCAAGATGATACAAGTTCTTAAAATTTTTTCTGGCCTCTGCTTAACAAGAAGCACACAGCCCTTAAACAAAACAAAAAAGGAAAAAAGAGAAGCCTTGATTGCTACCAGCCTGGATCGCAGAGCCCTCCCCCGTTTCATTGTATTGCTTAGCGAAAACATCATCAGAAATCTTCTCCGCGTAAGCAATCCGGCAGCCCCCTGGATTTCCAACATTCTGGGCGCCACAATCCGGCAGCCCTCTGGATTTCCAACATTTTGGACGCCACCACCAAGAACACCGCGGCTATTTGAATCATTGTGCCTCCCAAAATCTCGAACGCGATCACGGACTCCATACCGTCCATAAGCACCAACTTAAAATCTTGGGGGAAGCTGTCCACAATCCTACCATTTGACAAACAATCCGTTTTTATTTTAAGCAGAAGCTGTCCATAAACTGAAACGAATGGAGCCAATATCTTATACAGCTACGCAATGCTGAGGCATAAGACGAAGATGAAGTTTGAAGCTTCTCTTTGCTACTCAAGGGTGGAGGCATGCAGTGGCGGATCTAGGATTTTACATTAGGGTATGCCGAACTAATACTATAATATACAGTTCGGTAAAATCCAATGAACAATTCGGTAAACAACTATAAATGTTGTCGAGAAATTCGGTGTACGAGTATAAAATAACTAGAAACATGATAATACAAGTATAAATTACAATATAAATAGTTCGAACATTTTAAGTTTGAAATATGCGTAAAAAAAGCTTACGCACCTACAATAGTTCAAAGAATACAATATTACTTCTTGTCTAGCCTCCGCCTTCTAATAGCCATGAAACTCTTGATTATATCATTTTCATCAATTTGGAAGAAAATATCTCGCTCAATAAACGTTTCCGAAAAAGAGATGCAATGTTTCTAGAAAAGAGATGAAGCAAAGAAGAGCCTTCTTTCTTTGCATGTTTCCGAAAAAAAAGATGCAATGTCTCCGTTCCTCTTCATAATTCAACAACTCTACAAACAAAAAAAAGGACTGCATCAACAAGCAACTCTCTAGTCTCTAGCAAAGTAACAATTATATTTGTTTCTACTCTATAAATCAACTAGCAGTCTTGCACTCAAATCACATGTAGGATCGATATACACTAATCTAGCAATCAGAGGGGTGAATGATTGCGCGGAAGCTAAAACAAATTTTATTGATTCTCAAATCACCCTAAACAAATTATAAAAACTGTTTCGGTTTCAGAAAAACAGATTGACATATGTTAACTAAAACAGTAATTACCAAAGATTCAACCGTTAGATTGATGTGAAATTTTAACTGTAGAAACTAGATTCAATTTTAAAACTAACACAACAAGAATCAGCTCAATCGGATATACGAATCTAAAGTTATGACCTTCACAAGCTGACTATATAAAATAATGACGGTATTATGGACTGTATTGGACCGAATCTACAGGGTATGCCGTGGCTCACCTGGCATACCCTGTAGATCCGCCCCTGGAGGCATGCTCATGAGTTTAAAACATGAGAAATTTTATGGTGTATTATACTGATAGTAACAGTAATAGTAGAAATCAAATTTAACCATTAATTTATAAAAATTATTTCTACTACTTCACTAAAAGGAAGCATAAATAGGTTCCCCTCAAATCAAAAGGAAGAAAAGATAACACAGGCTCTCCTGACACAAGAAGTATTCCTTCTCCCTTCACTCTCTATTTCTTGTCGAGAGATGAACAAGGGCACAAGATCCTGTCACGTTCGGTAAAAAAAAAAAAAAAGATGCGTAAAGAACAAGGAACACCGATCGAATGCTACTGTGTCAGAACTCAAGCCTGGACGTCAGAAACAAGGAAGGATAGCCTCGTAAAAGTCACCGGCCATTGCTCATTCTGCGGCTGCATGCCCCGTACAATCTAGGACGCGAGTCACGCGAAGTTGCTCTGCCCTCCTCCAGCTTACCTCCGGTCACCGGCCGGCGTGCCAATGAGTCAACACTTTATCGAGAAGTTGTTGAACGGCGGCGCCGGTCGCATCCATGGCGATGATGCTTTCATCGTTTATGCGCTGACGGATGCGTCTCAAGAAGATGAACGGCAAGTTCTCTGGGGCCTCCCCATCGTGAAGCTCTAGCGGGTCTCGGTATGCTACCCCAAATTTCTGCAGCCAGTTCGCAGCCACGTCACCTCTGGGTATGATATGCTTCCTAACGTCTCACTTGTTGAGTTCTTTTACGGTACCGTTGATTTTTTGGGATTAGTTTTGGCCTAATGCAAATAACTAATATGGAAACTAGCTGCCTACTTATTAAGTCACACCTTTTTTTAAGCTCTTTTACAGTAGATTAAATTCAATATAGATAGTTTATTCTTTTCAATCTAATAGATCAGGTGAAGAGAAATTTTATGACGCATTATACTGGTAATATATAGTGGAGAGTAGAAATCAGATCCAACTATTGATTTGTTAAGAGTATTTCTACGACCATACCATCGGAGGAAGTATAAATAAATTCTAGCTATTTTGATCTATTGGATGAAAAGAATGAATGGTTCATATTAAATTTAGTGTACCGTAAAAGAGCTCCGGATTGACTAGCATTTCCTTATACTTTCTTGGTAGTAGAGAAGTAAAAATACCCTCAACAAACCAATGGCTAGATATGATTTCTACTACCTACTCCTGCCGTCCAAACTTATGGTATATTTCTTCTTAGCACATAGACCAAGAATGTATTGAAAAAGACTAGATTGCCTCTAATTATTATCGCTAAGCACTATATCAAATACATGCATATAGAAAATATGAAGTAAAATAGATATTTATTAAGGTATATATGGAACATCACACTAATTTTGCATTAGAATATGAAATAAGCCTTATATTTATGAACAAAATCATTAAAAAATTAAGCCTTATAAACTTGGATGGAGGACTGTATATTACCAGTATAATGCACCGCAAAATTTCTCTTTTTTAACTGGGATTTTATTCTTTTTTTCCATTGCATAACGGAAATTACAGAGTATTACAGGAGTGAGAAGATAGAATCGCAGGACACTTTAGTCTTGCTGCTCAGAAACGATAGAATGCTAGGCCCCCCACATACTAAAAGCTACTGCGCGCAACTACGAAGGAAAGTTCTGAAATAGCAACAAACTAATTAGAAGTTTGAACATCACGACCAATAATGCATCATAAAATTTCTCTAATTTATACATTCTCTTCTTTAAGATACAGTTGATCACTGTGCCTCTGTTGAATTACAAACAAAGCGAAGCTGACTAAGCTACATACCCGTTTGAACAACCACAGATGAAGCCAAAAGTACCAAAAAAATCTTGAATAAAGCTAGGGAGAATGAAACCATGACTCGATACTCCCAACAGAAATGAAGTTTATGGATCAGTTTGATATTGGTTCGCGGCACCATATGATCAGGTGCAAGACTAATCACAATAACTACGAGAGGTGTTTCTATATATTTTTAAGTTACACAAATATTAAAGTATAAATAAAGAGTAGATGATTACTTATCATTTTATTTGTTTTAAGATTTATGCAACTTATATTGGAGAAAAAGTATAGAAGCATTGCTCTTACGGTACATATAGCAGACATGAGAAAAGCATCAAAATATTTGCTCACAAAAAAAGAAAGAGAAAAGCATCAAAACCAATGGAAATTATTTGCCATCAGACGTGGATTGGTCGATCGTTCACTCGGAGCCGAGGCGTACACAGGCCGCGCAGCGAGATCGGCCAAGTGGAACTCGCAGGTAGTCCAACTGAAACAGCCCGTTGACTCGCCGGCCCTCGCCGACCACCGTGCCGTCACAGGCCTCCCTGATGAAGCATCTGGTTCGGTAGAACGTGACGCTGTAGTCGAGCTCGCCGAGCCTGGACACTGACACTATGTTCTTGGCCAGGCCGGGAACGTGCAGCACGCCGGGGTGGGTGAGTGTGACTGATCCTTGTAGACGTACAGACCCATGGCCGAGTATCGGCAGCAGAGAGCCGTTGGCCACGCAAACTGAACGACCGGTCCGCGGCGCAGGCGTGAAGTCGGCGAGGAGGTCCATGTCGCCGGTGGCGTGGCACGACGCGCCGGAGTCGATGATGAATCCATCGCTGCGCATTGTTAAAGCAGGTGCCGGTGTACGGTTTTCTTCAGCAGCGACACCGTTTGCTGACGTCGAGGCAGGCGGCGCATCGGCGGCGAACAGCTGCTCGTCACCCGGTTCAAAGAATGCGGTCGGCGGATCAATGCCACAGGTTAAGCGACGGTGGCTTGGTTTTGCTGAAATCTTCTCCCCACTATTCTTTCGGCCGGCTGCTCTGTTGTTTACCCCTGGTGCATTCGCGTGCCAAATGCGGCAGCGGAACTAGAATCTACAATGGCACGAGCGGAAGATTTACGGCCATTGTTATTGCTTTTATAAATCAGATCTTCAACTGCGCTGGAACCACCTCCGTGCACAGCATATTGGTTAGGGCTGGCAAAAAAACCTCGTTAGGACTCGAATCAAAATTTCTTCGATTATAGTACTTAATAGGTTTGAAATTGAAACGAATCTATTTCGAACGAGACTCAAATCCATAGTGGCTTGTTAGCTTGAATTTAAAATAACCACTTAAATAGTAAACAAAAACGATTTTACGTCGAACTTTGTCAATTTTGAAAGAAGTTCGATAATTGCTCGTTAAGCTCGATAGCCAGCTCGAGTATTGGTACAATATGATACGGATAAGAAAGTAAAGGCCAAAAGAAGGCACATCGATGATCCTGCAACATAGACGGCTGATGATCAATGGTGAAAGCTGTATGTGCTTGATATGATGAAGGAGGTGACTAGAAAATGGTATTCCGTTGCAATGGTATAGTAACAGGTTTTATTAAGTTTCAAAAAGGTCCATTAAAACAATTAAAAAGTCCATAGGTTTCAATGAGTTTCATATATTTCTAAAAGTTTCTAGAAGGCTCGAAGAAGTTTCAAGTCCAAGTTTTAACAAGTTTCATATTTCCGAACTCAAGTTTCACTAAGATTTATCGAAAGAGTTTTAAAAAGTTTCAAAGGTTTTGTCAAGTTTCAACCCAAAAGTTTTAAGATGTTTCAGCAAGTTTTAACATTTTTGACGAATTTCAACATGTCTCAACCAAAAAGTTTCAAGAAATACCAACAAGATTTGGTGAGTTTTGATGAGCTCACCATGACTACAAGTCTATGACAACAACAGTGCTTGTGCCCACCTTGGCAAATGCTGCGCAAGGATGGGACATGAAGAGAAAGGCGATAGAGGTGGTAAAGGGCGTCAGAGGCACGTGACAACCCATAGTTGCTACGGACGGTGTAGATGGCCCGCATCATCACTGCTCTCTTGCCTCACCCTTCTCTGGTCACAGCTCCACCTGCCCCTCTTCGGTCAAACCACCATGTTCCTTCTCGCCACTCACCCTTCTCCGGTCGTGGCACCGAATTCGACGTGAATTGGCTACGCCGCCATGTTCGTGCTCGACTGCCGGTCACGAAACACCTACACGACCTCCTCCTGAACTTCTTCAGCTCACCTCGCATGAGTGCACAATGAGAGAGAGATAGAGGAGTTTAGTTCTACGAGAGATGGAGAACTCTGGTTCTGAGAGAGAGACAATGGAGCCTGGTTCTCATACAAAGAGAGAGGATTCTAGTTCATAGTGTTTGAAATAGGTAAAATCAACGATTGGTAGTAGAATAGATTAGGGTAGTGGTGACCATAGATAGAAATCTCGTTGAAAACTGGTGAAATTTCATCGAAATCTTGAATTTCGAACCCCCACGAGATTCAAAATCCCATCCGGATTAGAAAAATTCAAAAAAAAATAAATTGCTACAGTATCTCAGGAATTTTCCGAAATCTTGAGATTTTTGCCTGGTTTTTAAACTTTTATAGTCGTATTTGACCAGATTTTATCTAATAACCCTTAAGAAAGTTATCTTCCGTTAATATTTGTTGAAAACCCAAATTTTTGAGATATTTTAAAATTTCAGCGAAAATTTTTAAGATTTTTATAAAATTGTACAAGATTTATAATGATCTAAAAAATTTATGGTGCTACTCATAGTAGTTTCGGATCATATAAGAAAATTTCAAAATAATTGAACTTCATTTGTTATCTTTAAAAAATAAAAAACAGAATGAACATAATTGGGACAGTAACCTTGTCAGAATTTTATAAATTTCTCAAGTGTGATCATGATTCAAAATTTTTATGAGAGCTTAATAATTACCTCATTACCATTCTATAATATTTTCAAAAAAAATAAACTTTTTTTTCTCAATCAAATCTATTTCTTGTCGAGAGATGAACAAGGGCACAAGATCTCCTCTGCAATGGAACCTCCTTGTCCTGTCTAGAGTTGGGCATCGTGCCGGCCCAGTACGGGCCCATCGTGCTTTGGGCCTGAACCGTGCTATGCCGTGACGGCCCATCGTGCTCCCCATGCCGGGCCGGACTGGCCCAGCTCGCCTTCGGTGAGCCCAAATACGGCCCATTTGAGCTTTGTGTCTGCTTTGTGCCGTGCCAATCCAGGTCCGGCCCATTTATACTATTACTACAAGAGAAAATGATCACGGATTGATTTCTTTCTTTATCTGTCTAGAACTTCCTTTTTCTCCGGTTGAAACAAAATCCTATTGTGTGTATTCTTCTCGATTTTCTTGATTCAGTTGCTCTTTCCAGTCACATGCATGCAGTCATACATTTACTCCTTGATTTGCTCACCCACACATATAATGAATGGATGCATTCCCTTCATTTTCTCTAGTCCATCCAAAGTTTTCTTCCTTTACTCCTTAATTTGCTCACCTACACATAGGGGTGAAAATGGTACGGGTTAATCCTGACCGATCCGGTACCGAACCCGATTAAAACCGTATTCGGGGAAAAAAATCCGTATCCGGTCGGATACGGATACGGTATAGGATAGTTGCTTCCGGATACGGTAGCGGATACGGGAGCCGTGAAATCCGACCGAATAGCTTCGGTATACGGTAAACGGATACTATCCGACCGGATATCCGAATACGGTACATGGCATTCGTATTATGTATACATATATTATAGGAAGAAGAAATTGCTAGTGATAATAACTGATGGTACGGCATGTCGAACTTATTATGGTTGTATGGATTTATGTAGAGGTATGAAATGTTAATTATATTAAACTTATCGCTTGTCGATTGTCGAATTTGTGTATGAATTTGCTAGTGATTGTCGAATTTTGTGTATGAATTTGATACCCTTGTTAAACTTGTGTTGTGTGAGTTGTCAAACTTATGTAATATATATGAATTTATTGCTAATCGAATGTTTCAACAAGTATGTATCCGTTTGTATTATCCGTTTCCGAGCCGAATCCGGTATGTATCCGCCCGACAAGCATCAGATCCAAACTCTGAAAAAACCAAATTCGTATCCGTATTCGGTCTTATCGTATCCGATTCCGAATCCGGGAAAAAAATATGGGTTAGGATATGGGAACAGCAATATCCGACCGTATCCGATCCGTTTTCACCCCTACCTACATATATAATACATGTGCGTTCGCTTTGGCCAGGTCGGGTTTGGCTAATACGCTGATCGATTGCCGCTGCCTGCCGAGCCGCCCATCATGTTCGATTGATGTGCCCAAGACGACTGGATAACCGTGCCGTGCCGGTCCGGTCCGTTTAAAACAGTTTCGTGCCAGGCCGTGGGTCGAATGTGCCGACCCAAAATAGCCCGGCCTAGTGCCCACCTCTAGTCCCCTCGCGTTGGTAAAAAAATGAGCTCTTTTACAATACACAAGAATGAATATAGGCCGTCCATTTCTTTAGATCCAAAGCAGGTTGAGATTAGATTAGATTTGACTATACTAGCATGTGTAGTATGGGTAGTATAACCCGTGGAGGGGTATAATGGTAAATAATTTTCTGAGTCAGCACCCAACCCTATGTCTCGTGGAGGGGTATAATGGTAATTGAGCAAAATGGTATTCAGCATCGCCCCGACCCCAAACCAAAAGACCAGAATGCCCTCGACAAATCAAGGTCAGATTTAATTTCTACTACCACTATATACTACCATGATAGTGCACAGTAAAAATTCTAAAAAGAAACCCCGAGTTTAGAGGTGTAAAGAACTAGGAACACCGATCGAATGCTACTGTGTCAGAACTCAAGCCTGGACGTCAGAAACAAGGAAGGATAACCTCGTAAAAGTCACCATTGCGATCATTCTGCGGCTGCATGCCCCGTACAATCTAGGACGCGACGTTGTTCTGCCCTCTTCCAGCTTACCTCCGGTCACCGGGCGGCGTGCCAATGAGTCAACACTTTATCGATAAGTTGTTGAACGGCGGCGCCGCCCGCATCCATGGCGATGATGCTTTCATCGTTTATGCGCTGATGGATGCGTCTCAAGAAGATGAACGGCAAGTTCTCTGGGGCCTCCCCATCGTGAAGCTCAAGCGGGTCGCGGTATGCTACCTCAAATTTCTGCAGCCAGTTCGCAACCGAGTCACCTCTAGGTATGATATGCTTCCTAACGTCTCTCTTGTCGAGTTTTTTTACGGTACCGTTGATTTATTAGGGTTAGTTTTGGCCTAATGCAAATGTCTAATATGGAAACAAGCTACCTGCTAATTAAGTCACACCTTTTTTAAGTTTTTTTACTGCACATTAAATTCAATATAAACCGTTTATTCTTTTCAATCTAATAGGTCAGATTAAGAAAATTTTATGATGTATTATACCGATAGTATATAGTGGAGAGTAGAAATCAGATCCAACCGTTGATTTGTTAAAAGTATTTTTACTATTGTACTACCGAAGGAAGTATAAATCTCTACTAATATGCAGCGGTCCGTTCTTCCTGCCCCCTATATCTCCAATAATGGCCGGTCATTATAGCTAATTATTTTTTCCTGATTTACAGTCAGCCATATCTCTCTAAATATGGCTGATTATTATAACAAAATCCCTAATTATTGCTGGTAATTAATAGCCGACCAATCATTCCTTTTGTACTCTATATATGATGTACAGTTTTCACATAATCAATCAAGAGAATTCATTCAAGATCTTCCATGTCGTGCCGCCGTGGCGAATGAACTCGGCGAACTGATCAATAAGTAACGGACCGATGTACATAGCCGCGAGGCGCAGGAAATCAAGCGCCGCGGTCAGTAATAACTACGGCCAGAAGGATAGCCAGAGCGCGACACCCACTGGGTGCCGTGACCCTAGCGTCAGCCAGTTGGACGTGAAAAAAGCGTACGACACTTCGGCGCTGTTGCTCGGTGACACCGGTGGGACATCGTCGGCGGTGAGAGAGTCATTGGCATACCTCTTGGAGATAAACAGGTTGATCCAACTGAACGTCACGAGAGAGAGGAACAATGCGGCGGCGCACAGCATAGCGGGCGCCTCGGCGCTGGTGTTTTCTGGTTCACCTTAATGGACTCCGGCGTCATGGCCGGTGAAGCCAGTGATGGCTAGGTACACCAGATGCATAAAAACGAGTAGGCCGGTAAAGGCGAGAGGGTCATCTGGGAAGAGCAGCGAACCGTCGGCGCAGCGGACCACCACTGAAGCGGAGAAAAGCGCTGCGCAGTGGGCGGTGGTGATCCAGAAAACGCGGAGGTGCAAAGGCTGGGTGGCAGCGGTAGCCCCTTTCTCCGAGGCGACTGACCACACGGCCATGGCATGCGCGACGAAGTGGGCGGTAAGGAAGGCGGACTCCACAACGTGCCATGGCGTGCTCGGTAGGAGAAAAAACGCGAGCGCGAGGAGGACGGCAGACGCTCCGAGCGTGACCATGTAGCGGCCAGTGGTTCGAAATGGCGGTGACTTCGGCAGTAGCGCCTCGTGCTCGGGGGAAGCCCCGTGTCTCCCCTGCGAAGGCGGTGGATGACGAGGATGAGTGAGGCAACGAGGAAGACGAGGTCGACGGCACCGAGGAGCGTGCGTTGCGGGCATGGCGAGAGAAAGAGGAACGCGAGCTGGTAATATAAATTGCAAAAAAGGGATAAAAATGATTGATTGATTTTTGAGATTGGTAATATATATTGCTACCTACAATATATTTGATTTTAATTCATATCGGAGAAGAAACCATAAAAACTTTTGTAACCGGGAAAAATAGATGTTTGATCTTGTAGTACAATTTTCTTTTATTGCTTGACTTTTATGTTTTGTTACCAATTTTATTTTTCGTAGCAACACACGAGCATTGATCTAATAAATTCTAACTATTCTGATCCATTGGATGAAAAAGAACGAATGGTTCATAAGATTTCTACTATCTGCTCCTACCATCCATGTTTATAAGGTATATTTCTTCTTATCATATAGGTCAAAAAGGTATTAAAAATGACTAAATTATCCTTAATTATTATCGCTAAGCACTATATTAAATGCATGCATTTAAAAAATATGAAGTAAAAATAGATATTTATTAGGGGCATAAATAGGGAATATCACACTAATTTTGAATTAAAATATGAAATATGTCTTATATTTATGGGCAGGACTATTAAAAAAATAAGCCTTATAAACTTGGACGGAGGCAAAATTTCTCATTTTTTAACTGGGATTTTATTCCTTTTGTTCATTGCATAACGGAAATGACAGAGTTTTACAGGAATGAGAAGATAGAATCCTAGAACACTTCAGTCTTGCTGCTCAGAAACGATAGAATGCTAGGCCTCCAATACACCAAAATCCTAGAACACTTCAGTCTTGCTGCTCAGAAACGATAGAATGCTAGGCCTCCAATACACCAACAGCTCGTTTGGTTGGAGGGAATTAATAGGAGGGAATAGGAATTGAGAGAGGTAGGTTATAAAATCTTTTAATTGGTTGGTGGGAATTGGAGAAGGGAATGGGAGTTTACAACTTAAACGTAAGGAATTCAATTCCTGCCTCCTCCTTGGGAATTGAAGTCTCGTTTAATGCCTTTGCCCATTCCCATTTCCCAACGATGCCAAACAGGCCATAAGGTCTAGTTTGGCAGATCTTTAGATTCCAGCTCTATTTTAGATCTAGAGCTTATAGGATAAAATAAAGCGAATTAAGTTTATATTTTTAGTCTAAAATGTAAACAAAATGACCCATCTAAATATTCTTAATGTATCTATATCTCCAGCTCCATAAATTTTCAGAGCTAGGAATACACTGCTCCACTTAACTACACAGATTTTAGTAGAGCTGGAGCTATACCAAACACCCCCTAAAAGCTACTGCTCGCAACTATGAAGGAAAGTTCTGAAATAGCAACAAACTAATTAAAAGTTTGAACATCGCAACCAATAATGCATCATAAAATTTATCTAATTTAGACATTCTCTTATAATACCCCTACTATATCTTGAAGAGTACGCGGCCTCTGGTTGCTTTGAGCCGAGCCGGCTCCGCGGTTTGGCCGGCTCGGCTCAAATTGTTTTCGTGTTTTGGTCCCTGGAAAAATCCGTAATTACGTATATGTCTTTTTCGCGGTTTTTTACGAATAGCACCTTTTGATATAGAAAAATTGCAGATCTTTCATGAAAAAAACCAAGATAGATACCGAAAAAAAAACGTAATGGCGTTTGGATCATTCTGACTATTTTTCACGGAAAGGACCTTTTCGATTTTGCGCACAATCGTCGATCCTTCGTTAGGGAACCCAGATAGATAAAAAAAACTGGTTACGTTCGTATCATTTCAACCGTTTCACGCATTTTCTCGACAATTTAAAAAAAGTCAAAAAAATACGAAATTATTTCTTCGAAAAAAACAACGCGCGCGGCATATTACACTACGAAATTTTTGCAAAATGGACCTTTTGGTTCCGAAAAATCGCGAATCTTTCGTGAAAGAATCTTAAATAAATACCAAAAAAATGTAGCCCGGCTGGCTCGGCTCGTTTGGTTTTTTACGCGTGTAGGTCCCTAAAAAAATGCGTAGTTACGTGTAGGTCCTTCACACGATTTTTTACGAAAAGAGCCTTCCGGTTTAGAAAAAAAAACGTGAATATCTCGTGAAAGGACACTAAATAAATACCGAAAAAAAGTAATAACGTTCGGATCATTCCGACTATTTTTCACGAAAAGGACCTTTTGATTTAACGCAATCGCAGATGCGCTTGTATCCTTTCAATCGTTTCTTGCGTTTCCTCCGTGATTTAAAAAAAAACCGACGAAAAAAAGAAATTGTTTCTGCGAAAAGAAACGCACGACCGGCTCGGCTCAGTTGGCGCAATTGTGAATGCGCTTGTGTCCTTTTAACCGTTCTCGCGTTTCCTCGACGATTAAAAAAAAGGCAAAAAAACAAAATTATTTCCGCGAAAAAATGCACGGCTGGCATGGCTCGGCTCGGTTTTTTCTTTTTCACGTGTAGGTCCCTAAAAAAACCGTAATTACCTGTAGGTTCTACCCGCAGTTTTTTTACAAAAAGGACCTTCTAATTCAGAAAAATCGCGAATCTTTCATGAAAGAACCCTAAATAAATAAAAAAAACGTAGTCACATCTGGATCATTCCAGTTATTTTTCACAAAAAGGACATTTCGATTTAGCGCAAATGCGGATGCGTTTGTATTCTTTCAACCGTTTCACACGTTTCCTTGATGATTTTAAAACAAACACGGACGGAAAAAAATGAAATTGTTTTCGCGAAAAAACACAACACACATGGCGTATTACGCCGCGAAAACTATCCTAGTTTAAGATAAAGTTGATCGTTGTGCCTTTGTTGAATTACAAACAAAGTGAAGCTAAGTGTTGGGTAAAAAATTTGAAGTAAGGTTTATCTACACAACAGCACATCGGACGAACGCCGGGTTTTGTAATTCAAGACGTGCCAACCAATTTGATCCTGCAAACAGTAAAAAAAAAGAATATGCTCAAAGCCGATCTTACAGAACAATCTTCTTGGATCCAATCAACTAAATACCGATCAAATCAAGGGTAACATTAAGTTTTATCAACCGATTAAGGCTAATCAAAGGGTAAATGTAGATCTTTTTCAAAAAAGACGATGCACAATAAGATTAGAGAAAAATCAATCCTGATTGGTGTAATTGAAGATGATCAACAATCGGCGATGCGCAACTTTATTGATCAAATTGGGTTACAAGAGAGAACCTAAGTTACAGAGGCTACTCCTAGTCGACAGAAAAGTAAATAAAAATAGGGACTGTTTGTTTGGGTATTTTCACCGGCTTAAAACCCAAAAAGCGAAAGTCTAAACAAACGAGTAGCTTTTATACGAGCTTTTCAAAAGCCATAAGTTTCCATATAACTAAAAGCCAAAAACCACTAGAGAGGCTTTTTTGGCTTATTGATGGTTAATTTTAGACTAATAACATTAAAGTTAGATAAAATTACCTATCTCTATCACATACAAAAACCATTAGCTTTTAAGCTGTTTAAGTTAAAAAGCTGGCTTTAAACTATAAGCAAAAAAGCTTAAACCTAAACAAACAGAGCCATAATGTATTGGTTGATTGGATTATGTTGTTTTTCTTGCTTCCTTTGACCATTTTTATAGCTATCAGCGGATTGTATCTTTTTTTAATACATTACAAAATACACTCTGTATCTTCCTTTATCCGGGAGGCTCTTCCTAAAATATTAATCCTAAACAAAATCTCAGATATCTTCCCATATTGAATATCGGCTAGAATATGTCAACCCTTAGCCTAACAATTTTGACCTTAATTACTAAATCTTGGTGCAAACACTAACCTACATACCCGTTTGAATAACCACAGATGAAGCCAAAAGTACAAAAAAAAAATCTTGAATGAAGATAGTGAGAAATGAAACGACGACTCGACACTCCCAACAGAAATGAAGTTTGTGGATCAGTTTGACATTGGTTCGCGGCTCCATATGATCAGGTGCAAGACTAATCGCAATAACAGTATGAGGGGTGTTTTTATATTTTTTTTAAAAAAATTATATAAATATTAAAATATGAATAAAGAGTGGATGATGATTACTTATCTATTTGTTTGTTTTAAGATTTGCGTTACTTATATTGAAAAAAAAGTATAGAAACATTGCTCGGACAGTACATATAGTAGACATGAGAAAAGCAACAAAATATTTGCTCACAAAAGAAAAGCATCAAAACCAATGGAAATTATTTGCCATCACACAGTACGTGGCACGTTGCAAACGGCATGCGTCCCTCCCTCCTGCAAGCTGCGAGCCGTCGATTGGTCGATCGTTCACTCGGAGCCGAGGCGCACACAGGCCGCGCAGCGAGATCGGCCAAGTGGAACTCGCAGGTAGTCCAGCTGGAACAGCCCGTCGTTGGCTCGCCGGCCCTCGCCGACCACCGCGCCGTCACAGGCCTCCCTGATGAAGCATCTGGTTCGGGAGAAGGTGACACTGTAGTCGAGCTCGCCGAGCCTGGACACTGACACTATGTTCTTCGCCAGGCCGGGAACGTAGAGCACGCCGGGGAGGGTGACTGATCCTTGGAGACGTACAGACCCATGGCCGAGTATCGGCAGCAGAGAACCGTTGGCCACACAAACTGAACGGCCGGTCTGCGGCGCAGGCATGAAGTCGGCGAGGAGGCCCATATCTCCGGTGGCGTGGCACGACGCGCCGGAGTCGATGATGAATCCATCGCTGCGCATTGTTAAAGCAGGTGCCGGTGTACGGTTGCCTTCAGCACTGACACCGTTTGCTGACGTCGAGGTAGGCGGAGCATCGGCGGCGAACAGCTGCTCGTCACCCGGTTCAAAGAATGCGGTCGGCGGATCAATGCCACAGATTAAGTGACGGTGGCTTAGTTTTGCTGAAATCTTCTTCCCACTATTCTTCCGGCCGGCTGCTCTGTTATTTACCCCTGGTATATTCGCGTGCCAGTTGGCCGCCAGCAGGAACGGAGTGCCAAATGCAGCAACGGAACTAGAATCTACAATGGCACGAGCGGAAGCTTTACGGCCATTGTTATTGCTTTTATAAATCAGATCATCAACTGCACTGGAACCACATCCATGCACACATACTGGTTAGGGCTGGTAAAAAAGTTTGTTAGGGTTCAAATCAAAATTTCTTCGATTACAGTAATAGGTTTAAAATTGAAATAAGTCTAGAAGATTTCTTCGTATGTTTCTAAAAGTTTCTAGAAGATTCAAGAAAGTTTCAAGACCAAGTTTTAAAAAGTTTCAGATTTGTGAACTTAAATTTCACTAAGATTTATCAAAATAGTTTAAAAAAGTTTCAGTAGTTTCAAAGGTTTCATCATGTTTCAACCCAAAAGTTTTAAGAAGTTTAAGCAAGTTTCAATAGTTTTGACGAATTTTGACAAGTTTGAACCAAAAATTTCAAGAAATACTAAGAAGTTTCAGAAAGTTTCGATGAGTTCACCGTGGTTATGAGTCTGTCATAGACAGCAACGGTGCTTGTGCCCACCTTAGCCAATGCCACGCCGGGATGGGACATGGAGAGAAGGGTGATGGAGGTAGTAAAGGGCGTTAGACGTACGTGACAATCCATGGTTGCTATGGACGGTGTAGGTGGTCGGCATCATCACTCATCTCAGGTGTCATGAAGCACCTCCACAACTTCCTCCCGAACTTCTTCAGCTCGCCCCGCACGAGTGCAGAGAGAGAGAGAGAGAGAGAGGAGTTTGGTTTTACGAGAGATAAAGCCTGGTTATCATAGAGAGATAGTAGTCTTATAAGAGATAGTGGAGTTTGGTTCTCATAGAAAGAGAGAACAGTCTAGTTCTCAGTTTTGGATCAGGTAGATATCAATGATAGGCTAAGAGAACAGATTAGATAGTGTCGACGTCCATATTAAACGGTGGAGATGTATCCCGTCAGGGTAGGTTTTGATGATATAGCGATTCCTAACTCTCTTTTTTTTTGGTACTTGTACGATTGCCTAGAACAAGAGAACAAATTGATGGGCTGGAGTAAAGCAATACGTCTGCAACAATCCAGCATGGATGCTGTATCAGCAGAACCAACATCATCATCATCGTAAGTCGAGTCTGGTACGAGAGCACACCAGCGACCATGACTTACAGAAGCACGAGCCGCTTGATCAGTAGTCGTGCATTGCCAAGTGCAGAGGTCACTAGTATGGATGATGTGGTGGCATGCTCTGAATTATAAGTGATGGTAGATTTACTTGTCAGAACCAAGACAGAACTGACAGATCAAGCGAAGGCTGTACGATTGCCAAGAATACAAGAACAAATTACTAACAACAGTAAATAATAGGTCTGGGTTAGAGCATTACGTACGGACCTGAACTGCGTTGCAGATTCAGAACCAGCATCACCGTCGCTCATGTCGTGAGCGATCAAGAGACCCAAGGGGTTGATTCTTCGTTGGCTGCCCAGTGACTGCAACGTGCTCTGGTCGTCCCGTGACATGTCTGCAATCGACGGACGATCGATGAAAGGAGAAGATCTCTGGACCTCGAAGAAGATATCCGTATTAGTTGGATTCATCAGCCAAAATAAGGTAAACTGCAATACTACTACACTGTCTTAATTTCCGCCATTATCGATCGTTTGTGTTGTGAGCACAACAAACAAGCAACAATTAAGCGAGAATCTATGAGAGCTGCAAAATACTGCACTTGTGCTACGGTTTATCAATTGATCTAGTCTCTCTCTCTCTCTCTCTCTCTCTCTCTCTCTCTCTCTCTCTCTTAGCTAGAGAGCAACCAAGAGAGGGCAAAGCTGGTTAGCTTCCTCTTGGCCGTCTTATATATCGGACCAGGTGGCGCTCAAGAGTACACGCGTGATATCATAGGTATCGACCTTAACAATACATGTTGTATCGGCAAGTAGTATTTATATATACTAGAGAGTAGAGAGGATGGTCTCTCTGGCTTATCTCACGCGGCTGACGCCCGCGCCGCGTCGCGCTAATAAACTGAGTCTACGATTGGCCGAGACAGCTGGTACTCAAAACATCGGTTGAGCAGAGCCCCGTTGGTTACAAGGGTTATATATGAATATTCTGATCCAAACAAAGTTAGCACATAGTAGTATTCTACTATATATATTCTCTCCATTTAACTAACAACTACTCCCTTTATTTTGTAATACATGTCATTCTAGCATCTAAATTTTTGTTTCTAAATACACGTCATTCTATAACTTTAAGATGACTTTTTACTTTTTTTTCCCTTTGTATACCCCTCTCTTTAGCTATTTTCAATGTCATTTCTTAATATGGACAAGAGTAATAAACATCATCCAAAGAACAATAAGTAATCTAATGAAGATGGATAATACAATCTTTTATACATATGTCTTAGTAGATATGCAATATCCTAGAAAAAACAAACATCTGTTAAGGAACAGATAGTAAAACATAAATGATTTCTACAAAATTCCCGTGTCGGCTTATAAATTATAATGACCAATGGATAAGAGTTGAATGCATACCTAACGGTCCAGTATTCTACGGTAGGTACATAAAGAGAGATGGAGACCTTTGTCTTGATCTCATTTATTTATGTTTATCTCCTCCTATCTTTTTTGAGAAGTTCCTTTTTTTTCCCTTTCGCTCTTTCTTGGATACGACCTCATTTCATTTCTACCGAGATATTATATTTCAACCCGGCCAGCTAGCTCTTGGGAATCCAGTGAGACCGAAACAGGAATCTCAGTGGCTCAGGGAACCCCAATGTTGTCTCGGCTACGCACGTGCAGTTGAACAAGACACGCGGACAGTCCCATGTATCTCGTACTACAAACATATCAGCACCAATATCACAACCTAATGACTGGTGCCCGGACGTCCGAAAATTTCAGATACATTGCAACATTTTTTCCCACACGTGCAACATTTTTTACCAATGCGTGCAATATTTTCCTTTAACAAATAGTAAAAATCGCTACAGTAAACAGATGTTGCAAGCATTCAAAAAAATGTTGCACACGGAGGAAACAAAAATGTTGCAGGAGGCGTCCGATGTGATGAACAGTAATCGGACGTCCGAGCGCTAGTTTCACCCATATCACAAACCTTCCGTTGCTAGCTTCTGATAATTGACCGGCAGACGACCAAACGTCTCTGTGATCTTCGGGGCTTGATAAAAGTAGTGAATCGCCGTCGAACAGTCGGACTCAGGGACGGGTAGCTTGCGAATCCATTGCCGCGGTAGGGGTGGGCACTTTTAAACCGAAACCGAAAAACCGAACCGAACCGAACAAACCGAAATTTTCGGTTTTTTCGGTTTGCGGTTTGCGGTTCGGTTTTTATTTTAGCACTATTCGGTTTTCGGTTCGGTTTTCATCTTTCAAAAACCGAACAAACCGGTTTACCCAAAAACCGAATTCTCTGCTGGTGGTCATGGCCAGTCCAGTCGCTCGCCAACCCACTAACCCAGGCCCGGCAAACATTCGGCGGTCCATTCCTTCCATTCGCAAAACGCAAAAGCCCCAACCCCCAAGACCAATAGCCAGAGCGGCCGGCCAACCCTAATCCCTAACCCTAGTTCCCCAGGCGCAGCCGCAGAGCCGCCGCGCAGATCCAGTGAATCTCGGTCTTCGCCTCTTCGGTCTTCCTTCCCAGCGCCCGGCCGCCTATGGAGTCTCGGCAGGCCGGCAGCACTGCCCTCCTCTGGCGCAGCGACGCACATGGTGCAACCTCAGCGGCGCGCCGCTTCCTTCCCGGCAAGCAGGCGACGTCAGAACTGGAGAATGCTCACACTTTTGTTTTGTTTTCACTTTTCAGTACATGAACACCTCCAGAAGATATCTCAGGTTTGTGGAGTCTGGAGTGAAGATATCTTAGTAGCGCCTGGAGTCTGGAGTGGAGTTGTGGTGCTGTGATTTTCCTGTACTTGTAGATGGATGTGTGATATGCTAGTGCTATACTGGACAATATGTGATGTGCTAATTGGTAATTGCTTGTCATTTGTCACACCTGATGACCTGAACATTTTGTATTGCTAGTGCTATATACTGGACAATATGTCATATGCCTGCTGGAGTGCTGGCTAGATTAGTGGATTTCTTCTGTTTAGTGTTTATATATTTGAAGTAGATGGATCATGGATGTGTGATGTGCTAGACTACTAGTGCTATACTGGAGTAACTGGTTGTATTGCTAGTGCTAATTGCTTGTCATGTGCTAATTGCTTGTCATTTGTATTGGTTGTATTGCTAGTGCTAATTGCTTGTCATGTGCTATACAATGGATGTATTGCTGTATTTGTTCGGTTGCTGACTGCCTGACTTGCTGAGCCTGTGCTGTTTGGAAATTCGGTTTACCGAATAACCGAAAAAACCGAATTCGGTTTTTTCGGTTCGGTTTTTTCGGTTATTCGGTTTCGGTTCGGTTTTCGTCTTTCAAAAACCGATTTTTTTAAAAAACCGAAAAAACCGAACCGAAAAAACCGAATGCCCACCCCTAGCCGCGGGCCGCGGCTAGCATGAGCCCCTCCCTGCACGCGAAAGCTTCAACCTCCTCTGCATTAGTGCTATTCAACAGCGAACGCCACAACCAGGGCCGTGCCGACAAAATAAGGGGCCCTGTACTAAACTCTAGAATGATGCCTCTCTTACTAAAAAATTAGAACTACAATAATACAAAAGTTGTAATATATCATAGACCAATAGAATATATCAAGAAACATACCTATTCAACTCTTGTTGCATAATTTTTACTTGAACAACTTTATTCTTTTAGTGTTCCTTGAAATGAATTCTTCAATGATATGCTCATATTCAATTTTCTCTAACAATCCACTCTCAAGTGCTATTGTGGCCAAATCAGTGAGCCTCTGTTGTGTCATTGTAGAACGCAAATAGGACTTTAATAGCTTCAGTTTAGAAAAGCTTCGTTCCGCTGATGCAACAGTCACTGGAATGGTCAACAGAACTCTATATGCAATACTTGCATTAGGAAAAGAATCATGCCGCTTTAGAAACTTGAGAATTTCCACAGGCCCCATCTTTTCATTTGGAATGAAATTTTGAAGGAGCTTCAACTCCACGTACAATTCATTGGCATCAACATCAGACTGTCCATCTTTTTTAAGCGAAGCCTCTAGATTATCACAAGAAGACTTCAGACTCTCATTATCCAATGACTGCAATATTTCAGAAGTAAATAAGAATCCAAAAATCTTCTGGTAACCCTGATATTGTTCAAATCTCCTTGTAAGTGAGGAAATTGCTTGATCAACAATAGGTATAAAATAACTGATTCTAAATGATTCCTCTGCAGACTGTGTGACAACATTTGTGTCATCGGGGTTCTCATCAAAATGTCTCTTTCTTTTAATTTCTCGTCTTTTACGAAATGATGTACCAATATCCATCTCAAGTGCAATACCGTTGGCTATCTTCAATGCTTCTAAGAAACCAATTTCCCTATAGTCCTTGAAGAAAGAAATCAGCCCTTGCACTTTCTTAATGGCAACATAGATAAGCATATCTTTTGCTTGCAAATGTTTGCTTACTGAATTAACAGCATACAATACCTCATACCAAATGACTATTGCCACTATAAATTCAAACTCTCCAAGTTCATTGTTTGCCAAACCTTTAGCCTCACTGCTTGTTTTTGCATCATTATCAAGATCCGCTACGAAATTAAAAAACATGTGTTATAATTGGAGATAGCCAAAGAAATTACAATATTGGAAAAATATGAAAGTATTGGGCACCTGAAGTAGAGCCTCCCGAATATCCGCACACTGAAATCTGATAGCTTTAACAATTTCAACACGACTCTCCCAACGTGTAGCTGACACTGACTTGAGAGTCAATCCTTCTATGTTATCTTTTAGAATCTGCCATTTCTTAGTGGAATTAGAAAATATTGTATATATGCGTTGGATGATTCCAAAGAAGTCTTTAGCTTTTCCACATGTCTTGGCCATATCACAAAGTGTTAAATTAAGGCTATGGCAACTACAAGCAGAATAGAAAGCTCTAGGATTTAAATCCAAAAGTTTCTTTTGAACCCCTTTTTTGCTTCCTTTCATATTTGATCCATTATCATATCCTTGTCCTCTCACATCATCTATATCAAGATCAAGACTCTTTAGCTCATTCTCAGAGCACATCAAAAGACCTTGCCCATCAGATCATTGACATCTAAAAATCCAAGAAAGGATTCTTCAATAGTAACATGACTCGAAGATGAATCCACATATCTTATAATTAAAGACATTTGTTCTTGGTGGCTTGCATCAGGGGTACAATCAAGTATGACAGAGAAATACTTTGCCTTCTTTATTTTTTTAACAATTTCAGACTTAATAGCAGAAGCAAGTAAGTGTATCAACTCATTCTGAATCTTATTATCAAGATAATGAGCTTGAGTTTCTTCATTTGTAATACGACGAACATGCTCTTGAATAACTGGGTCAAATTCAGCCAACATCTCTACCAAACCCAAGAAATTTCCATTGCTATCATCATACAGTTTACTATTAGTACCACGAAAGGCTAGATTATGCTTGGCAAGAAACTTTACAATGCAAACAATCCTGAACAAAACTTTTCTCCAGTGGTCCTTTTCTTTCTCAAGTTGTCCTTAAGCAGTTTTATCAATAGTTTGATCCGTTTGGAATCTATTACGCAACTCATACCAAGTGGTCATATTCAAAACATGGTCAGCACTTGTCTCATGCTCTTTAAGTCTAGTGCCAAGATGTATCCAATCATTATACCCCTCATTTGCCAACTGACCTTTTCGATGCCCTTTTGTAAACAATTTACAACCAAAGCAAAAGACTTTATCAAATTCCTTAGAATAGACAAGCCAATCTATCACAATGCTCCCCATTTGGTAGAATTCTATTATAAAATAGTGCAGAAAACCTTCTAGAATATTTATCCCTAGGACCTTTCTGAATTGATAAGTCTCTTCTAGGGCCCTTTTGTGCTAAAATATCAATCTGCTTAGAATCAAGGGAATCCCAATATCTTGGATCAAATATATCAGGCTGAAAAGAATCACTAGCATCCGCAACAGGTGAATTATTCAAGTTAACATCAATACTAGCAGCATCGATGTTAATATCCTCAACCTCAACATTATTTTCAGATTAAATCGACCATGTACAGAATACTATCATCATTATTATCAAGTGCAACCTCAACATTATTCTTTGTCTCTATCTGACCATCTCTAGGACCATTGTCAGCATTATTATCAAGTGCAGGGCCTTGATCCAATGACTGATTACCAGGGGACATTTGTGATTCTTTTATAATAAACCTATCCATAGCTCCTTTCTGAGACTGAGTTAAATCCTCTATTCTTTGCCTTTTCTTACGTTTTTTGGAACCAGAATCATATTTTCTAGATCGATTCGCAGAAGACATGAGGTTGATAGTTGGATCTTGGAATACTAAACCAATTGGCGCACATGTATAAATAGAACAAATTATTTAATTAAGTAATTAACAAAGTAGGCAAATAATCATTAAAGAAGACTATTATGAATCAAGTTCAAGAAAAAGATTAAAAAATTACCTTGACTCCTTGAGTCCTGCCTGCCGCAGGCGACGGCCTAGCCTGCTGGTTGTGTCTCCTAGCCCTGCCGTCTCAGCGATCACTGGCGTTGTGGCCTTGTGGGGATGACCGGATGAGGGTAAGGACTAAGGCGAGACGGCTAGAAGAATTACCGATGGCGACATACGCACGGGCAAGGCCAAGGAAAAGTCGCGATCATGAGCGATCGGGGACTCACACGGAAGGGCAAGCAGCGGAGGCGTGATGACGCTGGGTCCGAAGACACCCAACCGACGCCGGGAGATTTGGGCTGCATCTGCTGCATTACCGCAGCATTAAAAATTTTGGTGGGCCTCTGGGATTTGGGGGCCCTGTTCGGTGGAACATGTTGCACTCCCTTTCGCACGGCACTGGCCACAACTACAAAACACAATATCATAGACAGTTCAAAGTTGATATCTCAAACGGTTTAGTGAACCGTCAGCGACAAAATGTTAGTGATAAAAAGAGCACGTCATATACTGTTTGAGAACCGTCTAAAGATTATCATCACAAACAATTCTAAACCAGAACAATCTATAATACAAATTGTACGGGGCATGCAGCCGCAGAATGAGCAACGGTGAGTTTTACGAGGTTATCCTTCCTTGTTTCTGACGTCCAGGCTTGAGTCCTGACACAGTAGCATCCGATCGGTGTTCCTTCTATACACCTTGTAACACTTCGGTTTTTTTTCTCCTAACGCAACAGGACAAGGAGGTTCCATTGCAGAGGAGATCCCGTGTCCTTGTTCATCTCCCGAGAAGAAACAGAGAGTGAAAGGAGAAGGAATACTTCTAAATTTGTCTTTAAAATAATATATTTTAAAAATAATTTTAAGAATATTACGATTTTTTTTAAAAAATGCACAGAAGAAGTGTCACCAAATTCTATCGCCACTGATTCAGGCTATATTCCTCAAAAAGTTAAAGGTTAGTAGTTCTTTTTCGCAATCGGAATTTCTAAGTCAAAGAAGCATCAATTCCCCGGTAATTAAAGGCGCGTTTGGTATCCTGTATGTGCGTGGCCTGGCTCATTTGATACATTGACCGTGAACTGTACGAGTGTTTGGTTGCTCGTGATTGACGCTGCGGGCTCGGCTCGGCGGTGCAACTTCGGCCAAACGCGAGGGCCATCTCAGACGCGGAGACACTGGCGGGGCCGCTTCGCGGGCGGGCTCGAGCGAGCAGCTCTCCAGACTGGAACCAAACACGCCATAAATCGCGGAGACGATCGATCGTCACTCAGAGATCAGACCGTGCAGTCCGGTCCAAAGGGAATAACTAACTCGCTACAGTGACATGGTTTGAATTGGATCTCTTGTTTTGTTTGATTATATGAGTTGGTTTTTTTTCGAAAGAGCAGCAAGAGAATTGCTGCAAACTTTATTAAGAAGAAGGAAAACTATGGTTTGGGTCCTATTTTTTAAGGGAAAAATCGGACTCATGAAAAAACCTCACAATTACCTAGCACTAGAAGAAAGCAACAGTACCACTAGAAAAAAACCATAAAGAGAATAGAAAAAAGAAAACTTAGAACAATAACCGACACCACCACTGGGTAATTCCGTAAGCTAAGTTGACATAGCAAAATCACGGGTGAACACTGCATCCTTATCGCTGTGGCCACTTGTTGGGTTTCCCGTTGGAATTCTCCCCCAGGAGCAGCACCGTTTGCGGAAGCCGGGAGATACGCTCTGTTCTGGTTAGACACGCGCAAAAATCATACGACCAATTAAGACCCGATTCACACAGAATAGTTAAACACGGCCCACCGGATCACCGTCCGTTGAGTAGTCCATCTTTTTTTTTTAAGGTGACGTTTGGTTGCTGGATGAGGCTGGATAGGATATGAACATCTACAACTTATAGTTTTGTGATATAATTTCTACTAAATTCTATAGTTTTATATTATAGAAGCTAAAATCTATTGTTTTCTGATAGTTGGTAAAAAAATAAATATAGTTTTGTGACATTTAGGCCATGTTTGGATCCCTGGGCTAATTGTTAGCTTGATAAAAATTAGCCCTAGTCTATCAAACAGGAAGACTAATAGGTGGGCTAATTTTTAACCAACCCCTCAGCTAACAATTAGTCCATTAGCTGGTGGGTAGGAGCTAATTCGGACTAATAGCATATAACACGCTGAGAAAAGTCTGCAATACCCTCGCGCGAAAAGATGTGAATCACCAGCTGTTATGAGGGATATACTTGACTTTTCTAAGAAATTAGCCCAACCATTAGCCATGTATCCAAACAGCACTGGGCTAATTTTAGATGGGCTAATTATTAGCTAGCTAGCAATTAGCTCTAGCCATTAGCCAGCTAATAATTAGTTTTAGGGTATATTTGGATCCATTAGCACTAATAGTTAGCTAACTGATAGCTAATTGTAGGCTACTATTAGTTAGGGCTGTTTGGAGGTACTAGCTAATAGGTGGTTAAAATTTTAGTTGTTGGTGAAATGTCCATTGTACCTTTGCATTAATAGCTGTTTGCACAGGTCGAGGGCATATTAGTCATTTCACCATCTATTAGCAGTGAATTAGTAGGGAGAACCAACTAATGAGATAACTATTAGTCAAGTTAGCGCCTAACTGTTAGTCAGGTTATTAGCTAGCCTGCTTTGGATCCACTTGAGCTAATTTTAGCAACTAACTATATAGTGCATGGATCCAAACATGCCCTTAGGGCCTGTTAGGATCCATTAGAAGCTAATTAGCCGGCTAACTATTAGTTGGAGGGTGTTTGGATCCACCAGCTAATATGTAGCTAAAGTTAATCAATTGTCCAGATTACCCCTGTTTTCTTGCGGGCCTGTTTCAATGATTGAATCTTGTTTCTTGCTTCTCGAATGAGGGTAATTTAGAAAAATGCCACCTATTAGTTGCTATTAGCTGGGTTTGGTTAGCTAATGAGATAACCATTAGCTGGGTGCCCAGCTAATCTATTAACTGGTCCTGTTTGGATCCACCTTAGCTAATTTTTAGCCGCTAACTGTTAGCTACATGGATCCAAATAGGCCCTTAGTCCATCCAAACATGACCTTACTCAAAATAATTTGGACCGAGACAGCATTTTCATGTGAACAACCTATCCATAAGGGAAAGATAAAAATAGCTTTTCAAAAACCAAATCACACCATAACAACCAACTCTTTTTGTTAGATTAGCTAGAGTGAGAAGGCAAAACATAAACGAGTTATGAGTGAAATCACGGCCCAACTTTTTTTTTTCCACAAAATGAACTAAAGTGGTGTGGCAAGTAGGTTATTTTTCTTGTAGTATTCCTTATATTGTTGCTTTGAGATGCACTTTCCCTGTATTAATTATCGGCTTTGGTGGGGGGCTATTTTGTAATTTGCGGTTTTTGGGTGGCGAAACAGTAAAGATGCGATTGTACACAAAACCTGCTCTCTTTCTGCGGTTGGTTAATAAGAAGTCTGTCCGTTGCTATTGTTCGAGTGCTTGGAACGGACTATTTATTCTACCTGATATTGATATACTGTAATAATTCGTTCGGGGTAAAGAGATTGTATATATGGATGGTGAGTTCACTTACCATGTCCTATTTACCACTTATGCTTAAAAATATTATGTTGCTTCAGAGGACATACAGTCGGATTTTTTTTAGCGCTGACTTAACAATAAAACTGAAAATATGTACTATTGACCATGGAAAAAAATACTGCTTTATTTTCATGTAAAAATGTAAAATACTTTTAGCAGGCTATATTTCTTGTACTAGCATTTAGCAACGTATTGGAGGTATTACAAACGCCATGGTGTACTACGTACATTTAGAAAGGGGGCAATTTGCTGATTAGTAGCAAGCTGAAAGTGAATTGCAATATAAAAAGAGAAAGAAAGAAAGAAAGAAAGAAAAAGTAGCAGGGTGAATGTGGTGTGATTCGGGTGACATGAAAATGCGCTTGAATGGTATTGTTAGAGAACTAATGTGTGAAAATAGGATAACAGTAAAGGGTCTAGCTGCAATTATCCAATACATTAGTGAGAATGCTCCAAAATAGTCACATCACAGCACGATAGCTTTCGCGTGTTGGAAAGAGATCCAATGCAGTTCTCATTATGACTACAACTTTAACAGTTATACATTAACGGTTGGATAAAAAAGTAATGGTTTAGATTTTTTCAGACTATAGCAACAGTGTAGATCTGGATCGTTTGTTGTCTCGATCGGACGGTCCAACGGCCGCTACTGGTTAAGTTGCAATCCCATAACAGAGATTGAGCTTAGGTTTAGTCCCTATAAAAACTGTAACTTAAGTGGTCTCTATAGGTGTAGTCTTTCTGATTTAATCGACAGACAACAATATAGTATGAAAAAAGGATGAACAGTATTTTGTTACGCTATTTTCCGCCTGATCTGAGCTGTCGTATGAAAATTACTAGTCATGTTCTTGTGCGTTGCAACGAAAACTTAATTTGTGACAAAAATCTATTTGTAAAAAGCACTAATCTTGTCTGAATAATATTGTTCAATCTGAATATACAATGGTTGAAACTCAATTTACGATAAAAAGTTTATTTGTAAAGAGCACTAATAGTGGTAAAGATAGGTAATTAGCATATCCAGGTAATCAGATTTTAGTGCAATCATCACATAATCCAACTAAGAAAAGTTTCAAAAATTCTGAAAAAAATCATGGATGTACATATCATCTTACCCCATCTATATATAAAATTTCATGATCAAATTCGTCCTATGTTAAGAGTAATAAAAAGATAAATTTCTGACAAACTTGAATAGTTTAAATGCACCCTAAATTTGTCTTTTTGTAACTTCTAGCATAGGATGAATTTGATCATGAAATTTTATATGTAGATGGAGTAAGATGATATGTACATCCATGATTATTTTCAGAATTTTTTGAAACTTTTTATAGTTGGATTGCATGGTGATTGCACCAAAGTTCTAATTGCACTGGATATGCCCCTATTAAAAAGCAGTGATAAAGATAAGTAATTTTGATAAAGTGATATCAGAATAAACCCTTCTTTATATATTAGAGATTAAATTGCAGTCCTACAGAACTACACCTCCTGATATCTATCCCCATTACAGGAACCTTTCCTCTCGCACTCATCGAGGAAGAAGAGGATGCTGCCGCCGCCTTCGTCTTCGCCCTTGGTCTCTTCCCTCATGCCGCATCCCTGCACGGCGCCCTCGCCGGATAGCGACGGACCGCCGATTCCTCTCCCGACGGGTACTGCCGGCGCCCGAATCCTCTCCTGAATTTTCCCCAATTCGTTCACCCGCAAAATATTTACTGAATTCTTGTTGTCCATTTCCATCAAAGGGGAATCGGAGGCACTCCTCCGAAAAGCAACGATCTGAAGTCAGTAGCAGCGCCTGAGGACTCCAAAGACTGTATATTCGGCTTCATCCTCGATTCCGGGGTCGCCGAGCACGCCACGGGCAGCGCGGAATTGCTCTCCGAAGCAAGGGCCCCGGAATTCCCTCATGCCGCATCCCTCCACGGCGCCCTCGCCGGATAGCGACGAACCCGCCGATCCCTCTCCCGACAGGTACTCCCGGCGCCCGAATCCGTTTTTTTTTTTTTTTGAATAATAGGGTTTTCCCCAGTTTCATTATGGAAACCAACACGGATTTGGCGAGAATGCTGCATCTTGCGTTCAATTTGTGTCGTGGAGCAGTGAAACCAGATTTTGTTCAATTGGTATTGAACTAGATCTTCTTCTTCTCCGTTTTGCCACAATTTCAGTCAGTCCAGCCCGTCGTTCCTTTTCGCCGTCTGGGGCCGGCCGGACTCGCCGGCTCCACCAGCGTCGGCAACGCGCTTGCTTTCTTTCTCATCAAGGAGTGTTCGACGAGAAACATGCAAACTCGAAGTGATAGAAGGATCGGTTGATGGCTTTGGACAGTGGCTGGGGAGAAATTCTTCTCTTTATTAATTATAGATTAATTCTCTTATACAATACAGTGTTATATGAATAGCCAAGTGTGGCATTCGTAACCGCCATTGGAAAAAAAGCTTGCCTTCACCTTCACCTTCGTTCAATCATGGGGCTTGAAGAACGTCAGTTTGTACAATGACACACCATTGTCCACAATCGCGCCACCAATCCGCTCCCCCTCTTGCCACAGCTCCGCATAGTTCTCATAGAATGTGGTGACTATTTTGCTCTTTGCAAGCTGACGCACACTTATGAGATTCATGTCAAGCACAGGGACAAGGTACACATCTAAAATGTTGATTTCTGGTGACTGTATGTCACCAACTTTAGTGATGGGAAGCTGAAAACCATCAGCTACCGTGACAACCATCTCGGAGGGTGAATCACGTAGGTTTGTAAGGATTTTGGCATCACCCACCACATGGTGGACAGCGCCTGAATCCAGCCAAAGAGGCAGTACGGGGCTACCTGCGGAGGAAGAGCTGCCATCTCCAGGTGAATGTGAATGTGTTGCTACTAGTGCAAACATCTTGGATTCATTGCAATTTTCACCGTAACCACTGGAAATGAGCGGTGTTCCTTCACTTAACCTGACCAAGAACAGAGCTAGATTTAGTCACCAGTAGCATGAAGATGAAATGTTTTAATCTCCAAATTGAAAATTGGTATGGCAGAAGAGTAATGAAGTTGGTTCTACATAATGTGCTAGCAGATCAGTTTACGCATGTCAGCATTCTTGTGCACGTAATTGCACAAGGAGTGTTGGAGTACAATGCACCGAACAACTTGTAGCAGATTACTAACTTTGTTGGGTATACATCCAAATCCAATACATTGTGCACTATCAGTATGCTTGGATGGGACTGTCGAGATATTTGAGGCCCCAAGCTCCTACACAACTAACACTTCTGAAGATAAGTAAATTAGAAGCTTCACATACTTCCAGTCATTATGCAGTTACCTCTGACATGAGTTACCACTCTGCTCTTCAAATTCACCGAACATTAATTAGGTTGAATTGCATAATTCTTGTTATTTATCCATGTCAATTTGATGTGTTCCTCTCGATCAACTGGCCTATAATTTTCGATCGATTATGTCTATCTTTAACACTGTTATACATAGCGGGCAGTGACCCCACCTTTTTAAGCACTTATGAAGGCTGGTAGTTTTTGTCCCATTAATGTTAAAGTGTTACTAGCATTATTTACAAGCAAACTGCAAAAGTTTCTTGCTAGTAGAATTAAACATGACATAAATAATGAAGTCGCCGACATATTTGCATGCAGAGGAACTTCAATAATGTAATGTCTCGCATTTGCATCAAAAAGACTTTCAATCATAATCCATAATCTTTTGCATACCTTAAGTACAAATCATGTAAAAAAAGGCTGTTTAAAACTCAAAACAGACATTATCGAGGCATCTAACATGATTGAATGGCATGCCATAGTCATGTACTGAATATTTCTTGCGTATGTATAGTCGTTCACCTTTGTTAATCATCTTGTCCCTTGCCTTAACAATTCTGTGTTACCATAAACAGTGTTCCTCATATGTACATCAAACTAACAAGTAGACCAACACAGGGTAATCCAGTGCCTACGTTTGATAATGTGCTTTCGCATTCGCTCAAGATTATCATCCATTGCTTGTGACAAATATTTACAATGATCCCACAAAATGCATCCAATTACATTTGCTAACTACATTAAACAACCAATTGGTAAATGCAGACAACAATCAGGGAACCCTCTTGTAAATCCAAGGTAATCTTCCATCATGTGTATACATGGAAAACCCGACCTGAACCCAAATACCCTATCGGGTAAAAAACTATACCCGAACCCCAATCTGACGGGTACTCGAAATCTGGCGGCTACTCGACGGGTTTGTGCAATACTGCAGTTCTAGGGGTGGCAATAGGTTAGGTTGGGTGTGGGTTTTGCACCTGACTCGATAAGAATCCCAAACCAAAAAACCCGAGCCGAACCCGGTGGATACTGAACCCGACTCCAAACCCGGTGGGTACCGAACCCGACAGTAACCGATGGATATGTGAGGTATTTCAATACCCGATGGGTACCTGCAGGTGAAAATTAGAACTCGAACCCATCTTGGACACCCGACCCGAAGAACCCACAAGTGAAAATTAGAACCCGAATCCAACCCGATCGGATGCGGAATCCACAAGTACCCGAACCCGCGGGTCTAATTGCCATCTCTAGTGACATGCTCTGAATTATAAGTGATGGTAGATTTACTTGTCAGAACCAAGACAGAACTGACAGATCAAGCGAAGGCTGTACGCATGCCAAAAATACAAGAACAAATTACTAACAACAGTAAAAATAAATAGGTCTGGGTTGGAGCAATACGCACGGACCTGAAATGTGTTGCAGATTCAGAACCAGCATCACCGTCGCTCATGTCGTGAGCGGTCAAGAGACCGAACGGCTTGATTCTTCGTTGGCTGTCCAGTGACTGCAACGTGCTCCGGTCGTCTGGCGACATGTCTAAATTCAACGGACGGTTGCTGGAGAGAGAAGATCTCTGGACCTCGAAGAAAATATCCGCATTAGTTAGACTGGCTATGTATTTTAAACATACATAACAAAATCTATATCTAAACCACAAAGGCGCAAATACAAGAAGAAATTCCTCCCAAGAAATCGGCAAATCTGTAGGAACAACAGAGGTCGCGCGCGTAACAGAAGTCCACGCTTCCTATAACAAATGACCACCTCGGCCAAGCAAAACACAAACGAACGGTACGGTGCTTCGAAACCAGGCAAACCAGCCATGGTGAAGCCGAATCGGTTGGAACACGACGCATAGCCGGAGCGCGCTGACATCATCAACAAGTAGCTGGAAAAGGCTAGAGAGGGAGCAGCCTACCCGCCACTTTTTGGGCCGCTCGACGGGCGCGCCCTTAGCAGTGATGTCGAATGGGTCGGAGGCGCCGCCGCTGATGCTGCCCCAGCTGCCGCCCCCGCCGCGCCCTCGCGCAACCGCAGGAGAGATGACGCGCCTGGACGAACCCCTGAACCCCTCCGTTGCCCCGTGGTGGTGTGTATGTGTATGTGGTGCGGGGGACTTGAGTTGGGACGGAGGCGGGCGCCCTGCACAATATATATAGTGCGAGAGTAAGTCATAAGCGATAGACTGATAGCAACCTAGGCGCAAAAGCACAATTCTGCTGTTAATCAATTCTCAACCTAGGCGCAAAAGCACAATTCTGCAGCAAGCAAAAGCACAATTCTGCTGCGGGGGACTTGAGTTGGGACGGAGGCGGGCGCCCTGCACAATAATACAATATATATTGCGATAGATAAGTCATAAGCGATAGACTGATAGCAACCTAGGCGCAAAAGCACAATTCTGCTGTTAATCAATTCTCAACCAAAGCGCAAAAGCACAATTCCTAAGCGCAAAAGCACAATTCTGCAGCAGAACAATTCTGCAGCAAGCAAAAGCACAATTCTGCTGCAGAATTGTGCTTTTGCGCGCAGCAGAGTTGTGCTTTTGCGCCTAGGTTGATATCAGTCTATCGCTACTTTCCTATTCCTTTGAAGTAAAACTGAGAGGTTGGACTTGGAGTTGGGACTAGAGCTGGGCACTGGGCCGGGCTATTTTGGGTCAGCATGAGGTACGCCCGACCCAGTCTGGTCCACGGTCTAGTATGGAACTGTTCTAAATGGGCCGGGCTGGCACGGTTGTCCAGGTCGTGCCGGGCATGCTAATCGGGCACGATGGGCGACCCGGCCCAACACGACATCCGGTGTGGCTTAAGCCAAGACGTTCAAACAAGCACGATCTCAGACATGTGTAGGTGAGCAAATCAAGAAGTAAAGGAAGAAAACTCTGGATAGATCAGAGAAAAGGAAGGAAATATATCAATCCGTTGTATGTGTAGGTGAGCAAATCAAGGAGTAAATGCATGACTGCATGCATGTGACTGGAAGGAGGAACTAAATCAAGGAAATCGAGAAGAATAAACACAATAGGATTTTGTTTCGACCGGAGAAAAAGAAAGTCCTAGACAGATAAAAAAAGAAATCAATCCGTGATCATTTTCTCTTTAGTAATAGTATAAATGGGCTGGACCTGGGCCGACACGGCATGAAGTAGACACGGCTTAAATGGATCGTGCTCGGGATCGCCGGCGACAGGTGGTCACCATTCCCAAGACGGCGAACACGATGGGTCGTCACGGTCCAGTACGGCTTAGATCCGAAGCACGATAGACCCGTGCCGGACCGACCCAGCTCGGCACGACGCCCATCTCTAGTTGGGACTCGGACAAGAGGGCTAAGTCGGGCTAGTTTCTCTGACCTGTCACTGGTGCGTTCGTCCTAGCCTTTCTGTCTAGGAAAGGGAGCTACAAGTAATCCAGTCAG
The DNA here is from genome assembly GCA_036346375.1 of Guadua angustifolia. Classification (NCBI taxonomy): domain Eukaryota; kingdom Viridiplantae; phylum Streptophyta; class Magnoliopsida; order Poales; family Poaceae; genus Guadua; species Guadua angustifolia. The sequence goes on from CM070520.1 coordinate 4,573,640, forward strand.
CCTTTCAGCTTACCACTAGTTATATATGATGTCCAGATTATACTAAAAACTGAGCTGTACAGAGGGTTCACCGGCTTCTCGAAGCTGATATTTTGCCTTTTTCTTTACACCGTTGTATATGACCTATTAAATTTAGGTCGTTATGGCGAAATTTAGGACCAAATAAAAATTTTGCAAATTTTATTACTACATCCCATCAAAAAAAGTTTCGTTTTGGATATAAGTGTAATCAAACTTTTGAAACTTCGATTATCAATACCTTTTACATATTTAAATTAAATACATAAAAAACATATATGTAGATTTATCTCAAAAATACTTTCATAATATTATAATTTTATTACGTTTATAAATATAATATCATAGAAATTAGTGATCAAAGCCATATTTTAGCGTACGTGTTCGACATCTAAAACGACAACTATTTGCAGTCAAGGGAGTAGATCTTACAAAAACCAACCTCTCAGCTCGTTTCCATAACTATAGAATTCTTGCGTTCCAAACAACCTTAAGCACCAAGCTCCTGGTAAACGACCGCTCGAATATCTAGTTTTCAATCAGGTCCTGTTATTATGCAAGTTTCTATATTACATTACATATTTTATAGCATCTAGAATTCTCGCGCAACTAGCGACGCCACATCAGCACCTGGCCGTTTGTAGAGATGGCCAAACGAGCTGGCCCGAGACACGATATTGTTGGCCCCACCTAGGCAGAGCACGGCCCAGATGTAAACGGGCTGTGTTAGCGTGGCCCGCGAGCCCATATCTTGCTTGGGTTGGCACCCCGACACGGTTCGTTTAGTACGAAAAATAGCCGTTTTACAGTCGTTGGAGGTTTAAAAAATTCAAAAAAATCGAAAAAATCCTAATTTTTTTCCTACAAATAGGTGGCTGCCCTCTCATTTCCACACTAGCAATCTTGCACTCTTTTCTATTAATTCTCTTGTGAAAATTCTTTTGCTCTTGAGGGTAATTTGACAAAATTCAAAATAGTTTTGCCAAAAATTAAAAAAAAAACGGAATTCGGCTTCCGGCTTCTATCAAGAAATCAATGTAATAATTATGATTTAATTTTTCATTTTGTTATTATTTTAAATCATATTTTAGTATCAATAGCATAATTATTTATTGTAGTTTTCTTTATAGAGCTAGGAGATTTTCCGTCTTTCCCAGCTGATTTTGGGATTTCACGCGATGTGCTTCTTGCATCCTATGAAGTTCAAGAGTTGCAGGAGCTGTACCATCCTCAGGCTCTACCAGTGCTACTGCGTCGATAAGCATCGGGACAAAAAGATCAAGACGCAGTATATCAGGAATCTGGGAAGATTTTGAGCAGATTTTTGAGACATCAGAGGGCGTCCAGAGCAGGTATGCTCTTGTAAATACTGTAAACACAAATTAACTACGAAATCTTCAAGTGGAATGGGGCACTTAAAGAGACATGCTGATAGCTGCAAAAGAAAAGTGGGGGTGGCTTTGAGACAAACGCAGCTGCAGTACAACCCAAAACGGTACGGTACGTAATTAGGACTACAATCCTGAGGTAACTCATGAATCTCTCTATCGATTGATCACTTCTAAAAATCATCCTTTAAACTTTGGTGAATCACATGCGTTTGAAAACTATATTAAGATCACTCATAATCCTAGGTTTTCTATAGTTTCTAGGTCGATAACAACTAGAGATTTAATTAAATACTATAATAATTATAGTAATAAGTTAAAATAGCAATTTAGTGCTTATACTTTTTCTGTGTATTTAACATCTAACATATGGAGTGGTAGAGCTAAAGAGAATTACCTTAGTGTAGTTGCTCATTATGTAAACAATGAATGGCAACTAGAAAAGAGAATTATAGGATTCAAGTTAATTGATGTAGCACAAACTGGTGAAAATATTGCTAATTATATTGTAAAAGTTGCGAAAGATTTTGACCTTACTGATAAGATTTTGCTAATAACATTAGATAATGCTTCAGCAAATACTTTTGCCATGAACGTTCTTAGTCCGCTTTTTAATTCGTATGTTGAATCTTTCTTATTACATTAGCGTTGTGCTTGTCACATTATTAATCTTATAGCTAAATCTAGTTTGAAGAGGTCAAATCAGTATCTTGAATTTTTTCCCACTGCAATATCTTTCCTAAATAATTCTAATAAATGAGTTGTAGCATATAAGACTTATTATATTGCAATGAATGTGTGTCCACATAAGTTTGGTTTGGATTTGCCTGTTAGATGGAACTCTACTTACTTGATACTTAAATCTTTCATACCATATGAGAGCACATTTTCTATTTTTATTAACACGCACTATCGTAGACAGGATAGTCAACCGCTACTTATAGAGCAACATTGGTATATTACTAAATACTTGCTATCATTTTTAGAATTTTTTTTATGATTCCATCGTTGCTTTATCTAAATTAAGTTTATTACTCAACTTTGCTTTAATTGTGTATCATATTTTAGAAATTGCTACCTACTTAAGGAGCCACAAAATGATAATATATTGCGTAAAGTTGTTTATACTATGAAAACTAAAATTTTGAAATATTGACAAGAAATTCCTGTGATATGTGCATTTCTATATAGTTTAGATTCTAGAGCTAAAGTTCGAGAATTCTTTAATGTTCTCTTACTTCTAAGTGATATAGTAGGTACTGATTATTCTAGTTATTTTTCAAATGTCCGTACTAATTTATCTCAAGTTTATAATAAATATGATCAGAAATTTATTGGAGCTCGCATTTAGCGACCTCCACCAGTACCCACAACAAGTAAGAAGAAAACTGCGTGAGGAAGGAAGGATATGGGGTGCAGGTGGCTCTTCTCAAGGAGTTCGACTACAACAACCACAAGTGCGAACACATCAAGCAGTGGAGATCTAGCTGCCTATCTTAATAGCGACACTGTCAATTATCAAGAGCAGCAAAAGGAGGACTTTAGCATTTTGTGGTGGTGGCACAAGCACAAGATAATATATTCGGTGCTCTCCATATTAGCACATGATGTGTTGATAGTTCCTGTCTCCACGGTTTCTTCAGAGTCTACTTTTGGTCTATCCAGAAGAATAATCGAGGATAAAAGAACAAATCTGACAAGTGAAATGGTGGAAATACTTCCCACTGTGAAAGATTAGGAACAAGCTGATCAACGAGCTCAACATACTTCAGAAAATGTTGAGCTAGCAAAGGCATTCAAAAATCTTTATCTAGATAATTAGGAAGAATAATTGTAATTTTCACTTTTTTTACTGTATCACTGAGCTATATGTTGTACTCTTTTTCTTTGTCAAGGTTTTCTTGTGTCGAGTTTTTACTTAGAAAAGTTTTTAACGAGGCAGCCAGATATCAATAAAGCTCATTATTTAATTACAATTATTTATCTCATTTTTTTACCTTTTTCTTAATTTATATATATATAATGTTTTTCTACATCCTTCAAATTTTTCTAATTATTCTAAAAGTTTCCTATTTTTTGAATTTTTTTCTACAATTTTTTCATGTTTTTTATTTTTTAACTTTTTATTTTTTTTGATGCTAATCTGGTGACCTGCGTTCTACACTCAGATTTACCGATTAGCCCCAGAGGTCATACTTGTCGCTTCTTCAAGACGTGGCCAGATGGCATGGCTAGGTGTGGGCATTCGATTTGATCGGTTTGGTTTTAAAATAATTCGGTTTTTTGAAATTGGCAACCGAATTTCTTGGATCAAAATAAAAAATCGAACCGAATTAACCGAAATATTTCAGTTCGGTTTTTTGGTTAATTGAAATATAAATAAACACTAGATAGATTAGATTTAGTCCTTCTCAATCGCAACACAGAGTAGAGATAAACTCACACAATATTCATAGATCATCATAATACAAGTATAATAGAACATATAAATATACCAAACATATGCATAAATGTATTAGAAAATGAGAATTGTTTAGTGGCTTTGGGAATAACATTATAAAAGTTGTACTGTACATAGGCTATTCGGTTATTTCGGTTTTTAAAGAAAAAAATGAACCAAAAATCGAATTATATCAAAACAAAAACCAAAATAAAAACTAAAAACCGAAAAAACTAAAATAATCAATTAATTCGGTTCAATTTGATAATTCAATTTCGGTTTAAAAATGTCTACCCCTAGACATGACCCGTTTATCTGTCAGGGCCGAAACTGGCCGGACCATGCCGGGCCACCCATCCGGCCATCTCATTCACAGCACGTCAGCCCTCCCCCACTGCATCGAGGAAGACGAGGGTTCCGCCACCGCCTTCGTCTTCGCCCATGTACCTTCCCCCCTCCACGGCGCCCTTGGTGGAGAGCGACGGACCAGCCGATCCCTCTCCCGACAGGTACTCCCACCGCCCGAATCCTCTCCCTGAAAATTTTCTCCAATTCGTTCGCCTGCAAAGAATTTACTCAGTTCTTGGTGTCCATTTCCATCAAAGGGGTATCGGAGGCACTCTTCCGAGAAGCAACGATCTGAAATCAGTAGCAGCGCCTGAGGACTCCAAAAACTGTACATTCGGCTTCATCCTCGATTCCGGAGTCGCCGAGCACGCCACGGGCAGCGCGGAATTGCTCTCCGAAGCAAGGGCCCCGGAAAACGGCGGCGGCCGTACTAGTTTCTGCGGACGCGTTGGGAAGGACCTGCCAGTCGTCGCCGTGGGCTCCATAAACACGCCGCGCTTCGCTATCCCCGACGTCCGCCATGTCCCCGACCTCGGAACTGGATCTACTCTCGTATCCGTCCGCCAACTCGCGCGGTGGGGCCTCGCCGTCACGTTTGGTAGCGATTCTTGTCACATCAAGGAGCAGAGCACCGGAGCCGTCGTCGGGGAGGGCCGCCTATGAGATCAAGATGGGTCTATTATCTTGACTTCCTCAGGATCCCGCAAAGCTAAGGCCTTTGCTTCTACATCACCTCTGTCCCCTGGCAAACGGTGAATGTACAGCACTGGTCCTCCGCCAGCAACGTACTACTCTTGATATGCTATCCAAGAACAGAGACTTAGATGTGTTCCTTCAGTTTCACAGAGAGAGAGAGGAGGGGGGATAAAAGGAAAAGGAGCAAAAAACAAAAAAGAGGGTTGCTTGCCTATGCCATAATTCATGATGTTATATATTGTCGATGCTAGGTGTCTGTTTGCAAATACTTGTGCGAGTATCCTCGTTAATTGCCTTGCAATCTAATATATGTTTGTTGTTATGCTTGCGAGTTTGATTTTGCCCTGGCTTATTGCTGATTTCATCCTTTGTATGGTACTTCTATGGCTTTTGATATTATGAAATTGAAAAATGTGGGAATGAACTTTTTTTTCCAGAGCTCTGGAAATCTCAGATGCAATTTCAAATGGCCGAGGACTGAGCTAGCTCAGTTGGCAAGGGACACGAGGTGCGCGTCCGCCTGCCCGTGTTCGAGTCACTTGGCGCGTGCCCTCACAGAGGGCTGGCTGCAAGTGTAGTGTGCGTGTGTGGGCGTGTATGCGTATGTAGCTCGGCTGATGTTGTTCTTCTTCTATAGTGCCAGAGCTCCTGCCATTTTTTTTTAAATTCAAATGGCCAGACTTAGATATGTTTGAGCAAGCAAGCCTTCATTTTATACATTTCTGGACAGGTTCTGCATATACAAATGTCTACACTGATTCAGTGAGCTGCATGTTCATTTCTGATAACTATTGTTTCACAATTTGTATGCCCAATAGTTTGTAATTCGCCTTTGCTTTGGCCTTTTGTTGGAATCTAGATGTTACCTTTGTAACTAGTTTATAACTTCAAAATACTAATTCAATTTCAGCGAACACAAAGCATGAACCATTTCAGTTGCTATTGTTACCATTTGACACATGCCGATTATTGATTTTGAAGTCGTTACATTTTGGGCTGTTCGGCCATTCCAAGTTGCCAAGATCGGCATCTCTCTGTTGATCCTGCACCAGATAGTATTGAGGATGATGATTGATCGATGTACCCGCATTCTGAACTGATTTTCTGTGGTCATGAAAATTTCCTGTTTCAGCTGATCATGAATTCCATGACTTCCATCTGATTTATCATTTGGCAGCTTACACGTTCGGCTCTGTTTTGAATTTAATGTTACTTTCTTGTGATACTGCTCTGCCATAGTAAAGACTATCTGGTTCTATGGGTCATGATCATGGGTTTATTTTCATCTTGAGTTTATTTTTTATGCTACAGCCTAGAAATTTGTTTTACTTTCAACATATTTACGGCTTTGTTCCATTTGTAGCTGAATGTAAATGTTTGTGCTTATTGGACAAGGCGTCGGTCATTGAGTTAGGTTAGCTACATCATGTTGTGCGGTTGTGAATTTTGTTGTTGATTCCTCTTGAGCTCACAGATTATAGGGCTTTTTTTTTTTTACCTTTTTCTCAGCGAACTTTTATAATGCTTGAATTTGAACAGCTTGTAGCTTAATTACGATGTTTCCACCAATTAGTTTACTATGCTACCTTTCTTGAAACAATAGTTTACCATCCTAAGTGGGACAGTCTTTTCTAGCAGGTCTACTCGTCAGTGGCTCTGGCTTATGTGTTCAATCTAGAATTTGCATGGTTATATGCTATTATGTAACTTGATTAATTTAATCGGTCTGGTCCTTGCATATTATTTTGCTGATTGGATAGTGTAGCATATTATTTTGGACTGTCCTTTATCAAATGCAAAGTTAATATGAATTTGTAAGCTGGTTATTGATCCCATGGCCACGGGGAGAGGTTTTACTTAATCCAGTCTTCTGGAACTGGAAGAGTTCCGACTGCCATGGACTTGCATAATCATCACTCCAAAGCCATCCAACGGCCGAACACACCCTGTGCAGGACGTCGGCCCCCGCAGCTGGACGCAGCTCTCCGGCATGGACGCTCCGCGCAGTGCTATGGCCTCCGACGGCCGGGTCTCCGATTTATTTATTTATTGAATAACGGGGTTTTCCACAGTTTCATTATGGAAACCAACACGGATTTGGCGAGAACGCTGCATCTTGTCAACAGTTTCAATTGAACGGATTTTGTTCAATTGGCATTGAACTAGATCTTCTTCTCCGTTTTGCCACAATTTCAGTCAGTCCTGCCCGTTGCTCCTTTTCGCCGTCTGTGGCCGGCCGGACATGCCGACTCCACCAGCGTCGGCAACGCGCTTGCTTTCTTTCTCATCAAGGAAGAAGACGCGAGTCCGATGAGAAACAAGCGAACTCGAAGCGATAGAAGGATCGGCTGATGGCTTTGGACAGTGGATGGGGAGAAATTCTTTTCTCTTTATTAATTATAGAGTAATTCTTTTATACAATACAGTGTTACATTATAAGCCAAAGTGGCATTTCCAATCACCATTGGAAAAAAAAGCTTGTCTTCACCTTCACCTTCGTTCATTGATGGGGCATGCAGAACGTCAGTTTGTATAATGACACATCATCGTCGACAATCGCGCTACCAATCCGCTCCCCATCTTGCAACAGCTCCGCATGGTTTTCATAGAATGTGGTGACTATTCTGCTTCTTGCAAGCTAACGCACACTTACGAGATTCATGTCAAGCCCAGGGACAAAGTACACGTCTGAAATGTTGATATCTGGTGCCTGTATGTCACCAACTTTAGTGATGTGAAGCTGATAGCCATAATGGTATCTCCAATGGTGTCACTTCAGATAGTTATAAGCGTGCCATCTCAGCATTTTGCTTAGGTGGAAGAGAAAAAATAAGAAGAGAGATATAGACCGGCTACTAATGTATAGTCAGGCTATAACTGATTCCAAAGCACTTATTATCTATTACATGTGGGCCAATATTTAATTTTATAGACAATGCTATAGCTAATCTATTGGAGAGGTTGTCTATATGCTATCTATAGATGACATGGACATTTTTTATAGCTAATACCATTGGAGATGCCCTAAGGGTGCTACCTCAGCATTTTGCTTAGGTGGAAGAGAGAAAATGAGGAAAGAGATATAGACCAGCTACTAATGTATAGTCAGACTATAACTGATTCCAAGACATTTATTATCTATTACATGTGGGCCAATATTTAATTTTATAGACAATGCTATAGCTAATTTATTGAAGAGGTTGTCGATATGCTATCTATAGATGATATGGACATTTCTTATAGCTAGTACCATTGCACATGCCCTAAGCAGATTCAATAGCAAAGTCTGCTAAATCTCTGATTCATATCATCTCAAGAAAGTACTAAAAGTAGTTTGTACAATAGCTATCTCCAAAGATTAAATCTAAATACTGTACAATAACTATCTTTTCTCTCTTATACATAGCTAATCTACATATACTCCAATGGAGTGCTTATTATTAAATAAAAATAAACTTTCTTCTCTCTCCTCTTTTCTTATTCTTTTTATATAGAATAAAGCTGATGTGAATATACTAAAATAAGATGATGTTATTGTGCATGCTCTGACTTTCTTTTTGCCGGAAAAAAGAAGCTAGGGAGGACATTATGCTAATTTTTTTATTTAATATTTATTTTAAATCTTTTTTTCAAAACTAATCCATGGAGAAAAAAATTGCAAATATTCTGCCGCCCCACACTGGGCGACAGTGTCTCGCCTAACGGCTCATAACGGCGAAATTCCAAAATTTTAACTATCAAAGCAAAAAATTTGAAAAATAGATCTATCGAAAATATTGTAAAAAATGCTACAAGAATCTCGTCGCCAGTATTAGGGCAATAGGTCTATTTTTCATTTTTTTTTCTCATTGTTAAACTTTTGAATTTCGCCATTGCGAGCCGTTAGGCAAGGTAACGTGTCGCCCAAAGATGGGCGTATCGCCTGCATCGGGCTTACAGAAAGTAGTTTTGCAATTTTTTTCTCTGCCGATTAGTTTTGAAAAAAAGATTTAAAATAAATATTAAATAAATAAGCTCGACATTATGCGACGTGTCGAAAGGCCTCGTCATTATTAAAGCCTTGTTTAGGAACGCAGGGAACGGCCGAATTTCAATTTTTTAATAATACATTTTTATTCGAATTTCAAAATATTCCACCGAAAAAATTCAGAATATACCTCCGTGACGCTGGACGGCGACGGGTGTAAATAGGAAAATACACGGCCATGTGTCCGGCGCTTACGGATCGCCGTCGACGTTTAACGCGTCATGTGAAACCGAACGGCGCTTGTCGCCGGCTGAACGGCGACAGACTGCTTACTACACTAAAGTGCTAAATAGTATCAAATTTTGTATTTAATATTTTTATGACAATTTTGTTGTAAATTGGTTGTACATAATTGATGTATTGAACCGAATCGGAAAAATTATTTCATTTCGTTAGTGATACGACACGCATTTCACTTAGGGTTTTGTAGCCTCGTAAGGTCCGCCAATATGGGCGAAAAATGACGAAAAAAGCACGAAGCGCCCACGCAACGTGGCATACCACTTCGCTGCAACGAGATGGTCGGACGTTGCCTGCATTTTGTTACCAAAATTGGAAAAGGCAATCGACGGCACTAAAACGACTAAATCGTGGGCACTTAGGGTTTTCGAGTCTCAGGGATGTGCCGGACATGGTCCAAAAATACGAAAAAATCAAGGGCGGCCCACGCAATGCGGGCTACCACTTACGTATGGGCGAGATAGCCGACGCTGCCTCGGCATTTTGTTGCGAAAATCGAAAAGGCAATTGCGCCACGAAACCATGGAAACTTTTACGACTTCAAAAATTTTGAAACTTTTTATGGATGTTCCCGATAAATCGGTGATATTACCATAAAAATTTCAAATGATTTTAAGATATGAGGAATATTTTAAAATTCAAACAATACATATATAAGGGCACATACATCAAAGTTCGATAATAAAAAAGCAATAGATTAGATTATATTACAAGGGCATTACAAAGAAGTGATTTAACTAACTAACGAAAACGAAAGCACCGTTTCGTCATGGTGGAACAAATGATCGTTCGCCTATCTTCGACAAATGAATGATGTAAGACATTTTCTCGCATATTGCTCGACCCGTTCTAATATTGCGACTACCCTCGACACGCTCAATCCCTACTATGAAAGAACTCCATGGCGATCCGCAGGTGCTCCACTTTCACCGCCTGGGTGGTCTATGCCGACGCCTCGGTGTATAAGACTTAAATTTTGGTTGTTGTTTATGTGGATTTCGCCTCCCATATGGGCATGTTATCCCGATTCTGCTGGCCCCTATGTTAATACCACCCGGGTTTTGGATGGTCTCATGCGAACGAGTCAAGGATTTGTTGCGTGTTGCGGACCTCTACGGCCGCTTCCCTTGTCCCTTCTTCTTCCGAGGAGGAACCTCGTGCACCTCTCGTGCGTTGGCGTTGGCGGAGACATGCCGAGACGCCGCCTGCTTTCGCTCGCACTCCACTATATGGTGCAGGAGGTGTGTGTTGGGCTTATGCTTGACAACCGGAAGCGTGCCTCGCAATAATGCAAGATGCCCGCTGGTGGTTGCATAACACCATAGGCGCACTGGTCCGGCTTTTCGGGCGGTAGTGGCACCACGGAGAGGGTTGCTCCCCGCTTATCCCATGTAGGTTGCCCGAGATGTGGGTGGTACGCCTCCCGTCCACCCAGCTTGAAGTACCAAGACTGCTCATCCTCGCCCAAGGGGCACCAGAGAATCTCCGGTCCGCTAGATCACCGTGGCGGTATCAACCACCGCCTGTGCCATGTACGCAAACGCCGTGGCTTTGGGTGGCCCCGAGGAGGTTTCTCCTTGACTTGAGCGACAAGAAATGCCCTTTTGAACTCCTGTGCGATGAACTGGTTTAGAACTACTACTTTGTGAGTTTAACATGAGTATGTCGCATAAAACTCACCGATCGGTTGGCCCTTGCACACCGCCCTAAGCTCGTCGATGTAGAAAAGGGATATATCTGGCGGCCTCTCCCACCGTGAAGTTCTCGGCGAAGCGGGGTAGCCGTCGTGGCGCTTGTTGAGAAATTCAGAGTCGCGTCGTTCCGCCCGCCGATCCATTGAAGAAGCAACATCGGTCCTTGCCGAGAAAAGAAAGAACGATGCATGAGATGGTAGTGTTACCTCAGATTGTGTGGACACCAGAGGTTTACCTCAGAGGTGCGTGCACGCAGAGAGAGCGCGCGGCCGTGTTCGGATGGGTAGATTGCATCATCTTCGCCAGAGGTTGCAATCGATTTGGGCCGGGCAGCCCGCAGAATCGGGCGCCGACGCCATCGTCATCCGGATATTCGGGCGGATGACTTCGCTATCAAGAGGCGACGATAGAACGACATTGTGCCCTAATTTCAGAGATTCACCGAGGTTTATTGCCGGTTTGGTGCGTGTTGGTTGTTTCTTCTCTCGTGCTTGTTAGAACGCATCGTCCGTTTTATATAGGCCTTACGGCACTCAAAAGCAAACACGGCAAACACGTAAGCCTCCGGCCCCAACATTTGTGTCCCACGGTTTTCGGTCGACTTGACAACACACCGCAGCGTTAATGACTTTTCGACCGAGTGGACAATACATCGCAGCTGTTGCAAAGATGTGCGCGTGGTTGTCATTTCATGGCGGTTGCGCGCGGTTGTCATTTAATGGCGGTTGTCGCCTCACCGGTAAAGATGCTAGCAATGAGTAGTCACATCGCTACCGAAAAGTCATTGGTGTGTTGTCGTGTCACCAGGTAAAGCCGCTAGCGTGAGTAAAGTCGCTAGCGAGTAGTCACATCGCGCTAGAAAGTCGCTATGCTGTTGTCGTGTCTTCCGGTAAAGGTGCTACCAGTGAGTAAAGGTGCTAGGTGTGTGACAAAGCGTCTAGCCGATGAAAGGAACAACTAACACGTAAGATTAAGTTTACAAAAATACAAATGCAAGTGCAACATATTTCAAATGAAATACTTAGTACATAACATACTAGCAATAATAAAATCAAAAGAAACCATCGCTTCGCCTCGCTTCGGGAGGCCTCCTCCTCGAACTCCGGTCCCGCGAGTACGCCAACCGCAGAGGCGCGGTGGGCCTCGCGCCTAGCCGAGGCGCTGCTGCACTCGAGCCGAGTAGCTCGCTCGGTGGTGGCGCCTGCATCGCCGACTAAGCTGCGTCGGTGGTGGCGCCTCAGACGGCCAGTGATGATGATGCCCCACCCCAAAGACGCCCGTGGAGAGGTAATCACGGTAGTCCTCCGGTCCGCGGCATCGCCTCGTCGTCGAGTCGCCGAGCGTGTCCACCACGCGGCGCTGAAGAAGTGTGTTCGCGGGCTGTACCAAATAAAGAATTGTTATCGGGATTGATGCACTGCACCAAGACGACCATCGGCCCGGCACCCACCGACCAAGATCTTGCCCGTGGTATACGCAAGCCCGACCTTCACAAGACCCCGCCCCGAGCAAGCCATTTCGGGGTCCTCGACAAGGCAACATGACATTAAATGCTTGGCGGCTCAAGGATCGCACCGGGATCCCGCCGCCACGTTCGCGCGCCATCGTGCCCACGCCGCGTAGTACCGGCGGTGGCGCAAGATCGCTTCACGACGCCCTCCATGAGCGTGCCCCCTGTAATAAATGATTTGTCTCTTGTAATCCTCTATAAATACCCCCTCCCGCGATGTGCTGGGGGTGGGACCTTCGGTACTACACACACACTACACATATCGCTTGCTCAAGGGAGTCCTTAGGATCGTTCAGGGCCTCCCGAGCAAGCGCATTGTAACCCACTTTCACATACTAGTGCAATCATCGGACGAGGGTTATTATCTCCCCGTGAGAGGTCGAACCGATAAAACGACCCCTGTGTTCTCACGATTGTCCAGTATACCTTCGCTCCATTGCTCGGCATACTCGACGATAACCCTTATGAAAAGGGGCCCCAAGTTGATCCCTCATTCAACAAGTAAGCTCGGCGGGGGACCCTGTCCCGAATCATCGACAATTGTTTTGAGCATTGTAATACGCGATTGTAACACTTGAACAAGGCATTCCAAGATTCACCGAAAGCCCGACCGCCACTGGCGTGCCCTCTCAGACTGCGGGCGGGCCGTGTGAAGACGCACTGGCGCACCGCGTTCTCTTCAAGCGCACGCTCGCGGACGGTAGGGAGGCCGCACTCGACAAACCGAGGGCGCGGTCGAGTCAGTCCGTAAACCTCCCGACGAAGGGTCACGCCTGTCTCGCCACGCCTCTCCGGTGGTCACCGAGTGTACAAGTTGCGAAGCTCCTTATGCCGATTGTGCAAAGACGTCACCGCAAAATAAATTACGGATTAGTTAGCAAAATAAATTACGAATTAGTTAGAAAAATAAATTATATCGAAGGTATGACGAACGCACCAAAGCGCGCTTAACCGAGTCCATATGGAACGGCACGGTTCCGCCACCACGGAACGTGTCTAGGAGGATCGGGTCGACACGCACCAAACGCACACGAAGTCCGGGAGTGTACCACTCATGACGCTGCTGTACGTTCGCGACGTCAGAGGGCGATCCTCGACGAGACGCCCTCGAGGGCTCCTCCCACTCCTCACCCCAAGGCACCATACGTGCGTGCAGGGGTGGCCGAGGTCGTCCCTTCCTACTGTACTGTGGGTGAAAAATAAGTATAGCGTTATTAGATAGCATTACGCAAAGAACAATTATAAAAACATCAATACAGGAACTTACGAGTGGACCGTGGGTGGACCTGACGGTCGCCCTGCACCGGAACACTGCCGAGACCAAACCGCCTCATCACACGATGGACACAGAGCCCTCGACGTGGACGCCGAACACGAGGTACCGACGGGTGAACCAAGATCTGGCGCTCGTGTGCAAAGGGTGGACAGCCACTCGTCACACGACGCTGCACCTTCAAGGTCGCAGACGGCGCCCAAAGATACGTGGTCGCTCGGTCGTGGTCAAACGCCGGACAAATCTGCGGTAGGCTACCGCGACATCCGGCGCGCCAGCTAGCTCAGAGTCACGGTAGAACGAACCGTTAGTACTCGTAAAAGTTAAACAAAAAGGATCAAACACGTGATTGCAATATCTTTTCGCCGCAGTACCGGATGGTGCCCATGGTCGGACTGCCGACGTCTTCGCTTTGCTGCGTGCCCACCACAAAGCGCAGTCGATCTGGGCCGGCCGATCTCGAACCTCTCGTATGCCCACAATCAGTAGCGGAAGTGGACATCCTCCGAAGACCGGTGTCGGCGAACCGTGTACACCCGACGCAGAGTGCACGGTAGGTGGCGATAAAGATGTACCGAGCCCCACGAGTACCGCGGGCACGTCAAGGGGTGCGCCCGCGACGCCTCGCGAATATGCATCAGTGCGTGGACACGCTTATCACCATGGGACGCCGTGAACATGGTCCAGCCGAACAGCCCACGAGGTACGCCCGGTGGCGGGCGACCTCTCGTCCGTCCGCCGGCTCGACGATCCGTCACCAGTAACATAAAGCTCACTTGTTATTTCCAGCAGTACGTACACAATTTAGTTAGAAATGCTACTTACGTACCTGAAACTGTAGAAGCCACCTCAAGGTCGGTCCGTGCGTGTGGTCGAAGGTCTCAGACACGGCAGTGGTAGTACACCCGAACTCAGGCAAAGAATCGCGGCGACCATCGGGGAGACGTCCTGGGGCACCACAGCCGCACCGGCGATCGGGAGGCCGAGGAGGTAGGAGACGTCCTGTAAAGTGATCGCCATCTCCCCGACAGGGAGATGGAAGGTGTGCGTCTCCGGCCTCCACCGATCCACCAGAGCGGTGATCACGACGGTCAGATGGGGAATCGGTGTCCCAGAGCTCCACCATCCGGGCGAGGGCAAGAGCTCAAGCTCAAGTTTAAGAAACATAAACATGTAATTGTTATCGATCATGCGGTAGTCATGGTGCTCGAACAAACATGTTTACAACTTTAACATCTGGTATGTTACCGGGATCCAACGCGATCCAACGCCCAAGTGTCTTGCAATTGGTTTAGGTCGAAGGATCGGCAATTGCAGAGGTCCCTCCGCTATCCGGGACAGCGGTGGCTATGCGGGCACGGTGACCACGGTCGACGTGCGGGTCCAGTAACTCGTACGGCCACTTGTCATCTCCCTGCTGGTGAGCCATACCTGCGATTTACAAAAATAAAAGTGAGAGCAGAAACACATATGTAAACAGAAAAGTACGCAAGCATGACAACAATATATTGAAACAGATACGCACATAAAAAACGGAGAAGTTCATTACAACAATTTATGAAGCCACAACACTTGCAACAGCTAGGTACAAAGTACAGTTCATACAACACACGTTACATCGCTTAAATTTGAGGTCCTGCAGCAGTCCTCGCAGAGGACGATCCTTCCCCCACCGCCGGGTGACCGCCGTTTCCTCCTTCGTCTTCTTCGTTTTGTGCTCCGCAATTCTTGAACGTATGTCCTCGTTGGTTGCACAATAAGCATTTCTTGACGCGTTTGCTGCCCGACTCATCCATGTCATTTCTTATACGCCTTGTTCTTCGACGCTCGCTTTCCTCTTCTCGCATCAAAATCGGGGACCCGTAACCTTTCATCAACACTAGGAGTTGTGGTGAAAGAACCCACAACACCATAACCATAAAGCTCCTCGCCCCAAGTTGCCATCACCCTTTCCTTCATGTAATATTCAGATAGGTATGTACCAAAGTTGCATTCTAAATAAAGCACATGCAGCTATAACATGAGAACATGGCCTATACAAAAGGTATGGCTTGTTGCACGAGCATTTGCACTCACTGTAAGATGCACTCTGAGTGACAACCCTCCGGTTGGTTCCACGCCTTCCTTTATCCCTCGCAGATCACCTCGAGCGCAGCAGTACGTGCACCAACTTTGATAGCTCTATGTTTGGCCGCCTTTCCGAGCCTTCTCATGCATGTATTTAGTGATCATCGAAGAGTACAGAACTTCTCATCTCTCATTACTATCTCAAGAAATGCATGCCTGTCCACAAAGTACTTGGTTGTACCCTCAAAGACTCCTCGACAATTCCTACCAATGGAAGACACCTCATCCCTCGCATTACCCAGCTTGTAAACTTCGCAAAGTTAGTGGTCATCACACCGTGATCCGCACCATGTGTGTCATGTAGCGATGACCACTTCTCTTCGGTTCGTGCTTGATCCATCGAGAAACATTTGATTGGCCTTTGCCTCCGACGACGGTTAGTCGCCTCGCCCTCTGTTGGCGGGGAAAAGAGGCTCTACCGCTCTTGTGTTCCATCGGGCGCCATCGTTGTTCGCTCGCTTCCTTGTGTTTCCTTGTCGTCATCAAGATTTTTCCACGAGTTCGAACTTTCTCTCCGGTTGGAGTTACATAGTCTTTTGAACATGTTCATCACCGCTTGTTCTTGAATTGCTTATAGAAGTTTGCACCCAAATGCCTCATGCACCATCGACTCTGCAAGTCGTGCCATCGAATGGCTCATCTTCCCTGCTTGTACGGTGGTTGATAGCACTAAGCAACCCAAAGATGCTCGGCTATGCAAAGACGATAACCGACGAGTTTTGACCACCCGATCTTTAGGTTTCAGAGGAAACACAGCCAACTCTCGTAGTTCTCGCTTTCTCTAAGGCAAAGGCAACAGCGAATCTGGTTGTTCCCATCGACACCCACAATTGCCAAGATTTGCCCTCTCAGATTTCGGTCAAGAATGTGCCGCCCACGCACAACAACGGACGACAAAGGATGAATGCCTTAATGCAAGCGCCGAATGAGAAGAACACTCTCCTCGGATGCATTTTAGTTGGCCACTTGTCCGACGGACAATCTTGATAATCATAGTAGGTCCCGTGATTTCTTCCCCGAATACAACCGAAGCAAAGGCGGGAGGTTGTGGTACGAGTCTTCAAACTTCCCAAACCTCGCTTTCTAGTGCCTTCGCTTTCGCCTCCACGCCTTCCGTAGCTAATTGTGTATCGATATCCGTTCTCGATCGCTCGGATAATAGCACGGGCTCAAAACTCGTGTTCTCCACTATCTCTGCGACATGATGTTCGCGACATACCCGGATGATAGGTTCTCGTGAGCCATCATCGCTTCTCACCATACATGTATGTCGCTCAACCTTCAACATATCCAATGGGTGCCCCATTTGGGCTTGTACGCTGCACTCTCCACGGACACCCATGGATCTCACACACCACGTCAGAAAGCAGGTTGGGGTGGATTTCTTAACCCGAAAGTCCTTCTTAACGATAGAGCCCAATCTTTCATGGCATCCCGCATGCCTTCTTTGGCCGGGTACATACCTGTTATGCCTAACCTCATTATCACCAGATCGCCAAGGCATCTCCTCATTTCATTGACAACCATATTTTCAAGATGTGCGGCTCCACTCGGTCGGCACAAGCGGCTCTGCACCTCCTCCATCTTCCTCATCCGACTCATCGTCGTCCTCCTCTTCGCTTCTCACAGACTCACGGTCTTCCTCTTCCATCCTAGCTGTTATTTCCTCAATTTGCTCACCTTCGTCTACCAATCCCCGCTTCTTGGCCACTTTGTGAACATGTTGCTCATGGCTAGATCCCCAATTTGAGTGTCACCAAGTGAGCTCATTTTGAGGTCGACTACACTCACCGGCCCAAGCTGCTCATTGGGGGCAACATGCCTCTCATATGCTCGCACTAAAAGCACTCGATTCCATCCCTGTTTCGCCCCTAACATATGATCTCCACGATGCGTTCCCTTTAGCTCAATTAACTCCCCAAGAATAGTATCGTCAAGACACTACATAGGCAAAATACCTTCAACTCACACTTGTCTTCTTCCATCCGAAAAGTATAATACAACCATTTCAACACGGAACCAAATGTGCGCTCCTCGAGCCTACTCAAACTTCTGTCCACATACTGCATGTTACTTAGATCTGCACCCTCCAAACCATGCATTACAACCCCATCTCCATAATAAATCCTAAATGGAACTCGTTCTGCCATATCTGCGAATCCATTCATTCACCCACTTAATTAATTATCTTCCGTACAAAATACTATGACGTAACATAACTATACCTACATGGTACGAAAATATATATCTAACCGTAAGAAACATCTACATTCCTAATAATTCATATCGATGTAGTTATATCTGTAAAAAAAATTACATTTCCATCAATATGTACCGATATACTCCTATCTGTAAAATTTCATTCCTAACAATATATACATTCGTATCGATGTACTTATATATTAAAAAAAATACTCATTCGTAACTATATTTCCTTCAATATATATCGATATACTCCTATCCGCAAATATTTTCTAAATTTTCTAAACTAGACCTAGCTGTGACCTATCAATTTACCTACATTTATCCGTAACCTACATCTAAAACTATTTCTAATCTACCACTATTTACTACTACAATGCTCTAGATCTAACTATTTCTAACATATCATAATTTACTGCTAAGAAAAGTAAACAATAAAAATTTACCTCAAAACAGTGGCGCAGAATCTCCCCTTCTTCCTTCTCTCTTCCCTTCTCTCCCCTCTTCCTCTTCCCTTCCTCTCCTCTCTCTGTTTTCTTTCCGGGCGCACAAATGAGAACAGTACCGGGCGATGGGCTCATATAAACGCTCTTGTCGCACTACCATCGTGCGACAGGAACCCGCGCCCCCACCTATCGCACGACCATCGGTCGATTTTCTTCTGTCAAGCGTTGCCGTGCGGCGACAGAGCCGCTGCCCCCGTCGCGACGTTCACGGGCGACAGCGCTGCTTTCGGTTTCGTCAAGACGCTCGACGGGCGCAGCCAGCGATCACGTAGCGCCGCACTGCCGCCTGTATTTTTTTATTTAGACTTTGCACGTCCAACGGCGCAGAGGTATATTTCTGAATTTTTTTTTGGTGGAATATTTTTGAAATTCCGAATAAAAAATGTATTATTAAAAAAAAATTCGGGAATTTCAGCTTCCACGTGGAGCATCCTGACGGGCGAAATTCCCGGCCTAGCCGGTTTGCGCATTTGGATGAGCCCAGGACGGGGAAAGTCTCGGCCCAATCAAACCCACTAGCAACGTGGGCGCGGCGCACACCGCGCCGCAGAGTGCAGCCATAATACGATATCTGAGTCTTTTAGGATAAATTCCATATAATCTTAAAAAGATTTCGAGAAAAACGGAGAAAGGATCTTCTTTTCCTGAATATAACACTATATACGTTCACCCGTCAATAATACATGCTTCGAAAAATACTATAGATCGAAGTGGGAAAAAATACAAAGATACAACCGTACGCATATTTTTCACTACAGAAAATATCAGAAACCGAGTTACGGGGAAAAATAGAGAGATAGAATTGTAGAAATAACTCTTTCGGCGTTTTTTTTGAAAATATTGAAAACCGAGCTAGAAAATCGAGGTGAGAAAAAAGTTTAGAGGAAAAAGGGTGAGAAATTATTAGAGACGACAACCTTATTTTGTCGACCATAACATTTTACGCGTTCACCGAGTAATAACACATGTTCTAAAAAATATCAGAGATCGAGTTGGAAAATCGAGCTGGGAAAAAAGTCAAGAGATAGAGATACATACATATTTTTAGTGATGAAAACATATTTTTCGGGAAAAAACGGAGAAAGGACCTAGACGTAAGTAGTAAGGACCTATTCGTTATGTTTTTAGACCTGTCCGCTATCCTGAAAAACTATAAAAGGGTTTGTTCGCGATTTGAATTTAACGGGAGTGTTTTTCTGTAAAACGGCGCACGAGGGACCTAAACGCGATTCCGGAAAAAATATCTTCCCCTCACAAAAAATCGCGAAGGATCTATTTGTAATCTGTAGAGACCTATTCGTAATTTGAAGAAATGCAGGGAGTTTTTCATAAAATAACAACATTGACACGTGGATAGCCTCCCTATCCCGCAACCTTGCGAACTTTAATTTAGGGGATGATTCCCCTCTAGAGAAAAAACAGCTTGCAGAGACGAGTTTTTTTTAAAAAAAGAAATTGATCCTTAGTTACATTAGTTGATATAATTAATTATTTATTTCGCATATCTCGTTGATATATAGACTCAAAACTCACTTATTGATCAATAACAAAGTAAATGAGGAGGGGGATATATCGTGTGCAATCACCTATATGTGTGTAAGCGTAAAATCAAATGATTTGAAGTACGTGTTTCAAATTGTTTGATTGTACGTTTGTATATAGAGAGAGAGGAAGGGGGGTTGTGGTTGTGGTTGTGACTGCATAGGATATTTTTGCCAACGAGGAGAAATCATCCATTATTCGGTTTATTTTTTCACGCTCGCGTCGTGTCGCGTCTCTTCCTCGTCGCAAGCGAGCGATGACGACGCCTCCTTTCCTCTCGCCCGACTCCGGCAGGGGCGGATCTACAGGGTATGCCAGGTGGGCCACGGCATACCCTGTAGATTCAATTTCAATGATTCATAATACCATCATTATCTTATATAGTTAGCTTGTGAAGGTTATAACTTTAGATCCGTACATCCGATTGAGCTGATTTTTATTGAGTTAGTTTTGAAATTGAATCTAATTTCTACAGTTAAAATTTCACATCAATCCAACGGTTGGATCTTTAGAAATTACTGTTTTAGTTAACATATATCAGTCTATTTTTACTAAAACCGAAGCAGTTAGCTTGTAAAGGTTATAACTTTAGATCCGTAGATCCGATTGAGCTGATTCTTATTGGGTTAGTTTCGAAATTGAATCTAATTTCTACAGTTAAAATTCACATTAATCCAACGATTAGATCTTCAAGAATTACTGTTTTAGTTAACATATGTCAGTTTGTTTTTGCTGAAACCGAAGCAGTTTTTTATAATTTGTTTAGGGGTGATTTGACAATCAATAAAAATTTGTTTTAGTTTCCGCGCAATCATTCACCCCCTCTGATTGTCATATTAGTGTATATTGATCTTACATATGATTTGAGTGTAAGAATGCTAGTTGATTTATAGAGTAGAAACAAATATAATTGCTACTTTGCTAGAGACTAGAGAGTTGATTGTTGATGCATTGCTTTTTTATTTGTAGAGTTGTTGAATTATGAAGAGGAACGGAGACATTGCATCTCTTTTTCTAAACATGCAACAAAGAAGGTCATTGCTTCATCTCTTTCCTAAACATTGCAAAACGAGAAGCAAAGAAGGCGGCTGTTGCTTCATCTCTTTTCCGAAAACATTGCATCTCTTTTCCGGAAACGTTTATTGAGCGAGATATTTTCTTCCAAGTTGATGAAAATGATATAACCAAGAGTTTCATGGCTATTAGAAGGCGGAGGTCAGACAAGAAGGATAAGAAGTAATATTGTATTCTTTGAACTGTTGTAGGTGCGTAAGCTTTTTTTATGCATATTTCATACTTAAAATGTTCGAACTATTTGTATTGTAATTTATACTTGTATTATCATGTTTCTAGTTATTTTATACTCGTACCGAATTTCTCGATAATATTTGTAGTTATTTACCGAATTGTTCATTGAATTTTACCGAATTGTATATTATAGTACTAACTCGACATACCCTAACTTAAAATCCTAGATCCGTCACTGGACTCCGGTGATGCCTGCTCCTACAAGTGCGATGGCAACGGCGGCGGCGGTGACCCTCTCTCAAGTTAGTCTCCTCTTCCTTCTCCTCCTCCCCCACCTCTTCCTCCTATTTCCAGGGTTTGGCAACCTCAACTTTTCCTCGCGAATCCGTGCTGTCCAGAGATAGAGAGGGAGAGGAGAAGATGGCCAGGCATCTTGCAGCAACGCCACCCGCCATCATTTTGGGCTCCGATTAGAACTTGAGTCAAGGCCAGCCGCCGGCCAGGGATCTTTGATTTTTGCTCCTCATGTTGTCTTTGGAGGAGCTCCAGCATGAGGTAATCAACCTTCACCAACCCCCTCTCGGCTGTCCTAGATTGTGTTCTGATGCGGTTTATCCGTAGAAACATGTATCTGTTCGATCTTCTTGCGTCTTGACGTTTTTCATGTTTAGATTACATCCCTAAGTACCAGTATCTGATCTATTAAATTCACCTGTTCTACTTGATTAGAGATTATCACCAACAGAATCGAATTTAATATTTGTGTTTGGTGGCAAAATGAGTTCGAGAAGGGTGAAGGGTGCTTCAAATTAAAAGGAGGGAAGAGGATGACAACATGATGCTTTTTATTTTGCCTACTTAACATCTATTATCTAGTAGTGAAAAGTGAAAAAAAACCAAGGCATACATCGAGTCTACCCGGCAGAGAGCGGCTTAAGGAAATCCTTGAAGGACATGAAACGGATTGTCAAGTTGCATTCCTCATGGAGCCTGAGGTCTTTAGGACAACTGCAACTTATATTAGAGGACAGAAATTGTTAAAAGACAGTATAGGTGTTACAGTTGAGGAAAAACCTGGATTTTTCATGTTCATACTTTCCCATAATGCAACCTTTCAAGATTTACAATTTGAATTCAAGCATAGCGGGGAAACAATCTATCAGCATATTAAGGCGGTTTTCTCAATGATCCCTGCTCTCACCTATAAATTTGTCAAGCTTCCTAATGCTGACCAAACACATTGGAAGATTAGATCGGATCCTTGTTGTTGGGGGTAAAGCTTGTTGTTTGAACGGGACAAAAAATGTGAGATATAACTTTTTGCATTAGTGAGTAGTAAAAAAATGGTTTGACTGATGGGATATTGTTCTGCAGGTATCTAGAGTTCTTTTCTGGTTTTCTAAGATGCTCAAATGTCATTTTTGGTGGAAGTCCTTCCATTTTGTATGATGTGATCCATGTGGAAATTAACCATCTACGTAACTGTGAAATGGAACCGTAAGGATTTGTTATCCAATTTCAGTGATTTGTATAAACATTAGTCAAATTGTCGTGGTCATGGTGATTTGCATACAGTAAGGTGAATGTTAGCTGGACTCTTCTAGTTGATTTGTGCAAATGTTGTTCATATGCTTGTGTCACATTTGATCCAAGCGTAATGTCAGATGTTTATGCAATAACATTACTTGTTATCCAATTTTCTGGAGATTGTTTTCAGAATTTTACCAATGTTTTTGAATTTTCTGCCCTATTCCCTAGGCGGCCGACTAGCTCACCTAGGCGCTAGGTCCCTCCCTCCCACCTAGCCACCTAGGTGCCAGTCTGCCGCCTGACTAGCGCCTAGGGGGAACACTGATTTTCTGATCTGTTTTTGGATTTTTGACATTTTGATTTTTCTAGCCTTTTTTTTTTGGAATTTGTATGATTTTTTCGAATTCTCTACACATTTTATGTGTTTGTGTATACTTAGGGCACCATGGTGCCTAGGCACCATGATCTAAAATGCATATTTTCTCTATGTATTTTCATGCGATTTTTTTTGAAATTTTTAGGACGCTAAGGTTAACCAGTTTCCTAACTAGTTCGAATAAGTTTGAACTGAAATTCAAACTAGAGTTTCGTTTTTTGATGATAGTTTGATTGTTGGTATGTGTTGATATATATATATCAACAAAGCATGTGATCCAAACTTGTTCAAATTTTTTGAATTCGAGTATATTTTTCCAAAGATATGTGTTTCATTTGAATTCTTATAGATGGGTATATAACCTAAAACTGAAATATTAGAAAAATATACTCGAATATGGCTTGAATTTGCGCATTTGAAATCATGGTGCCCCATTTCGGCTTCCTATATATATATATTCGAATTTTCTGGACAGTTTGTTACAAATTTCTTATATTTTTTTTTCAAACTATCTAGTTTGATTCAGGTTTTCCTAAATTTTTACGTTGTTTCTGGAATTTTCTGTCTTTTTTTTTTGCATTTAGATTTAATATATGCAATCCCTACCGATCCATCCTTTCCTAAACAAATAAAGGGATTAAATCCAAGGTGGGAGGTGGAGGAAAGGATTAACCCAATCCCCATCCCCCCAACCCCACACCCACAAAAGTTGTTTCTCCTATGGACTATGGATAGATTTCACCACTAGCCAAACAAGGCCTAATGAATAACACATTTATTTTGAAAGATCAAATGAACCGCGGAAGCAATTTAACTGAATAAGAGTTTGTTTGGAATTGTGGTGACCTTCAAAAGGTGCTTTTATTTTGCTTTATTTTTTGATATATTAAGTATTTGCCAAGTGCCAACCTCTATGGTTTGGGCACCGAATCAACATAAAAAATCCTATTACCAAACAGTGGGCACCATTTCTATGATCCAAAATTTCCTGATAAATTGTCTTCGGTTTTCTTTTTTTAAAACTACCAACTAAAAGTAAACAAAAACACCATCTCCAAAGCCACATCAGTGTAGAGTTTCCTCACATTCTGCACTCTATGATATCGTATATTCATTTCTTATGCCGTGGCGTCATGGTTCCTCGAAGCCTTTGTGGCCTGATACCAAATATTGATTGTTTTTCTTCAATTTCTCACTCTGGTATTGTTCATTATGTTTTAAAATGATATTGCTCATAATATTCTGTTTGATTTGTTGCTGCAGAGTGCAGAATATTATCAACAATGGAAGGAGAGGGACTGTCAGGCAGAAGAAACATAAGGTGCCAAGTGACAGAGAGGTGAGGAAGGTGGAGAGGAAATGAGTGGGAATTTAGGCTGGCGGCTGGGGCCCGCCCAATAAATCGGAGAAACGAAGAGAAAGAAAATATGAGAAAAACGAAAGTTCACATATTTGTTTGTGTGTTGTGTGGTTGTGGTGTGCATTGATCTATCCATACAAGGTCGGCTCAAGGAGGAAGTTGTAAGTTATGTTCTTGAAATAAGTACTTATTTTTGTTCTAACTTAAATGGATTTCTCACAGTGGAAACAAAATTGAACGCTTGTATCTTGTATATGTTCTTAATAGATTTATGTAATGTTTCTTTTCCGATTTGATTGCCATATGCACTTCTGTTGATGTTTGGACAAATTTTATAATTTTTCTTTGTGGATATCA
The DNA here is from genome assembly GCA_036346375.1 of Guadua angustifolia. Classification (NCBI taxonomy): domain Eukaryota; kingdom Viridiplantae; phylum Streptophyta; class Magnoliopsida; order Poales; family Poaceae; genus Guadua; species Guadua angustifolia. Next base: position 4,598,522 of record CM070520.1, read on the forward strand.
CCTGACCATTTTCAGTTTAAGTGAAGTATGAGTGTATAATAGATATTTACAAGGATCAAATGAACCACGGAAGCAATTTAACTGAATAAGAGTATGTTTGGGATTGTGGTGACCTTCCAAAGGTGCTTTTATTTTGCTTTTTTTTTATATATTAAGTATTTGCCAAGTGCCAACCTCTATGGGTTGGGCACCGAATCAACATAAAAAATCCAGAAAAAAATACTAGATATAATCTATGGGGTCTTGCAGCACCCTTCAAAATTTTAACTCCAAACTTAAAATATATTAAAGAAAAAGGATAAGTTTTCTATGAATAATAACGTTTGTCTTTTTCCTCCTTTTTTCTTTATCATTTCTAAGAATTTTCTTATGTTTTCACTTTTCACTATCACATTTGAACTTTAAAATTGTACATGAGCAGAGTAATTTGAGAAGTACATCTAGATTCCCCCAAGATTTTGTCATGTTCATTTGCTGCTGAAACAAAAGTTTTTGCTCTTTTGCTCCTAATTGTGCTTTTGCATGAAATATCTCCCCATCTTAGAGTCAAAACAGAAATATTTACTTCAACCGGTAAAGATTCTCTATAACCAACTAAAATTGCACAGTATAGTTCCGCACACGATAGTAAGAGCATCTCCAAGAGGAGCCCTAAATAAGTTGCTAATTGTAATTATAGGGCTTTGATGGAAAAAAAGCACTCCAACAGAGGTTGTATTTTGAGAAAAATTATCAAAATAGGTTTAGGACTCAGAGCCCTGTTGCTATATTTAGCAACTCTCCTCTCCGGCCCCATCGATGGAGCTCTTCAATGAGGCGCCGTACCAGTGCCCTCAATTACCCTTCCATCACCGTGTACGATCTGGCCGGCCCGACGACGACGGTGCGGCGCAGGGTCAAGAATGTCGAGCCGCCGACACGTACACGCCGCCGCCGTCCGAATCATGGGCGCAGTGTAACTGGTGACCTCGACGCCGGGCGTTCGAGCGTGGGCAGAGAAGGAGTTCTGTAAGCTTGGCGGTGAGGGACGCCGTGGCATGCCATGACTATACATTCGGCGCCATTGTTTGGTCCGACGGGAACCATCAGGTGAGGAGTCCTCTCGTCGTGAAGACGCAGGGACGAATGAAGGATTGGAGATTTAGGGTCTAATTGCTGGAGTCAATAGCTATCTTGGGTCCTAATTTTTTTAGTTTAGGCCCTATTTTGAGGTATAGGACTCTATTTTAAGACTTGACTATTGGAGATGCTCTAATGACGATCCGGCCTTAAATTAATGTTTAACTGATTCTAAAATTTCATGTCATGACGTACAATAACAATTCTATATAACTGCGAACCCAAGATAGCTTCGTGTCTGAACCGTGCCGGGTCGAGACGGTCCGTCGTGCCCGCTGCATCGTCGTCGTCTTGGCCCGCCTTTGGCAATCGTGCACGGCCCATTTATGCTTTGCGTGCGTGCTTTGGCTGCGTCTTACCTGCACCGACCCATTTGTACTATTGCAACGAGAGGGAAGAAGTCGGAGATGTATGAGTTGAGGCAATGGACACAAATATTATGAGAAAAAGAACTAAAATTTATTTATTATTGAACAGTTACGTAGAGCGAGAGGTGTGTTGAACACAGACAAAAGAAGAGACAATGAGCGAGAAAAAGAGTGAAAGAGACAAGCGAGAGAGATTGAGAGAGAAAGGTGAGAGGGTGCTTCGTCTCTCTCAATCCCTCTTAGCTCTCTCTCCCCTCTTACCCATCTCTCTTAGGTGTCGGCGACAGGAGTAGCGTCTATGCTGTTGAGTATGTCCATAGTGCTCATGCTCTGTGAGTAAGTGATTTTCATACTGGGCTTCTTCCTCATACCCTGGGTCATCGGGCCCAAGACGCAAGACGCTCTACGTTGTCGCGGCGGTCGCGGTCGCTTATCGTGCCTAGTTCTCTAACCGCACGTCGGCATAAAGATGTCGCTACGGTCCCAAGACGACCCACTTCGTACCGAGTCATGCTTCGGACCGGACCATGACGTCGTGCTTCGGACCGGCCCAAAAAAGCCCGGCCCGAATGCCCACCTCTATCTATAACCAACTAAAATTGCACAATATAGTTCCGCACACGATAGTAATGACGATCCGGCCTTAAATTAATGTTTAACTGATTCTAGAATTTCGTGTCATGACGTACAATAACAATTCTATATAACTGCAATATCATCTAATACAAGCTGTGTTTCGTTTCTCGCGCACAGGCCAGACGTTTCGTTCTTTGTGCACAGTCTTAATTAAGGAGCAGTGGCAGAAATGGTAATTTTATTGAAATGATATAGGAAGAAACTCTCATATTATATAGTAGAGATTATATATTCATTCATCCGAAGCGAGTTTGGTAATTAAACAAAGCGGAGCCACGAGCCAGCCTGTCGCTGGGCCTCCATCCCTTCGCTGACGCACCGTTCAATCGCGATACGGCAGCCCAGGGGCGAACCCTATATAGCCGCCGCCAGCCCCCGGATCGAGCCACCTCCAGCCCAGATCTCGCCGCCTCAAGGCCCCCGGAGCTCGCCGCCTCCATCCCCGGAGCTTACTGCCTCCAGCCCCAGAGATCGCTGGCTCCACCCCCGAGCACCACCGCAGTTCCCGAGCACCGACGCCGACCCTGAACTTCACCGCCGTTCCCCGAGCACCACCATCGGCCTTCCGTGAAGGTTAGCTCGCCGGCCGTCCCTCCCCCTTGTCCCCTATGTTGTCGGCTGCCCCTTCCTTTGTCAAGCCCCCCTTTTTTTTTCAATTTCTTTGTTTGGATTTTGTAGATTATTCTGAGAAATTCCAGATATGAGTGTGATGGGTGAATATGCTTGCTGTAGATTTTTTTTTCAAGATTTGAGGTGAACTTCTCTTGTTGGTGGTGAGGGCAGAAGGAGGGGTTAAATGGTATGGTGTGATTTGGGTACAAAATTTTGTCGATCACACTTTTGTTACAAAATGGTTCTTAGGCTGCACCTGCAATTGGAAGGTTGACTAGCCTGCAGCCTGCAGATTTGTCCATAGCTTTTCGAATAAAGGTACAAATCTAAATGCAGTTAGTGGCACTAGTGCGAAAATGATTAGGCGTTTCCTTCATTTTACATGGAAACTATTTTTTGAAATTATATTTGATCTACTGAGCTTACGAAAACTAGAAACAAACATTGCAATTCTATAACGTGACAACTGGAATTTTGATTCCCTATCTAGTCGGCTTGGTTGGTTGCAGCGTGAAAGATGAGGAAGCTCAAGTTCCACGAGCAGAAGCTCCTCAAGAAGACCAACTTCCTCGAGTACAAGAGGGAGCGCGGCCACCGCGATGCCATCGTCACGCAGCGCTATCGCCTCGTCGAGAGGGACGACTACAAGAAGTACTGACTCATAATCCCATCCTTGCCTCTCCTTTTGCAACCTCTCTGGCTTATATATCAGCTCGTAGTATACTGATTGATTACAGGATTTCATATCAGTGTGTTTTGATCACGTCGTATGGTTTGATTCTGTCGAAGCATTTGATCATTCTTGAATGGTGGTGCCCCTGTAAATTTGTGAATTTTTTTTTGTGGCCACAGGTATAATGGGATATGCCTGATGGTGCAAAAGCTTGTCAGCATTATAAAGCAAATGGACATGCGAGACCCTTTTAGAATCGAGATGACAGACATGCTGCTCGATAAGCTGTAAGTTACTGCAGGCTCCCCCTTCTTTGCATTTGATTTGTCAGGAAGCTGCTATATGCATTTTTTATGTGAATTTTGACCTGGACAATTGGGATTGTGTCCCTCATGTACCGTAACCTTACAAATTCACCCCCTTTATCTGCGACGACTGACGCTTGGATTGTCGTAGAGTCAGAGATAAGTAGGAATTCTGGCCTATTAGTAGTGTTTCAGGGAACAACAACATAAATAGTAGAACTAGACTATTGTTTTGTTCACTATTTCAGATATATGGGGAAGCTACAGGGATACTGTCTATATGCTATGGCTTACCAAATTGAGTGTATTTTCGATCTATTGTTAAAAGTACTTGAATATTTGCTTAGAATTTCTTTTCAACAATGCTAGTGGTAGCAAGGACTTATGTCTGAGCATGCACTCTAATATTTAGTTCTGCTTGTGGTTGGCCTCCCAACTTCTTGCGTTTGCGCTGTACTTACGCCATACACCATCAGCTGTGCTATTGCTTGTTCCATGAACACGGCAATGAATTGCTTTTATTTGGATACCATTATTGAAACACCCAAGTATAGCATCATAAAGCTTGATGTAATGTTGTGTTTGTTAAGTGCACCATCTTATTAGCCGGCATACGAAGATGTTCCCTTTTGACCAAATCATATACATTCTTGCTCTAGTTGTCTTCGCCATTTTTAGTTTTTTCCTCTTACTTTTACTGCTCTACTAGTTTGATAAAGTTTATAAAATTTCAGGTATAATATGGGTGTAATTTCAACAAGAAAGAGCTTGTTGAAATGTGAGAATCTTTCCGTGAGCTCCTTCTGCAGGTCTCTCTATCTCTCTCTGGATTGTAGTTGTAGCTATCTTTTGCCTTTGAATCAGTATAAGCTGTGTTGGATGGTGCATTTTATTTGTCAGCTGATTTTACTTTTAAGTTATTTTTGCTTTTTTTGAGGTCAAGGTGTTCGAGAGTATACTGTGCTATTTATTCAATTGTTTACTCTGCCAACACTGTCTCAACCTAAATGAGTGTTATTGTGGCTGATCACATTATAACCATAGTACCTATGCGAGGAAACAATATGACATCACATTTCACTTACCATATTTTTTGCTAAATTATTGTAGGCGGAGACTTGCAACAGTTATGGTAAAACTAAAGTCTGTAGAGCACCTTAAAGAGGCTGTGACATACATTGAACAAGGGCATGTGCGTGTAGGCCCAGAGACGGTCTCCGATCCAGCCTTTCTTGTAACCAGGAACATGGAGGACTTTATCACCTGGGTGGATTCCTCAAAAATCAAGAAAAAAGTCATGGAGTATAATGGTGCATTGGATGATTATGATGCCATGGCTTGAGAATAACATCGAGCAACATTTTAAGGACCATCGGTGTACCTACTTGCATGTGCATTGGGCCCTGTCATTGTTGTGTAATTGAAAACTGCTGGTAACATCACAGAAAACTAAGAATGGTGATATATTTCGATTCCAAAGCAATTGCCCGCTTTTCGTATATAGGAAAGCGTACATATTTTAAGCTGATTTATATATGGTTTGGGAGTTTAATGCAATTAGTTGGTTGATCCTGATAGCTCAAGAATGGAGGTGTATTTCAAACACTTCATACAATCAAAGGACAGTGGAACATCAGAACTTTTCTGGTGAGGACCAAGTCTAATAGGGGGATTATTAAAACACAAGCAAGATAATTGAGGTATGTAACTTTTGATAATAGTATAGCAAATCACAAAAGAAAGGCAAACCTGCAAGTGGTACAATATCTCATGATTCAGTGGGAGCTTCCCTTCAATTACAAGATCTAAATAGCTACGTATCTCCCTGAGCCTTGCGTCCAGTCCTTTCAAGGCTGCAAGCTTGCTGGTGACCTTCATTGACAAAGGATAAATTAGGGGCTTGGACAACTAAAGAAACTAGTAAACTGGAAAAAGAAAACTTCTCTTGTGAAATATTACCTCTGTTGCAAGTGTGCTAATTGTTGTGTCCTTGACGTCCCTCAGAAGGTGCTCAACTCCTGAAGATAGCATAAACATATATAAGCTAAGAACCCATTGCTGAAGCAAAATATAGGTTTCACCCCTAACATTTTCTTCCTTTTTGAGGGGGCGAAACCTCCCTACCATTATTATACTAGAAAAGTTACCGCGGCGTGCCACGCCGCGATCGTCGCTCCCCACGCGAGCAAATCGAGGAAACACGCGACGTAATATTTTATTTTCGGGAAAGGACCTAAACGTAATTTTGATTTTCCGAAGAAGGACCCGAACGTAAGGCTTAAAAGCGCAAAAAGGACCTGGATGTTTTTTTTTGCCGAAAAAGGACATAAACGTAATTTTGATTCTTCGAAGAAAGACCCGAGCGCAACGCTTAAAAACACAAAAAGGGCATGAACGTAATATATAATCTTTTTCGGGAAAAAGAACCCGGACGTAATGTTTTTTTTCCAAAAAAGGACCTAAACGTATTTTTTTTTTACGAAAAAGGACCCGATCGCAAAATTTTTTGGCCGGCTCGGAAATGTTTATTATATTTGTGGCTCAAAGCGAACTAGCTATCACAATTCACAAGACGTTACATGACTGAACAGTTGCCTCTTTAACTTGCATAATGCCACGAAACATGCCCTTTTATCATGCAATTTCAGCTGGACAAGTCTTATCGATTTCCTCAACTTCATGAGTAGCAATTTCTGAAGGAACATGGACAAACAACTTTTGACTTTGCTGAGTAGCATTCTGTAAAGGACAACTGTGTACATTAGTGAAGCTGAACAAGCAAACATAAATGTCAAACCTCTTTGATTGCATGCTTACCTCTTTAACTTCTTCCACAGCATAGTATGCTTTGGTAGGTATTCCCAGCTCCTTGGGTTGAACATCAATAATCACCAGGACAGGATTTGGAACATAGCTGCACAGTGGATAGCACGAATTAAAATTAAATACTATGAAGAGTGAGTGACAAAGGGAATACAAGACAAGAATCCTGGGACCAAGTCAATAGGAAAGTTACTTTAAAGGGGACCAATGGTGCTTTCATCACCACGCCCAACAATCCCTCTAAAAAGATACAAAATAGGTACAAAAACAAAATGCACATGCACTCAAGTTTCTAACATTGTTTTTAAATCTCAAAATCCTCACATCACATGGTATGGGTTGCTCTCCAAACTCATGAGTCAGTTTGACCCAACAAGTTCAATGTTTGAGTGATGTTATGTGGTAGAAAAAAATAAGGAAGTCAACCAAATGCAAACAAAATATCCAGGACCTGGTGATTACGGCAGTTTCATCTGTATCCGGGACCAATATTAGCACCGATCATCCTCGGCCGTAGATTTACCAGGACGGACGTCTGTTGAAGCCGCGCGGATCCCCGTGCCAACCCCACGGTTCCGCGAGTCTACTGTTTAGGAAGAAGTAACAAATCCTCGCCGCAATACATCGCCACTCGCCAGGCGGCCGTAGATTTACCCGGACGGACGTTTGTTTAAGGGTTTTATTGACTTCGATTGGATTTATTTCCTAGCCTATCCCAACTTGGGCTTGGTTGTTGTTTTTGTGCTGTCTTTCCTCAATATTGTTTGAGACTACATTCGCAGTTTTTGTTTGCACAACCCCGTTATACTCGATGAAATTTAGCTGATAATAATTCTGCTGCACTGCAGCATTTGTTAGCCATGTTGAGTTGATTTTCTAGATATTTCTGGTTACATTAGCATTGTCCAACCCTGTACGATGACGCGTAGTGCTTAATTTAGTTATGCATAAGTTTCATCTAAAACTAAAGTAGAGATTCAAGACTCTCGAACATCCGCACACAACCTTCCAAGTTCCAACTAAACTTCTCCACATTTGGAGTGCCTAGTAAATATCATTCTACCTAATTAGATTATAGCATTCAAGTAATTCTTAGACAGGAAAATGCAGGCAAGCACGAAAGCAAAGCAGCAGCGGGATCAAATGGTCTGCAGCATGAACTTAGAGCACGCAATTCAGACACCTGATGATCTAGGCATGTAGCAGAAAGCACGGCCTTAACAAGACTAGCACAGATCATGCACATATTACGCCCAACATCGCAATTACTGTGATACTGTCATTAACCAACTGCAAAATTGTATTAGCATTGCAACGCAAAACAAAGGGGTAAGGGCTCATAAAGCATGCAATAGCCGTTGAGCTCAATTACACAGCAATGACAGGGCCCAATGCACATGCAAGTAGCTCTGCAACAAAGAACTACCTCAACATAAGAGGTATCTTCAGATTCAGGTACACCGATGGTCCTTAAAATGTCTGCCGAATTTTATTCTCAAGCCATGGCATCATAATCATCCAATGCACCATTATACTCCATGACTTTTCTCTTGATTTTTGAGGAATCCACCCAGGTGATAAAGTCCTCCATGTTCCTGCAGGTTACAAGAAAGGCTGGATCGGAGACCGAGACCGTCTCTGGGCCTACACGCACATGCCCTTGTTCAATGTATGTCACAGCCTCTTTAAGGTGCTCCGCAAACTTGAGTTTTACCATAACTGTCGCAAGTCTCCGCCTACAATAATTTAGCAAAAAATATGGAAAATGAAATGTGATGTCATATTGTTTCCTCGCATAGGTACTATGGTTGTAAAGTGATCAGCCACAATAACACTCATTTAGGTTGAGCCAGTGTTGGCAGAGTAAACAATTGAATAAATAGCACAGTATACTCTCGAACACCTTGACCTCAAAAAAAGCAAAAATAACTTAAAAGTAAAATCAGCTGACAAATAAAATGCACCATCCAACACAGCTCATACTGATTCAAAGGCAAAAGATATCTACAACTACAATCCAGAGAGAGATAGAGAGACCTGCAGGAGGAGCTCACGGAAAGATTCTCACATTTCGACAAGCTCTTTTTTGTTGAGATTACACCCATATTATACCTGAAATTTTAGAAACTTTATCAAACTAGTAGACCAGTAAAAGTAAGAGGAAAAAACTAAAAATGACGAAGACAATTGGAGCAAGAATGTATATGATTTGGTCAAAAGGAAGCATCTTCGTATGTCGGCTAATAAGAAGGTGCACTTAACAAACACAACATTACAGCAAGCTTTATGATGCTATACTTGGGAGTTTCAATAATGGTATCCAAATAAAAGGGTCTCGCATGTCCATTTGCTTTATAATGTTGACTAGCTTTTGCACAGACATACCATCCTTTTGTTTTCCTCCAATCTCTCAAACCTGTATAATATCTACACATGTAATGTGATAACTACTGCTGAGTCTATTATGTAGGTAAGCTAAAATTAGTTGTCTTCAAAGTTCAAACTGGTTCTCTCTTATATAGCAGGCAGTCAGAATCATCCAACATGGGTGTGCTGTGTGTGAGATTGATCACACTCTCCAGCTTGCTTATCATCCCATTTGTATTGGTGTGTGTGAGGGAAGAAGCAACTGGGGTAAGCCTAGGCGAGATACATATTAGTTCATCTTCTTTTCTTCTGATCAATAGAGATTACTTCGTTATTACTTGGGCTTGGCCAGTGGGTTTACGCGCAGCAGCTGTCAGCCCATTATCTCAATCGGTTGGGTGAAGGTATCTGCACAAGAAACACAACCGCAGGCTTCAGACTTCACAGTACGTACGAACGACCTGCCATCTTCTCTGCGTCCAGGCAAGGCAAAACAGATGATGATTTTTTCGGGAGGACTTGCGATGATTTTTTCGGGAGGACTTGCCATCAAATAATGCCTACTCTTTGTTTTGCTCCAACCTTTCGAATTTGAAATAACTTTTTTAGATAGGAAACATTTTGAATTAATATTTGGAGTGATGCATGTTACAAACGCAAAAGCTCGGAAGTTCACCTGTTACTAGTACTTTACAGATGCAAACCGCCTACAACAAACATCTGATAATAAGTAAATATTAAGAAGAGAAGTGTTTATATGCTTTCCTTTTTTAAAATTGCACAACTATTAAAGCATAAATGAATAGTAGATGATGATTACTTATCCTTTCGTTTCCTTTAAAATTTGTGCAACTTGTATTAAAAGGGATGCTTGAATCTTGGGAATATTTATCCAATCCCTAGATCGCTGGAACTGTCGTCAGAGAAGAAGCAGGACAGTGAAGGAATTCGAGTACTCCCAGTTCCCAATTCAAGTTTAGCATAAGCCCTCGAACGATGCACACGCCCGGGATGTTGAACCCCGACAGTCGTACCTCACTGACGCTCTCGAAAGTGACCGTCGTCCCAGCCGATGCAAGACGGAGGCCGGTCAGGATCGTCGCGTCGCCGACCATGTGGTTGCTTCTGAGTCCAACCATAGACTGTAATGTCCTAGCCTGTTAATGTGAAGATCTATGTGGTCCATGTAGAGCGGTGGTGGGATTAGTCCCACATTGCTTGCACAAAGTGAGTTGTAGTAGTGTATAATGCCTGTTGGGTCCAAACATAGCACCTCCGGATTAATCCTTTTACACGAAGCGAGGACGAAAGTGTAAGTGGGGTGCTATGCATGCGTGGGTCCGCCCCACGGTGGACGGGGCCATGAGCGAAATTTGGACCAAGGTGTTATAGATGGTATCAGAGCATCAACCTCATTTGCACGGGCGCGTGGGGGGGGCAGGGCGAGCATATGGCGATGGCGCTAGGGTCGGAGTGGCCACATGGCATGGCATATGTGCCGGCACTGGACGCACGGGCGTGTGTAAGATCGAGGATGCCGACTAGAGGGGTATGAATAGGCAGCTTTAAAAATAATTCTTCTACAATTAATTAAAATCTCGCCCAAGTACCCTTATGTCAAAACTAAATAATAATTAAATGCGGAAGCGATAAACTAAGGTTTTGACAATTAAAGCCTAAATCAACTAGGCTCATTATGTGCACTAACTAATTATGTCTGTACTCAAGAATATATAATTCTAAGGACAATCAAGCAATTTAATTCTAGGAATGTAAATTGCAACAATGTAAATAAGTAATTGCAAGCATACGCAAGGAGACACAATACTTTTTACCGTGGTGTTCGGAGACATGCCGATCTCCCCTAATCCACGTTGAGGTTAGCCAAACGAATTGGACCGGCTCCACGAATTTGAGCACCCACCTCGAATCCACTAGTGGTAGCTCCTTTTCCCTCCCGGGTAGGCGAGCTTCAACCTTCACAAACTTTGCCAGGACTTCTCACAACCTCCGTTGAGAGCTCCCGCGCACGACGCTCTACGCCATCTAGGAGGAGGCAACCTCCAAGAGTAACAAGTCAAGCCCTTTAGCTTAAGCTCCACCAAGTACAACACATGTACAATGGTGATCACCAAGTGCAACACATGCACAACGCTTCCCTCAAGTGCAACACATGCACAAGAGGCTCTCAATCCCCTCCTAATTGCAACACATGCAATTAGTGCTCACTTCTAGCTCAAAAAATAAATTGGAGAATGCAACACATGCACAACTCATCCACAAAGAGCAATGAACCCTCCAAAACCCCAGTAATAACCAAATGCCAGCCCCCAAGGCTTCTTATATAGCCTCCACAAGAAAAACTAGCCGTTGAGGGGCAAATTGGGCAAAAGTGCTCAGGAGGCCCGGTCATACCGTCCTAGGGTCGGTATGACCGCTCCTCATAAACCAACGGCTAAAAAACTAGCCGTTACGCTGAAAAATCCGGTCATACCGGAGAGGGTCCGGTCATACCGGACATGGGCGGTCATACCGGACCACTTTAGCGCTAAGATTTCCTCTCCGTAAAAAACACACCGGAGTGACCCCGGTCATACCGGAGGTCGGTATGGTCCGGTCATACCAGAAATCGGTATGACCGCAGGTGCCCCGGTCATACCACTCCTTCAGCCACTAAAACGCCCATAAATTTTTACTCCGAACTCCGATTTAGGTGATTTTTGATTCTATGCGAAGCTTATCACGATGGCTACAATCTCCACTCATTTTAATAATTTAAGCAACTATAGATATTTTTTAATATCACCAAAACAAAACTCCAATGTAGTCATTCAAGTCTAAAATCTGATTTTTCGAAAACCCTCACATAGACTTGATTAAGGGCATGACTACAAGCTAGCAAGAGTCAATAAGATCAAATATTAAGATATATGATTATCAACTTATGATCAAAACAATTTTGCAAAACACATTTACAAATAAACCGAGAACCTATGAGATCAATCCTTTAGCCATGTAAGGATCAACACATGATTCCGACACTTTGCAAAACACATTTGCAAATGTCAACACATACTCTAGGATCGAAACCCACAATCTCAAGTTTATTTGCAAAACACATTTGCACAAAGTGAGTTGTAGTAGTGTATAATGCCTGTTGGGTCCAAACATTGCACCTCCGGATTAATCCTTTTACACAAGCGAGGACGAAAGTGTAAGTGGGGTGCTATGCATGCGTGGGTCCGCCCACGGTGGGGCGAGCCATGAGCGAAATTTGGGCCAAGGTGTTATAGATGGTATCAGAGCATCAACCTTCGCTGCACGGGTGCGTGTGGGATAGGGGCGCGGGCATATGGCGCGTGTGGGTCGGAGTGGCCACACGGTATGGCATATGTGCCAGCACTGGACGCACGGGCGTGTACCGAGGGGTGATTCTGGATATCTGCCGTGTATACGGTGTGCTACTGAGGGCGTCAACCCTTAAGGGGGGGTAAGTGTAATACCTCATTCCTGTTAATGTGAAGGCCCGTGTGGAGCGGTGATGTAATTAGTCCCACATTGCTTGCACAAAGTGAGTTGTAGTAGTATATAATGCCTGTTGGGTCCAAACATAGCACATCCGGGTTAATCCTTTTACACGAAGTGAGGACGAAAGTATAAGTGGGGTGCTATGCATGCGTGGGTCTGCCCCACGGTGGGCCGGGCCATGAGCGAAATTTGGGCCAGGGTGTTACATAGACACACAGGTGCCACCGCCTGGGTTCCTCTGGTGCCAGAGTGGGAGCCCGCGGTTGCAGCAACCACTGGCTGCAGGACATTGTCCATTGAAGGAAGCTGGTTGGTCATGCTGGGCGCTGTTGTGGCCACCGGAAGGGCAGAGGATGGAGGTTCCAATAAGGCAGCTACGCGATGCCGAGGTAGGAGACAATGGCCTAGTTCAGGACAGCTTGTGATTGTATAGATTATGGATTATAGTCAACTGTCTGGAGAATCGATCGCTCAAGAATCCATCGCGGGAGAATCTCTGCTTGGCAACCCTGATTGTTGACGGCTTCGGGCGGCGGCGCAGGAGGGGTGTCGGGCGGAGGACGACGGGGTGGAGGTCAAGCGTCGGGAGTCAGGGCATTGGCGAAGGGCGGAGAGGCCTTGGGTGAGCGAAGGAGCGGGCAGTGGGCGTCAGGGGAAGGAGCTCGGGTGGGTGAGTGGAGGAGCTCGAGCCGGCAAGGAGCAGGTGGTAGGCGTCGAGCGGAGAAGCTCGGCGGAGGGGCCTCAGGCGTAAGGCTTGCCGGGCAGAGTGGCAGGGGGCCGGTAGGCAGGGGGGGCCGAAGGGGCAGCGGGCTGATGACCTGAGGGCCGGCGGGTAGAGGGGTGCGCTCGGCTTCCTCGCTTGCTAGCGGAGAATCAACGTTTCTCCCAGAAAAGCTACCCTGGGCTAATTCTGATTTTATGTCTAAAGGCTGATTCTGCTTATGGAAGAAGCTGTCCACAATCCTACCGTTCGACAAACAATTCACTTTTATTTTAAGCAGAAACTATCCCTAAGCTGAAACAAATGGGGCCAATATCTTATACAGCTATGCGATGCCGAGGCAGGAGACGAAGACGAAGTTTGAAGCTTCTCTTTGCTACTCAAGACTGGAGGCGTGCGCATGAGTTTACAAACATGAGAAATTTTATAGTGCATTATACTGATAGTAATAGTGGTAGTAGAAATCAAATCTAGTCATTGTTTTATAAAAGGTATTTCTACTACTTTACTAAAGAGGAAGTATAAATAGATACTAACTAATGTGATACATTGGATCGAAAAAAATAAACAGTCCATATTAAACTTAGTGTACCTAAATTAAGATGGAACCGATGCTGTTGCATGCCGGATTTTGGATGCTCATGGGCTACAACATATTTACCGCATGAAGTCATCCTTTGTTGAACAGCTTGTGCAGCAGATTAGGGACTTGATTTTGTTGTCCTGAGGGAGGCCAGCTTGCCGTGTAATTTCGTTGTTTAGCCTTTGTTAAACCTTAACGTATGTATGAGCGAGCCTCTCACGTGCTTGTCTCAGCCTTCACATGTCTACAGTACACTTTGCTAGTTTCATATTTTTCCACATGCTAATGCCAAGTAAATAGAGTTTCCTAAGTGCGGTTGAAAACAATATTTATCTCAAAACACTGCCTCGAGTAAGCTCCGGAGTGATCTTTCATGTTCCCCTCAAATCAGAAGGAAGAAAAGACAACACAGGCTCTCCCGAACAAGGGCACGGGATCTCCTCTGCAACGGAACCTCCTTGTCCAGTCGCGTCCGTAAAAAAAAAGTAGTGTTTAGAGGTGTAAAGAACAAGGAACACCGTTCGAATGCTACTGTGTCAGGACTCAAGCCTGGACGTCAGAAACAAGGAAGGATAAACCTCGTAAAAGTCACAACTGCTCATTGCGCGGCTGCATGCCCCGTACAATCTTAGGACGCGAAGTTGCTCTGCCCTCCTCCAGCTTGCCTCCGGTCACCGGCCGGCGTGCCAATGGGTCTACACTTTGTCGAGAAGTTGTTGAACGGCGCCGCTCGCATCCATGGCGATGATGCTTTCATCGTTTATGCGCTGACGGACACTTCGCAACCGCATCACCTCTGGGTATGATATGCTTCCTAACGTTTCTCTTGTTGAGTTCTTTTACGGTACCGTTGATTTATTGGGACTAGCCATGCGCCTTTGCGTTGCAACATAAACTCAATTTGCAACACAAAAAAATTATTTGCAAAGAGCATTAAGTTTAGTTATGCTTCAATAGTAAAAAATGATGTTCCTCCGAAGAGATTTGAGAGGGAGAGCTAAACGCGCCGGATCGAGAAAGGGAGAGGTGTTGCGGGGTCAAAATAGTTTTTGATGAAAAATATTATGACCGGAGCGGTTCGAGTTGCGTGAGCGCGTGAGAAGATGAGAGGAAAGGGTGGGACTATCGGATTAAATTCATTTCTATCTCAATCATTCATGTCAGATCCAACAAATCAGGTACTCTAGAGGAGAACGGACCGCCACCAACTCCTAATTAGAAGTAATAGAGATTAGTTTTGGCCTAATGCAAATAACTACTATGGAAACTAGCTACCTGCTAATTAAGTCACACCTTTTTAAGCTCTTTTACGGTACATTAAATTCAATATAGACCGTTTGTTCTTTTCAATCTAATAGATCAGATTAAGAGAA
The DNA here is from genome assembly GCA_036346375.1 of Guadua angustifolia. Lineage (NCBI taxonomy): Eukaryota > Viridiplantae > Streptophyta > Magnoliopsida > Poales > Poaceae > Guadua > Guadua angustifolia. The sequence continues at coordinate 4,613,630 of CM070520.1, forward strand.
ATTTTATGACGTATTATACTGGTAGTATATAGTGGAGAGTAGAAATCAGATACAACCGTTAATCTGTTAAGAGTATTTCTACTACCATACTATCGGAGGAAGTATAAATAAATTCTTGCTATTCCGATCCATTTGATGAAAAAGAATGAATGGTTCATATTAAATTTAGTGTACCTAAAAGAGCTCCGGCTTAACTAGCATTTATTTATACTAAGTAAAAATATTCTCAACAAATAAATGTTCAGATCTGATTTCTACTACTTACCCCTACCATCCAAGTTTATAATATATTTTTCTTGGCACATAGACCAAGAAGGTATTGAAAATGACTAGATTACCCCTAATTATTATCGCTAAGAACTATATTAAATGCATGCATATAGAGAATATGAAGTAAAGATGGATATTTATTAAGGGTATATAGGGAATATCATACTAATTTTGCATTGGAATATAAAATACGCCTTATATTTATGAACAAGACCATTGAAAAAATATGTCTTATAAACTTGAACAGAGGAAGTACTGTATATTACCAATATGGTGCACTACAAAATTTCTCATTTTTTAACTGGGATTTTATTCTTTTTTCCATTGCATAACGGAAATAACAGAGTTTTAAAGGAATGAGAAGATAGAATCCCAGAACACTTCAGTCTTGCTGCTCAGAAACGATAGAATGCTAGGCCTCCCATATACTAAAATCTACAGCGCGCAACTATGATGGAAAGTTCCGAAATAGCAACAAAATATTTAGAAGTTTGAACATCACGACTAATAATGCACCAATAAATTTCTCTAATTTAGACATTCTCTTATTTAAGATAAAGTTAATCACTGTGCCTCTGTTGAATTACAAACAAAGTGAAGCTGACTAAGCTACATACCCGTTTGAATAACCACAGATGAAGCCAAAAGTACCCCCAAAAAAATCTTGAATAAAGGTAGGGAGAATGAAACCATGATTTGATACTCCCAACAGAAATGAAGTTTATGGATCAGTTTGATATTGGTTCGCGGCACCATATGATCAGGTGCAAGACTAATCACAATAACAGTACGAGAGGTGTTTCTACGTTTTTTTTCTTAAAGTTACATAAATATTAAAATATGAATAAAGAGTAGATGATAATTACTTATCATTTTATTTGTTTTAATATTTGTGCAACTTATATTGAAAAAAAAAGTACAGAAGCATTGCTCCTACAGTACGTATAGCCGACCTGAGAAAAGCATCAAAATATTTGCTCACAAAAAAAGAAAGAAAGAGAAAAGCATCAAAACCAATGGAAATTATTTGCCATCACACAGTACTTGGCACGTTGCAAACGGCATGCGTCCCTTCCTCCTGCAAGCGAACCGTCGATTGGTCGATCGTTCACTCGGAGCCGAGGCGCACACAGGCCGCGCAGCGAGATCGGCCAAGTGGAACTCGCAGGTAGTCCAACTGGAACAGCCCGTTGACTCGCCGGCCCTCGCCGACCACCGCGCCGTCACAGGCCTCCCTGATGAAGCATCTGGTTCGGGAGAAGGTGACGATGTAGTCGAGCTCGCCGAGCCTGGACACTGACACTATGTTCTTGGCCAGGCCGGGAACGTACAGAACGCCGGGGAGTGTGAGTGTGACTGATCCTTGGAGACGTACAGACCCATGGCCGAGTATCGGCAGCAGAGAACCGTTGGCCACGCAAACTGAACGGCCGGTCTGCGGCGCAGGCGTGAAGTCGGCGAGGAGGTCCATGTCGCCGGTGGCGTGGCACGACGCGCCGGAGTCGATGATGAATCCATCGCTGCGCATTGTTAAAGCAGGTGCCGGTGTACGCTTGCCTTCAGCAGCGACACCGTTTGCTGACGTCGAGGCAGGCGGCGCATCGGCGGCGAACAGCTGCTCGTCACCCGGTTCAAAGAATGCGGTCGGCGGATCAATGCCACAAATTAAGTGACGGTGGCTTGGTTTTGCTGAAATCTTCTTCCCACTGTTCTTCCCGGCTGCTCTGTTATTTACCGCTGGTGCATTCGCGTGCCAGTGCGTGGCCGTGAGCAGGAACGGAGTGCCAAATTTTTTTTTTTTTTTTGACAATGGAATTATCTCCGGCCTCTGCATAAGCACACAGCCAGGTTTATTACATAGTTTTCAGCTATCGAGCTGAATTAATGGGAATCAAAGTTTACATGAATAATGGAACAAAATTAAGGATAGCTAAGTCTATTGTAATGATTCCATCCGTTCTTAGCGAAAAGCTTCATTGCAACAACCTCCAATCGTGTGCACACTGAACGAATGTTCTCCCTTGCATCCTCACGTTGCAACAACGCCCAGAATCGCAGCCAATAGATTCCCCGAAAGACAATCTGCAGAAAAGAAGCATATCGTTTCTGCTGAAACACTGTATCATTGCGACTACACCAAATGGCCCAACAAATAGCAGCCACACCCATAAAGATCTGTTGTTTATTATTTTTTCCTATGCCAGTGAGCCAATCCCCTAGCATATGAGTCATGGATGTAGGTGGTGTCAACCCAGTAGCTATCTGAATTATTCTCCAAATAGATCTAGCATGCTTACAATCAAAGAAAAGATGTTGAATCGTTACAAATGGAGCAGCGGAACTAGAATCTACAATGGCACGAGCGGAAGTTTTACGGCCATTGTTATTGCTCTTATATATCAGATCTTCAACTGCACTGGAACCACCTCCGAGCACAACGTATTGGTATGGTATGATGCGGATAATTAAGAATGTAAAGGCCAGAAGAAGGCATATCGATGATCCTGCGGCATAGACAGCTGATGACCAATGGTGAAAGGCAGATGTATGTACTTGATATGATGAAGTAGGTGACTGGAGAACAGTACACCGTTGCAATGGTATAGCAACAGATTTTACCAAGTTTTAGGGTGGTCCATTAAAACATTTGAAAAGGGTTTAGGTTTCAATGAGTTTCACAAAAAAATTTAGAAGTTTCTAGAAGATTCCAAAAAAGTTTGAAGAACAAGTTTTGGATTTTCGAACTCAAGTTTCTACAAGTTTTATCGAAAGAGTTCCAAGAAGTTTCAGTAAGTTTTAGCCCTAAAGTTTCAAGAAGTTTCGGTAATTTCAAAAGGTTTCATCAAATTGCAACCCAAAAGTTACAGAAAGTTTTGTTGCACTTAGGGAATCTTAGTGCCTAGAACTAACACCTAGAAGAGGGGATCTTAGGTAAATACCTTCGGAGTTCGGATTGGTTGATGAGGACGCCATTGCGCTTGCACGGAGAGGAAGCGAGGCGGTGAAGAACGGCGGTGGCCTTCCTGTCACTTCCGTGCGCAACAGATCGGGTCGATGGGGTTGTTTTGGGGCGAGGTGGAACCGGGGAACGTTGGTTCCTGAGCCGGCCCTTGACCCCCTTTTTATTTGGCGCACGAAGCAACAGGGGGCCACAACCAGATCGGTTGGTTGCGCCCCCGATCAGGGCGCGGGATTTGACTCGGGGCTAAATGCCGAAAGATCAAACTAACATTCTCCCCCTTGATCTTGAGGCTAAACTACTTAACTTAACATTAAACCTGCTTCTCAATAGATCAGTGCACAAAGACCAAGGCGTTGCAACAGCCAGTTACGTGCTGTTGAACTCAATGACTATAGTACACCTTTTTATCTTAAAACGAAAACTTATTCTTATGGGAGATGGTTGCTTATTTGACCCCTTACTTCCAGAATCATAGGCTTTCCAAAAAAACCCATGCCGCCTACGTGTTCTCTGAACACATATGGTGGTAAGCCCTTAGTTAGCGGATCCGCAAGCATTCGCTTGGTACTTATATGCTCTAATTTTATGATTTGATCCTGGATCTTCTCCTTCACAACATAAAACTTAATGTCAATGTGTTTGGCAGCACCACTTGACTTGTTGTTGTAGGAGTAAAATACTGCTGGTTCATTGTCGCAGTATAATATGAGTGGTCTTTCTATGCTGTCCACTACTCTTAATCTGGGTACAAATTTCTTAAGCCATAGTGCCCGCCTTGTTGCCTCATAACAAGTTACAAACTCAGATGCATTGTCGATTTATGCAAGGATAGCTTTGTTTGGAGCTTTTCCATGAAATAGCTCCCCTGCGAGGGTGAATACATAACCCGATGTGGATTTCTTAGTGTCTACACACCCGCAAAATCTGCGTCGAGTAACCCACAATCTCGATGGTACTCGACTTTCTATACGTTAACATGAGGTCTTTAGTTCCTTGCAAATACCGCAAGACTTTCTTAATGACTTTCCAAAGGATCTATTCTCGGATTTGGTGATATCCGCCAAGCATCCGGTTACAAATGCTAAGTCGTATGCAGCACATACTTGAGCATACATTATACTTCTGACAGCTGAAGTGTATGGAACCGATTTCATTTGATCGATCTCATATTGGTTCCTGGGACATTGAAAATTCCCAAACTTATCACCCTTGACTATTGGGGCAGGCGAAGCCTTACACGCATGCATACTGTATTTCTTTAGAACCTTTTCTAAGTATGTCTTTTGCGATAGGCCTAATACCCCTTTTGTTCTATCTCGGTAAATCTCAATTCCTAAGACATAAGATGCCTCACCGAGATCTTTCATATCAAAATTTGAGGACAAAAAACTCTTAGTCTCCAAAAGTAGATTCTTATCACTGCTTGCTAGCAGGATATCATCTACATATAAGACTAGGAAAATAAATTTTTCATTCTTAAACTTAGCATAAATGCAATTGTCCTCCTCATTTTTCTTAAAGTCAAACTTTCTTATAGTCTCATCAAACTTAAGGTACCACTGTCTAGACGCTTGTTTTAGCCCATAAATGGATTTGTTTAGTCGGCATCCCATATTTTCTTTACTTTCCACGACAAAACCTTTAGGTTGAGCCATGTATACATTTTCGTATAGATCCCCGTTAAGGAATGCCGTCTTAACATCCATCTGATGTAATTCTAAATCATAATGTGCTACAAGCGCCATGATGATTTTAAAAGAATTCTTTGTCGAAACAGTCGAGAAGGTCTCATTATAATCTATTCCTTCTCTCTGAGTGAAGCCTTTTGCCACGAGCCTTGCCTTGAATCTTTCAAGATTCCCTCTGGAATCACGCTTAGTTTTGTAGACCCACTTACAGCCTACTGTTTTGGCTCCTTTAGGAATTTCTTCTAAGTCCTATACCTTATTTGCGCTCATGGACTTCATTTCATCTTCCATGGTCATGAGCCACTTAGATGAATAGGGACTTCTCATGGCTTCCTCAAAGAGGTGGGATCACCTCTATCTCTAACTCTTCACTTACATAAACTTCATAATCGCAGAAATAGTGATTTTCTTGCGTTGCCAGACCTCCTAAGAGGTTCTTGAGCAGCACGTTACTCACTATAGGAGGTCATTGTGGCTCTTCAGTGCAGCTGCAATAGGATCTAGGAGCTCCATAACAACAGAGCCTCAGTGCGTTAATAGCTGCACTAGGAGAACTAACAGCAGGTGTTGCAACAACTGGAGGTGCAACAACAGCAGGTATCGAGAAAATGGGCTCTTGAATCATCGGAGTTGGGACAAAGACCTGCTTCTCCTCAAAGCTTATTTCTTGGGGTACCATGCACCCCTTGATCATTTCTTCTTCTAAGAACACAGCGTGTCTTGTTTCTACAAACTTAGTCTGTCTGTCAGGACAGTAGAATCGATACCCATTTGATCTTTCAGGATAGCCAATGAAATGGCAACTGACTGTCTTAGCGTCTAACTTTCCAATATTTGGATTAAATATTTTAGCCTCAGCTGGACAGCGCCACACATGTAAATAATTTAGAGTGGGCTTCCTCCCAGTCTATAACTCATATGGTGTTTTAGGCACCGACTTACTGGGAACCCGATTAAGAATATGGACAGCGGTTTTTAATGCCTCCATCTATAGACTAATCGGTAAGGTGGAGTAGCTTATCATACTTCGTACCATGTCCATTAATGTGCGGTTACGCCTTTCAGCTACTCCATTTTGCTGAGGTTCGCCCGGCATAGAATACTGGGCTACTATGCCATTTTCCTGCAAGTACCTTGTGAAAGGTCCAGGAACTTGGCCATAAGGGGTATGTCTACCGTAGTACTCCCCTCCACGGTCTGATCTTACCACTTTAATCTTTAGATCATGCTGATTTTCAACTTCAGCCTTAAATATCTTAAACTTATCTAATGCTTCTGATTGTTCTTTAATTGGATAGATATAGCCATAACGCGAAAAATCGTCAGTGAATGTTATGAATGAGTCAAAACCATCCACTGTCTTCACAGAAAAAGGATCACAGATGTCTGTGTGAACAATTTCTAAAATTTGTGTGCTTTGTTTGGCATCTTTCTTAATTTGCTTAGCATATTTGCCTTTAATGCAATCAATGCAATGTCCCCCTCGAAATATGGCCTAAGCAATCCCCTCGAAATATTACGCCGCCATAATTTCAAGACGCGTCTCACTTTTACTTCTCTTTCGCTTATTACATTCATTCATCGATGAAGAGGCATTCACAACATTCACATCATCACTTTGGGAAACTAAATAAAGCTTGTCTTGTCGGATGGCAAGACCAACATCAACATTATTAAACTTAATTAAACATCTGTTGTTTCCAAAATGACATAAGTAGCCATCATCATCCAGACAGGATACTGAAATCAAATTCCTCCTCATGGAGGGTACAACTAAGACATTATTTAAATGAAGAATGAAGCCATTATTAAGTTCTAAGGGGAGTTCTCCGATGGCTTCAACTTCAACTTCGACGCCGTTCGCGACTCTAATGCTTCTTTCTCCTCTTTTCAGCATCCTCTTCGTATGGAATCCCTGCAAGGAATTTGCAACATGGACAATTGCACCTGAGTCAATCCACCATGTATGAGTGGGAGAATCTAAATACAGGGATTCATCTATGAATGTAATCTTATCTTTACCATTCTTATTCAGCCATTTAAGAAACTGAACACAGTCCTTCATGTAGTGTCCCTTCTGATGGCAGTGTCTACATGTGTCTTTGTCCACCTCTTCATGAGCCTTGCCTTTGCCCTCATAAGGTTTCTGGCTAGGGGGAAATTTCTTGTTCTGAGGTTTACCTTTGTTCTTAAAGGAAGGCTTAGACTTACTTTGAAAATTATCCTTTTTCTTTGGTGATAACTTAAGGTGATTGATTGAGTCAAGCCTTTGAGCTCTAAGCCTTTCTTGTTCTTGAGCACACATAGCCATCAATTTTTCTATACTCCACTTTTCATTTATGGAGTTGTAATTGACTGCAAAAGCCTCATATTCCTTGGGCAAGGAATTCATGATAAATTGCACCAAATACCCTTCTGATATTTCCATTTCCATGGTCTTAAGTCTAGCAACTATGTTGCTCATTTTCAGAATGTGCTCTCTAATATTGTTTTGCTCATCAAACTTCTCATTCGAAAGCTTCTGCAAAAGAGAGCTTGCGTACGTCTTAGTAGAGCCAGTGAACTGGCTCTGAACTTTGCTAAGGTATTCCTTAGCACTGACACATTCTGGGATGGCACCCTTTATTGCTTCCACGATGGAATTTTTAATTACCATCATGCATTTTATGTTAGAATTTTTTCACTTCACACGCTCAAGGTCGTATGCCATTCTTGTCGTAGCATTATTCTCAGCACCCGGTTGACCATCGTGATCGGTTAGCTCATGGGACGATCATGCAAAATTGCATAATCAATATCTGAGAGTGCAAGTGCCATCTCAATCTTCTCCCTCCAAGAAGGATAATTCCCCCCGTTTAGGGGCTCAATCGCAGAGATCAAACTCAATACATTTGAAGTGTTTGAAGCTTCATAAGAAAAAATAATTTAATCAAAACACTGAAATAAAATGCATGAATTAATTCAACGTTGGTTCAATTAAAACATGCTCTTAACAAGGAAAAATTGTTCTACTTCTAAATCACCGTTGGGCAGAATTAGAATAGAACAAATCTTAAACTTAATTATTATGGCAAATTTTATCATCAACGTTGGTCAGAAGATAAAATTCTCATACTAAAACAAACTTAATATAATTTTCTAATTAAATTTTCACATTGGATCCAATTTAATCAGAAAAATTAAACTTAAACTTAGCAATGAAACTTAATTTAATCGATTGCTCATACTAACTCTTCACAGCAAACAAAAAAATTAAAAAATAGAGTTCACTGTTTATGGCCGAACGCTAAAATGGCCTAACGGCCTTCTTCACAGGCGCCCGGTCACCGAGACTCCACAACTGGGCCTGGTCGCCAATGGATCTCTACCTTTGGGCGAAGAAACCCAGCCGAGCTACGGCCGATCTGCGCCGTCCGATCCCGATGGACGGCCGAGATTGCTTCGAGGCGCGGATAAAAGACCGGAAAAATCGGCGCCCCCCCGAAACCCTAAATCATTTTCTTCGCTTCGTCCGCCCGCTTCGTCTCCAGTGAGCGCACGAGAGAGAGAGAGAGAGAGAGAGAGATGGAGATGGAGGAAGCGGCAGCACCGCCTGCAGGCCCTCTCGCCGGAGTCGCGCGATCACCAGAGGGTGGACGCGGCACCGTCGAGTGGCCCTGCGGCGGTGCCCTAAGCCGCGCGCGCGTGTAGCCGAGAAGACGAACACGGCGACGGATGCGGAGCGGCTTCTTCCCGTGGCCGCCGTCCACGACGATGAGCACGGCGAGTCCAGGTAGGGTTTCTTTTTCCTTTTCTTGATGCGGTTCTACGGGATTTTGGGAAAAATCGCGCTAGGGGTTTCATAAATTTGGGGGGAATTTCTATCTAGGGTTCAAAACTGAGAGCAAAAAAAAATCCTTCCTCTCCTTCTTGCTGTGCACGAGGTCTAGCCCGAAAAGTGCAGAAACCCGAAGGTGTTCTTCATCTAGGGTTAGGGTTTAGGCACTTGAACAAAGCTATGATACCATTGTTGCACTTAGGGGATCTTAGTGCCTAGAACTAACACCTAGAAGAGGGGATCTTAGGTAAATACGTTCGGGGTTCGGATTGGTTGATGAGGACGCCATTGCGCTTGCACGGAGAGGAAGCAGAGGCGATGAAGAACGGCGGTGGCCTTCCCGTCATTTCCGTGCACAACAGATCGGGTCGATGGGGTTGTTTTGGGGCGAGGTGGAACCGGGGGAACGTTGGTTCCCGAGCCGGCCCTTGACCCCCTTTTTATTTGGCGCACGGAGCAACAGGGGGTCACAACCAGATCGGTTGGTTGCGCCCCCGATCTGGGCGCGGGATTTGATTCGGGGCTAAATGCCGAGAGATCAAACTAACAAGTTTCAATAGGTTTCATCAAGTTTTAACAGTTTTGTCGAGTTTTGACAAGTCTCAACAAAAAAGTTTCAAGTACCAACAAGCGCCAACGAGTTTTGATGAGCTCATTGTGACTACTAGTCTACGATTTGGCCAACACCATGCGGGACGGGACATGGAGACAAGAGTAATGGAGGTGGTAAAAGGCATCGGAGGCACGCGGCAACCTGTGGTTGCTACGGACGCCCGGTTGTACCCCTCTTCGGTTGCTGCTCCACTTGCCTCTCTTCAATTGCACCACTGTGTTCCCCCTTACCGCCCACCCCTGTTTGATCACGCCATTGAATCGATGTGAATTGGCTATGTCGCCATGCTCGCTCTCGACCGCCAATCATGAAGCACATCCATGACTTCTTCAGCTCGCCCCACGCGAGTGCAGAGAGATAGAGGAGTTTGGTTCTATGAGAGTGATGGTGAAGTCTTGTTCTCAGAGAGACGGGGGACATCGATGATTAGTTAGGAGAATAGATTATCCTATTGAGATACATGTGACGGGATAGCAATTCATAGCTTTTTTCACATACGTTGAGACCAATACTACGAGACAAGCACTGAATGGTTGCCGAGAACAGGAGAACAAATTGATGGGCTGCAGTAAAGCAATAAGTACGGACCTAAAACATTCCGGCATGGATGCTGTATGAGCAGAACATACGTCGTCGTCATCGTAAGTCGAGTCTGGTACGAGAGCACTCCAGCGACCATGACTTACAGAAGCACGAGCCGCTTGATCAGTAGTCGCGCGTTGCAAGGTGCAGAGGTCACTAGTACGGATGATGTGGTGGCATGCACTGAATTATTAGTGATGGTAGATTTACTTGTCAGAATCAAGACAGAATTGACAGATCAGGCGAAGGCTGTACGATTGCCAAGAATACAAGAACAAATTACTAACAACAGTAAATAAAAAGGTCTAGGTTGGAGCAGTACGTACTGACCTGAAATGTGTTGCAGATTCAGAAGCAGCATCACTGTCGCTCATGACGTGAGCGGTTAGGAGACCGAAGGGCTTGATTCTTCGTTGGCTGCCCAGTGACCGCAACTGCTCTCTGGTCGTCCAGCAACATGTTGCTGGAGAGAGAATATCTCTGGACCTCGAAGAAGATATCCTCATTAGTTAGGTTCATCAGCCAAAATAAGGTAAACTACACACCATACTACTACACAGTCTTAATTTCCGCCATTATCGATCGTTTGTGTTGTGAGCACGACAAACAAGCAACAATTAAGCGAGAATCTATGAGAGCTGCAAAAGACTGCACTTATGCGCTGTTCATCAATTGATCTACTCTCTCCCTTTCTTAGCTATGAGAGCTAGCAAGGACAAGTAATATACACTGGGTATAGACGCACGCTACGCTGCGTTCGGTGAATTTTGATAGAGTGCTCATATAGAAAAAATAACCTCCACAGTAGATGTCATTTTTCTCTTAGTAAAACCTAAAAAATCTAAAGAAAACCAGAATAATCACATTTTAGAATTCGCAGAGAACCTTTTCACAGAAACAGATAATGAGAACAAGAATTAGGTAAATCTGTAGGCTTTTTGGGGGAAATAGGGATTCAAGATATGAGAGGAATTTTCAGAATTATGAGGTTATTTTTGCAAAATGGTGTGATCTAGATCTGAATACAATTTTTTGAAACTATAAGACCTATTTTGCAAAAGAGTACACGCGTGATATGATATATATCGATTCTTATAGTAGATGGTATTTATACTAGATATAAGCTATTTATCAGGGCTTGTCCTTATCTGAAGGATAATGACAAAGACGAGGCCGCGCGAATAAGCTAATTAAGTCGACGACTGGCCGAGACAAAAGGTAGGATTCCATGTTTCGGACATCGGTTGCGCCGATGGTTGCAACTTGCATCCTTGTGACCTTGTCCTTATCTGAAGGATAATGACAAAGACGAGGGACCGTAGGGTCGCATCGCATGGAAGATATCAGACGAAGCAGCCTGCCAGCAGGATGAGCTCAACTGTGTGCATGGTACAGTCTAGTACTCCCTCTATTACATTCCGAAGTACTGTCTGCATGGTACAGTCTAGTGCATTCCGAAGTTTTCTTGGCCGGGGAGCTCCTCCACGTCGGCCTCACGCCTTTGCTTGTACCAACGAGCAGTTACAGTGTAGTAAATTCTACTTCTCATCTAGAAGTTACAGTGTAGTAAATTATACTTCTCATATAGGGATAGGTGTCGTGTTGGGCTAGGCCGGTCTAGTACGGGTTTATCATGCTTCATGTTCGACCGTGGCTTTGGTCAGAACGCCCATCATGCTAGCTCTGGCCACCTTCTCGGAGAGCCCAAGCATCGTTGTTTCGGCAGATTCCACCGACAGTCCGGAGGATGCAGACCGGTTTGGTCTTGGAAGGAGGGCTCATACCGGGCTAAACCTAGAGGGCGAAACCCTAGGGACTCTACGCGAGGACTCCGGCCGATTTAACCGCAGATGACACGAAGATTTTTACCTGTGTTCAGCCCCTTTTCCTTCTGAATAAACCTTACTTCTGCTCGATTGTTTTTAGAGGGTGTGAAATCGACACGAAGCTCTTGAGTTACAAGTTTTCTCTCGAATGCCCCGCCCCCTTTTCCCATGCACCGAGGCCCTTATATAGGCCAAAGCTAACCGGAGTAGGTAAAAGGAGGTCATCATGCCGATCCTCATACATTTATTACTCATTCCCGTCTTTGTCCGCTCCTCCAATTTCATTAAATGCTTACGCTGCTCTTGCCCTATTCACGGATGGGACCCCTTTATGATGTAGGTGAGAGGCGCCGAGGAATGGGCTTGTTGCGTAAACCCTTGTACCGATAAGCCTCGCTATGGCGTGCCCGCTGCTCGACATGGTACGCAGAGGGAAGGAGCCTTCGAGGCGGCCACCGTGTTCCACCTTTTTGCCCTATGGCGGACGCAGCAGTATGCCTCGCCGCCCGATTGCTAGGCCGCCACGAGATTGGGCGCCGGCAGCAGGCGGTTCACCCACCGCCGCCGGACGCCATGGGCCGACGCCGGCCGCGGCCAGCATCGCTCGCCGATGGCTGCCGCCACGACGGGCGCCGGTGAGTGGCGGTTTCGCCACTCGCTCGCCGGACGCCACGGCCGACGCTCGCCGACGGCCGATCGCTCGCCGATGGCGGCTGCCGCCACGTAGATTGGGCGCCAAGCAGAGGCGGTTTCGCCCACCGCCGCCGGACGCCCACGACGACGCCTGGCGGCCGCCGTGATCGCCGCCCTGGCGGCTGCCGCCACGTAGATTGGCGCCGGGCGCAGTGGCGTCTTCGCCCACCGCTCGCCGGACGCCACGGCCGACGTCGTCGGCGGCCGAATCGCCGCCCGACGCTAAGCCGCCACGTGATTGTACTTTTATGCGGTGGAGAGGGTACCTAGCGTACTACGCCGACAAGTAGCTGCCCGCCCTAGAGCGCAGCCTAAGACTTTTTTAGAACATTCATTTAATGTACTTAATGCTTAGCGCGCTCTCGCAGGCCACTACTCATGAGGATATGGCCGCCGCCTTCTCAGACGATATCCGCCGTTTTCCCTTGGGACCAAACGGCGATAACTCGCCCTTTCGTGAACTAACCGACGTGGGAACGATATATAGATGCATCTCAGACGAGCTGTTCACGCTTCGCTTTTGTCCTTTCGCCTCTTCTTCCCAAAGCTTTTGTCTTCTTCGAGCCACCATGGTGAACTCCATTCCACCTCTCATGTTGACGCCGCCGGAGGCGATGGGATGGTCGCACGGAAGGCACCTTCCGATACCGTCCGGGACCGCCACACTGTGTGCCTCCGACGAGATTGTCCTGCACACTGGCCATGATGGCGGGCCTTCTTCCGCCTTTTCTGAATTTTTTCTCACCGCCCTCCATTTCTACGAAATCCATCATCTTCATCTCACCCCCAATTCTATCATCTTCTCGCCATCTTCGCACACCTCTCGTGAAATGTTCATGGGGTGATGCCGAACCTTCCTCTCTTCCGCCATTTCTTCATTCTCAAGGCCACCAACGGCGACGAAGTAATGGGGAGTTGCTATTTCCGCCGGACGGATGGCCTCCGCCACATTCCTTCCAAAGACAGTCCAATCGAGGGCATGGCGAAGCGATCGGTCAGACATCCAGATGACAATGAATCGACGCTGGGGTGCTCGCCGGACCAAGACACGCCGAGAACTGGAGCTCGCCGGCCGAAGAGACGGCAGAGTTCGCAAGAATGGCGCCCAGACGGCGGTTGCGGACGCCGGATCGAACGGAGGGCCGGTAGCCCGACTACACGGCCCGAGGATCGCCTCTTCGCCGGGCAAGATCCGTCCTTCATGGCAAGACACGGCGACAACGACTGACAAGACGCGGGTCTTGGACAGAAGCCCTTGTCTTCTTCTAGTTTTTTACGACATGTTTCTCCGCGCTTTCTACCAACCAACCGCCATCTTTTTTCCCTTTCTCGCGACAAAGAGGGCAACTTCGAGGAGCCAAACTCGGGCCGGTTGGCTCGCCTACCGATGTCGCCGGCCCCAATCGACACGCTTTTCGGCGGAGGTCTTCCGCCGCCGACCGAGCACGCGAACGCTCGCGGTCGTCAGCATTACTCCGCCGATGGACTCCACGGGCTACCGTAATCCCGCCGCGTTCTGCGTGATCGGGGACGTGCTCGCCGCCGCGACGGGTTACGTAAGCGGTTGCCGCTGCCGACGCCATGGGTTCGGACTTAAAGGGCCCGCCACGGACCAAAGCACCGCCACCACCACGGCCGTGGCGATACCCTTCAAGGACGGGCACAGACGCCCGCCGCGATTTCACCCGGCGCCGACAATCGCGGGCGCCAAGAACCTTGGCCACGGAGCTCAGCCACGCCAGCCAGGCGGCCTCACGCCCCGACGGCGGGCTTGAGCTTGAGGGCGCCACCAAGGGCGGCCCTCGAACGCGCCAAGGGTGCTAACACCCGGCGCCCACCGAGACGGCGAGGTTCTTCAAGAAAGCGCCTCCGCCGCCACCGCGCCAGAGTCGGAGACACTCCCGACCAAAGACCGCCGAGGTTCGCCTCGCGCACGCCATCGCCGCTTCAATGCTGGCAACCGTCAACTCTTCACCTGTAAACGAGATGCGCGCGGCACTAGGCACCGTTTGCCGCCGCCTCGGGCATGGTGCCCAGACGCCCAACTTGCCTTGGTGAGCGGCGAGCCGGAGCGGAGCGGAGAGGGCGGCAATGAATCGGGCGCAGAGAGGGCCAACACGACCGCAATGCAAGCAGCGGGCGGAACGGGCCGAGACACGGCGGAGAGGCCGAGGCGGCGCTGAAGACTCGACACTTGAATCTCTTCCGCCGCGGCGCAATCTCGCGACCATGCTCAAGAAGGCGTCGAGCGCACTAAGAGGTGCTCGAACCCTTGGGCGTGAGGGCCGAGGCGCCGAGGACTTCGGCGCTTCATTCGCATTTATGCGACCAACCAAAGCCGCGGGAGGGCGATGAGGACTCTCGCCGCTCTAGCCGCCGCTTCCGCCACGGAAGGACGCCAGTCGCGATTATGGCCGCAGAACCTACACGCCGTTTCGCTGCCACCGCGCGCCGCTTTTGATCCCATGGCGGTGGTGACGGCCGGTGTCGGGAGACGCGGAGCAAAGCGGTTTTCAAGGCGAGGCGCTGGTGGTGCTTGGTCGCTGAATACGTGGCCGAATGCCGCAGTGGAGCAACCGTCATGGACGCCTCCACCCTCGGCTGCCGAAGGCGCCGACGAAGAACTCGATTTCGCGAGGACGAGGAGTGAAGGCGGCGCGCTTCGCTTTTTTTGTTGCTTCGTTGATGAACTCGCGCTTAAAAACTCGGATGTTTTTGATGAATGTTAGATGTTCAATCGTTATTCATGTGTCCGCTTATTTTCGTATGATCGAATTTCCTTTATATTTGCTTGTTGGATGGCCGCCATTCGACTTAGGCAAATGTTTGTAAAACGCTTGAATTAGGGTAGCGCTTCGAAGTTTCGCCAAATGATTTTATGTGCTCATAGATCGCAAGCACGATTACGCGACCACATAAAACGAGGCGAAAAATGGCCTTAAATCGAATGAGGAACGCAGACACAGAAGGTCCTAGCGCCGAAGTTTCTAGCGAGATAATCGCAAGTTTCGCCTTCCTAACTTAGACCCCGGCGATTGCCCGAGAATGCACCACGGCGTAACGTGGCGAGGCAAAGAAGTTTTCTGGAAGTGCCCTTAGGCCGAGAACGCCAACGGAGATTTACCAATGGCTTCGCAGAGCCAACCCGAGGCGACGAGCGTGCGTAGAGCTGTGGTGCCCAATCGACACTCCGATAACTCCTACCGCCAGACGTTAACACTTTAGCACACCTTCTTCTTTATCATGGGGGCCGTTGGTTTCAATACTTATGCACAATCACGCGTAGCTTGACCCATCTCGTGATATGATCGTAAGGAAATGGCCAAAAATGCGTATAGATCGCTTATCTTGTTTCATATGTCAGGATAAGGAACCCGAGCGCTGGCTAGCAAATTGGGGCACGGGCGAGCAAATTTCAAGCCATCGGGCGACTGGCCGAAGGCCGGCGGCCACCAACGGGCGCCGAAGAGAGCCTTGAGCGCTGGCGAAGCATTAAGGCCTGGGCAGCAATTTGAGCCATCGGGCGCATCAATTTCCGAAGGCCGAAGCGACAAAGCCAACGGCACCGGCGAGCACCTTGAGCGCTCGGCGAAGCGTTGGGGGGCTGGGCGAGCAATTTCGAGCCATCGGCGACTAGCCTCGAAGGGCGACCAGCTAACGGGCGGGCGAAAGCACCTTGAGTGTTGGCGAAGCGTTTGGGCGCTGGGCGAGCAAATTTCGAGCCATCGGGCGATCAAATCTTCTGCCCGGCGACCATTTTAGACGCAGGGGCTTGTCGTGAAAGTAAGCTAACACTTTTATGCTTACTCTGCATGCACGACTCACCGGAAGGTGAGTAAACATCCGAAGAGCATACGCAAGGTAGGCCGTAACATTCTAAGTCCCAAGATGAAGTGTCCTGCTCGCTTTGTTTGGATTCTAAGTCCTTGTGAATCGCCAGAAACCGAATCGCGGTGGTGGTACCAAAGCAATGAAGTTTTCGGGGGTGGCATCAAAGCCGACGGCTCGCGGTGACGACAATGGTGCTTCAGAGAGCCAACCCGAGGTGTGCGAGCAGCCCGAGCACTGCACCCAACTCGCCCCTCGCCGCCCAAGCAATGTACACTGACGCCAAGATCGCCATGGATTTCACAAAGGAATTAGCAACGCACGTAACCAAAGAACATACATGCGATAATTGCCACTCAAGCACAACTAAGAGGAATAATAATGGAGAAGCAAAAGCTTTAGGTAATCGCCTTTTATCGATCGCCAAAGACGGCCGACCAAATGGAAGAGGGACGTACTCGAGGTCGATTGAGCAAGTCATTGGTACTTATAATTCCTCGTGGATAGAACTTCCGCAACAAGGCTATGTTGTAGGAGTTCGTCGCCTCTTCACCGCCCTCCGGCAATCGACCGCCCCGGTCGAGATATCGAGACCACCTTGAAGGGCCTCCCATCGGGAGACAGTTTATGCAACCCTAAGATATGCTCAATCTCACAGAAGACCAGTCGCCCATCGCCGTTGTTCTTCTGAGACCCGGTGGCGTGGTACCGCCGAGGCTCACAGAAGCGGGCGGCGCGAGAGCAAAGACGATCCCGCACTCTCCTCCAGAAGGTTGACATCTTCACGGAGATTCTCTTGGTCTTCTTCACGAACACCGAGACGCTACGGGAACCGAGCGACAATGGAGGGGAGGATGCCTACCGCCCAGATACCAGAAGAAAGGCGTCTCGCCTGTCTTGGCTTGGTGGTGCGCGAGCGACCACAAAGACGGGCGGGAGCTCTTCCGCCCACCGCGCCTCTTGTGAAGCCGATCAAACGCTCTTGTCTTGAGGCCCCTCAAGACCAACAGATTGGCGGCGCTCCGCTTGACCATTGCTTGCGGATGGGCCACCGGCTTAAACATACCTTGGTGCCCATTTCTTCACAGAATTCCGTAAAAGCCGCTACCGGTGAACTGGTGCCGTTGTCGGTGATGATACGATTGGCGACTCAAGCGGTGAAGATCCCGCGATGAACTTAACAATGGCACGTACGCGTGATGGCTCAGATCGCTTCGCCGACCCACTTGGTGAACTTATCGATGGCGATAAAGAGGTGGGTGAAGCTCGTGGGTTCATGAACGGACTCAGATATTCAAATTTCGCATCGCGAACGCCAGAGAGCGGGATGGTTTGCAGAGCTTGGTGGTTTGGGTTTGCTCGGCGAAGAATCGACAAGCCAGACGCCCTCACCACCGCAGCATCCCGGAGGCGGTAGGCCAATAAAATCTTGGCTAAACGCTTGTCGACTAGAGTCCCACGACATATGGCTCCCGACACGCCCATGGATATCGAGAGCAGTCGCCTCTTCCCGAAAGTGATGCACTTCAAGAGAACTCCGCTTCGCTCTGGCGATATAGGTCCCCACCTACCGTAGTATAGCACTTGGCCTTTCGCGGCAATCTTCTCACCGAGGCATCATCGCTCGGGATCACTTGGTCACGCAGAAAGCCGGGATAGGGTCCATCCATCGATCTTCCCGCCCAAGGGTGGCGACCACTCGGTGCTCGCCTGGTACTCCGGGCCGAAGCTCTGGTGTTGCCTCGAAGACCGCCGCCTTCCTCCCTGACCTGGGGCCGAGGCGGGCACGCCCTTTCCTCCCGAATTGGAGGTCGGATGGCAGACCGCCTTTCCCCACCGAGCCGGGAGGTCAAGGACAGCCTTGCTGCTGCCCCCACTGGACTGGGGTCATGACGGCGACACCATCATCCCCACTGAATTGTGGGTCATGCGATGGACGGTCATGTAGTCTTTCTTCAAGACCCCGACCGAACAGAGCCCTTGAGGATGCAAGCGGGACAGCTCGTCCAAGGTGATTGTCACGCCGAGGATATGAATATACCCCAAACCTTCAAAATGACGCCCATTCTTCTGACCTCGCAGTACGCCGCCATGGTGGGGTCGGAACATTGGAACTCCTTCCGAGCTTGATTAATGACCAAAGCAGGAATCTCCTTGACTCGAGACGCCGATGCCCAACGCGAAGCGATGCGCAGCCGCCAGCAGACCTTCATACTCAAAGAATGTTGTTGGTGGCCTTGAATTCAAGGGCTTACCACGATTGAGGGTGTCACCGGTCGGGGAGATCAGATTAACCCCACTTCGCGCTTTCCAAATCAAGGATCCATCAAAGAATAATGTCTGTGGGGAAGGCACGGGTGCTTTCTTCGGTCAGAGTGGCGGAGTCCACTGCCATTTAACTCCGCCAACTTTTGACTTCTTGATAGCGCAAGGGGCACTAATTTGATGTTGAATTTCTGGCCCAATCGACCATTTAGCAATGCGGCCTTCGCTTCACGACAGGAGGATTCCCGCAAGGGGTAGGCCGTGATTTACGGTGATTTTCGCCCCGAAAGTAGTGCCGCAGCTTTTCTCGATGCAACCAGACCGCAGACAAAGATCTTCGAGCTTGAGGATACCGAAGTTTCGCTTCATGCAATACTCATCGATGTAGTAAACCGCTTCACGACGCCTTCCCTCTCCGCGAACTAACACCAAGACTTACCACCCGGGGTGGCAGCGAGCATATGTATAAGGGCTCACCCGACGCGGGGAAACCAAAGACGGAGAGGAGAGGTATCGCTTGTGTCTTCAAATGCCTTCGGGCTTCTTCACCCACTCAAGGGGTTCGCCTTCTTCAACAACTTGAACAAAGGCAGGCCATCGCCCAAGCGGCAATGAATCGCCTTCAGGAGGCCAAAGCACCAGCCCAGACATCGAACTTGCTTGAGTCGCGACCGGCGGCTTCATGTGCTCGATGGCCGCTTATCTTGTCGATTGGCCTCGATGCCCCGACCGACACCAGAAACCCAAAGAACTTGCCGAGGGCACACCGAACACGATTTTTCCCGGGTTGAGCTTCAAACAATTCTTCCTGAGGTTAGCAAAGGTTTCTCCGTGTCTTGGATCAACTCATCGCTTCTTCTTAATCTTCACAACCAAGTCATCAACATAGACTTCAGATTTACCCTAGCCGGGGCGGAAGGTGATGCATAGCACGCCGGTAAGTTGAACCGCATTCTTAAGCCAAAAGCCATTCTTACATAACAATATACACCCGTAGGGTTATAAAGCGCTTTCTTCGCCTTCAAGCGCCATGCTAATATGGTGGTACCTGCATCACGCGCCCGTCGAAAGCACAAGAGTCAAGACCCTACCGTGGGAGTCGATTAATGAGATCGACTTGGCAGGATATGGATCCTTCTGGCAGCCTTGTTGAGGTCGGTGAAGTCGACATTACGCGCCACCTCCCGCTGATTTCTTGACGAGCACGGGGTTGGCAAGCCACCAGATGAGAGACTTCCTAACTATTCCCAAGGCCGCAGCCTTCTACCTTCTTCGAATGGCGTTCCCGCCGCCCGGCCGCCGCCCGGACCTTCACGGATCGGGCGGCGCCGTGAGCATCGCTAATCGGTGCTCGATCACTCGGGGACCCCAACCATGTCGGACGGTTGCCAAAGTAACACGCTCTGGCTTGATCGAGGAAGGTGACGAGCTGCTTCCTATTTGGCGCCGAGGTGGGCGCCAATGTTGATTTGCCGGGAGTTCGCTTCACTGTGGCGACCACCTTTACTCATCGGGCGGAGCGGTGAAGCACGGGTCCCGGCCCGAGGGCTCCCGAGGAAGTGGTGCTCGTGGCCGACGCGAGTGGCACCGCCAGATCCCAAGCTCGCTTGTGGCGCCACAGGCTTCGCACCCATCCACGTTGATAACAATGGGGCGGCTGGCCTAAAGATCTTCACCACCATGTAAGCAGCAGTGGGTAATCGCCATGAACTTGACCGTGGCACGGCCGACCAAGTAAGGCTATATGGAGGTCGAATCATGACCAAATCCACCATCTCGCAAGTAGTAGTTATCCTTCTCCCAAAAGTGACGGGAGGCAACTTGACCCAAGGGAAACAAGCCGCAAGATCCGGGGCCACCCCAAGAATCCAAGCAGGTCGGGCGCAGTCCTGTGCGGATCCGCAGCTACCATGAATGCCAACGCAGATAAGAGGTTGATGGAGTCGCTTCCGTCCATCAAGATCCGCCCACCAGACATTCCGGACCGCGGGTGCTACCACGACGGGAGATGCCCCAGTCAAGGTGCCTCGTGGTGGTCGGCCCGATCAAGGTGATCGCTTGTTCACCATTTCAGTTGTCCGACCCGTCCTCGAGCTCGACGCTGGCGATACCTCCTTTTCACCGCTTGTAAGCGGGCGTTGAGGAATGGTGGATGAACCACCGGGATGTACGCCCAAAGCGGTGATCCGCCGCCGAAAAGCCAGGGCGGATCTTCATCTTGATCATCATCGTGGCGGCGCCCTTGAGCCGCTTCCACTATCTCGCCCACGCACCCGGCAGCTTGTTCAGGTCGCGGGTATTGGTTTTATGTATCGGGCAAGAGGGCTCGCCTCCTTTGATCGCGGCGGTCATCGCTACCGACACGGCGATCACATACGGCCACGACGGCTGTCGCCGCTCAGGCGGCCATCACGCCCGCGGGCGGTTGCGCCTCGAGGCGCTGGTCTTCGTTGCCGCCGCTCGGCGGCTAAGACCTGCTGGGCCTCTGCCGCGCCTGCTGCTTTCTAGCCAAGACGGACGGGACCTCTCGATGTCCTGGCCTGTTCTGCCTTTGGCCACCCTTGGGCCAAGGGCCTGCCCTCGCTCAGCGCCCGCAAGACACTTATGTGCGAGGGAGAAAAGCTCTGGAGGTTGAGCCGATGGTACGGTGGCCATCTTCTCCTTCATCTTCGCGGTCGCAGACGCCTCCCAAGGCGTATAACGATCGATTGCTTGGAGATGTGGGGATGGTGTTGCGGAAGGATGAATCACGGATGAAGTCGTGAAGCTTAACTCTTCTTCTTGTTCCAGGCGTGGAGGTCATCCTCCACACCGGCCGCGCTGAAGGAGCCTCGAAAATTAGCGACAAAAATAAACAAGACAACCGCCCCACGAGTGCACCGACTGGGAGATTCAGCAGCTCAGAGCGGCGTAACCCGCCAAGGCCGCTGGGAGGTAGTTGGCCATGACCTTTTCAGATCCGCCACCGCCCGCACCATCGCCGTGGTAGATTTGGAGGAACTCCTCCGGTTGGTGGTGCTGCCATATTTCTATGGTCGCCGGGCGAAACTCGTCCGGCCAGCCACGCGCGCAGCCCGCCGGAGAAGGCCTGCACCGACGCCAGAGAGGAGCCGAAGTCGCCATCGGTCTTGTTCGGAGACCGTGGCGCTGGAGCGTGAGGCTTCGGCCGCAGATCCGGAGGAGTGGACCTCCTCCCCGCCCTCAAGGTGAGAGCCATGAGGGGACTCTCATTGTCGGCCGCCACCGCTTGCTATGGCGACGCTTGGTCCGGATGAGATGGCAGACGATCACAAGGTCATCATCACTGCTCACGGCGCTCGCCTGTGATGAGAGCGAAGGTCCACAGTTCTCGAGGAGCCGGGCCGGATGGCGCTACCGTTGCCTTGACCCCGCCCACTGGCAGTGGCCCTTCGTTGGGGTGACTCGAGGCCCGAGCGCCTCAGATGCGCGCTTTAGGCGCCGAGGGTACGCCGGTGCTCGATCGGCGGGGAGCCCTACCCGGTTGGGCAAGATCCACGAGGCCAAGAATGCTTGCGAGCCATGGAGTGGCCGGAGTCTCTCGCAACCCCACCGGCTGGTGGTCCGGCGGGCACGGGCGCGGTAAGTTCGGGCGGGGTGGCTTCCATGGCTACTTCGACGACGGGCCGCTCCACCGCTCGGAGAGCAATGCGCGCCGTCGCAGGCGGGTACGCGGTTTTCGACCGGCGACGCCGGAGGCGCTTTTGTCGTCGCCGCCGCGCGAGATCCCGGTGCCGCGGATCCGCCATCTTCGATGCGCGAGCTCGCTTCAACCGTGAACACCGGTCCGCCGGAGTTAGCCGAAAAGCCAACCACTAGCCCCCTACTCGGGCGCTACCTCTTCGCCAGATTCCACCGACAGCCCGAGGATGCAGCACTGGTTTGGTTCTGGGAGGCGTCACGCATGGCTAAACCTAGAGGGCGAAACCCTAGGGACTTTACGCGAGGGACTCCGCCGCATTTAACCGCAGATGACACGTAAGATTTTTACCCGTGTTCAGCCCCTTTTCCTTCGGTAACAGCCTTATTTCCTCCGGATTGTTTTTAGAGGGTGTGAAGTCGACACCGAGCTCTTGAGTTACAAGTTTTCTTCTCTCGAATGCCCTGGCCCCTTTTCCCATGCACCGGAGGCCCTTATATAGGCCAAAGCTAACTGGAGTAGGTAAAAGGGAGGTCATCATGCCGATCCTCATACATTTATTACTCCTTCCGTGGTTTGTCCTGCTCCTCCAAATTTCATTAAATGCTTACGCTGTGCTTTTGCCCTGTTCACGGATGGGACCCATTTGCATGGGTAGGTGAGAGGCGCCGAGAGAATGGGCTTGTTGCGTAAACCCTTGCAATGATAAGCCTCGCTATGGCAGTGCCCGCCATTCTCGACATGGTACGGTAGTGGAAGGAGCTTCGAGGCGGCCACCGTGTTTCACCTTTTTTTGCCTCGGGCGGACGGCAGCAGGCGCCTCTCCTCGCCCGATTGCTAGGCCGCCACGAGATTGGCGCCGGCGAAAGGTATGCGTTTCACCCACCGTCACGGACGCCATGTGGGGCCGACCGCCGGCGGCGTGCATCGCTTCGCCGGCGGCTGTGCCGCCACGAGACGGGCGCCGTGAAAGGTGGCGTGTTCGCCCCACCGCCGGACGCCGCGGCCGACGCCGGTCGGCGGCCGCATCGCCGCCTGGCGTGGCTAAGCCACCACGATTGGGGCCGCGAAAGTGGCGTGTTTCGCCCACCGCCACGGACGCCACGTGGCCGACGCCGGCGGGCGCGGATCGCCGCCTGATGGCGGTGCCGCCACGAGATTGGCGCCGGCGAAGGTGGCGTTTCGCCACCGCCACGGACGCCACGGCCGAATACGCCGCCGGCGAAGCTGCGGATCGCCGCCTGGCGGCTGGGCCGCCACGAGATTGGGCGCCGGGCGGTGATGCGTCTTCGCCCACCGCCACGGACGCCACGTGGGCCGACGCCGGCCGGGGGGCTAATCGCCGCCCGACGCTAAGCCGCCACGAGATTGTACTTTTTATGTCAGGAGAGGGTACCCTTAGCGTGTACTACGCCGATAACCGCCCATTTTCGCTTTGTGCTCGCTTGCAGCCGTTTGGTCCAGATTCGATCCATCTCGCACTATTGCACGAGAGGAAAAGAACCGGAGACGATGGAGTTGAGGCAAGAGACACAAATATTATGAGAAAAAAGAACTAAAATTTATTTATTCTTAAATAGTTACAGAGAGCTTAAGAGGATGTACCGAACATGGGCGAGAGAGGGGGCAATGGGCAAGAAAGAAAGTGAGGGAGACAGGCGAGAGAGGGAGAGATTGAGAGAGACGGGTGAGAAAGAGAGAGCTGAGAGACGAGCCGTCAACAGATTGCACCGGGGTACCTCTACGCCGACAAAAAGTAGTCAACAAAGCGCCAAACGTTATGCCCTACGTGGCGCCCGGCGAAAGGTGTAGGCGAAGCACGCCTCGCCGCCGCCTGGCCGGTCCACGTGGCGCCCGGCGAAAGCAGCGGGCGAAGACGCTCGCCGCCCAGAAAGTGTGGGCGAAGACGCCCGCCGCTTCTGGCCGGCCCACGGGCGCCCCGGCGAGTGTAGGCGAAACGCACGCCGCCTTCGGCTGGCCGTACCCACTTGGTGCCGGGCGAAAGTGGGCGAAGCACGCGCCGCCGGCGGTCACCCACGGACGCTGCTCGTCCATGCGTGGCACCCGGCGAGTAGTTGGGCGAGGCGCCTCACCGAAGACAAAAAGGTGGTAATGGCGGCTTCGCCAAGTCTCCTTCCCTATCGCATCGCTCAAGCGGCAGTTCGCGTGTCGATCTATCAACTACGAGGATTTTCGCACACACCCCATTCCTCCGACGCCTCACCAACCACCAAAAAGGGGTCACATCCCAAGGGTTACATGCGCCAAGATTTAATGAGGCCGAGGAACGGACAAAGACAGAAGGAGTAATAAATGCATATGATCAAGATGATGACCCCTTTTACCTACTCCTCAAGTAGTCTACCTATATAAGGGCCTTCGATGCATGGGAAAGGGGAGGACGAATCGAGCAAGCAAGAGTTCCACAGTAGAGCCTAGGCAAGAACTTGTAACCCAAAGACTCCATACTGCGCTAGTTCAAAAACACTCTACAAACAATCTAGCAGGAAGTAAGGCTATTACCCACGGCAAAGGGACCCAACTCGGGTAAAAATCTTTGTGTCATTCCCAGCTCATAGACGCCGAAATCTCGCGGGGGTCTCTAGGGTTTTCACCTAGCTACCGCGAAGACGCCTCCTTCCAAACCAAACCCGGCTCAGAGATCCGGCTCTGTCAGCGGAATACGCCGATAGGGCGCGCTGTAGGGGGCTAGTGGTTGGTTTTTCCGCTAACTCCCGGGCGACTTTGCTCGTGGATTTGGAAGTAGGCCGTGCAGTATCAAGATGGCGATTCTCAAAGACTAGGATGTGGCGAACGAAGCGACGCCATAGCGCCCGCGTCGCGCCACGAGGGACCATCTCACCGCCGCAGGCTTGGCGCCATTGCCTTTGGAGGCGGAGCAGCCCGCGCGCGAAAGTTAGCTATGGAGGCGCCACCCCGCCGTAACTTGCACGTAGCTCATGCCTCTTCGACTACCTCCGGCGGAGTTCGCGGAGACTTCGCCACCCGTGGTCAGCGAGCATCGCCCTGCCCGTGGATGCGCCCAACTGTAGGGCTCTCGGCGGCCAAAAATCACAGGAATTTTGTTGCCTAAGGCGCATGCAGAGCGATCAGCATCCAAACGCCCTAACGAGAAAGGCTCTGCCAAAGTGCTGGGTCAAGGAAGGCGCTGAAGATTAGTCCCGCCCACGAGGGACCGTGGGGACCTCCGCTATCATTTGATGAGAGTCGCCGGCGGCGCCGGTGATGACCTCTCATGGTCGCCGCTACCACTGGATTCGAGGCTGCCCACAACAAGGTGTAGCATCCGACGATGAGAGCTCCTCTGGCTCTCACTTCTGACCAAGGAGGAGGTTCACCTCCTCGAGCTATAGGGAGCCAGTCCCGCTCCTGGGAGGTCTCCGGACGGCCCCGATGAGCGATCGGGCTCCCTACTTGCCCGCCGGTGCCAGTTTTTCCGGCGGTCAAGGCTGCGTGACGGGTTTGACAGTTCTCGCCCGGCCATAGAAAAGTACGAGCAAGACCGCCAACCCGGAGGAGTTCCTTCCAAATCTATATACGACGGCGAAAGGCAACCGCAGATCTCAAAAAGGTCATGGCTAATTATTCTCCCAACAAGCTTTGACGGCTCGCCCGCCTCGGTCGTTAAATCTCCCTGAGGACGGCAGCACTCGTGGGGAAGTTGCGACCTCTTTGTCGCCAACTTTCGTGGCTCCTTTGCGCAGTCTCCGCATGGAGGACGACCTCCACGCCTGGAGCAAGAGAAGGAGTCGCCGCTGACTTCATTAAGCGGTTTTGCCACACGCCGTAATACAATCCCCACATCTCAGAGCAATTGGTCGCCATCGCCTTAAGGGGCGACGCGACGCAATATGAAGGAGAAGATGGCCACCGTGCACTCCATCGCCCACCTCAAGGTTTTTCTCCTCACATAAGTGTGCGCAGCCACGGAGGCGAGGGCCGGCCGCCGCCCTAAGGGTGGCCAGGGACGGCCGGACCTCGAAGGTTCCGCCGCAGCGAAGAAGCGAAGCGCGAGCCAGTGAGAGGCCAGCCGCCTTGGCGACCGAGCGACGACGACTAAGAGGACCCCGCGCCCGAACGCGAACCGCCGCGACGGCGCTGATGATTGCCGCGGAGCTGCGGACGACCGTCAGGATCGGGCGTGAACGACGGCAAGGCGATCGGGCGCGAGGATCGCCGCGGCCGTGGGAACGACCGCCGCGACCACAAGGAGGGCGAGCCCTATTGCCCGATCCATCGCGACCAATACCCATGACCTAGATAAATTGCCGGGTCGTGGACAAATGGTGGAAAACGGCCAAGGAGCGCCTACTCGACGACGATCAAGATGAAGATCACCGCCCACCGCCTTCCAAAGAGCGCGATCACATCACGGGTCTACATTTATGGTGATTCGTCCACCTTTTCTCCAACGCCGCTTACAAGCGGTTGAAGAGGGAGGTGCGCGCACTGTCGTGCCTCGAGGGCTGGCTCTGATGTCAAGTGGTCGAGCAGACGCCACTTTCACCAAAGCCAACCACCTAAGGCGCCACCTACCGCATCTCCCGATCGTGGTGTCGCCCCACCATCTCTAACGTCGCGACTAGGGCGCTGCGGCCGGTGGACCTGAGGAGCTCCATCAACCTCCCCGCCTCGCCGGTATTTTCGGGCGCCTGGATCCCACGCAGATCCGCGCCTCGCCCGCCATCTTTTGGGGTAGCACCGAGTGTGGTTTAATGCCCATAGGTCGTGTGCCTCCCGTCACCTTCGGGAGGAAGACAACCACGTGACCGAGATGGTGGATTTTGAGGTGCGCGACACTTGACCTCCCCCTAACGCCTTGCTTGGCCGACCGGCGGCACAAATTCATGGCGCCACCCACTATGCTTACATGGTGGTGAAGATGCCAGAGTCGCTACGCCCTTTGCAATCCGGGTGGATAAGGCCGAGGCCTTGCTTGCCACAAGTATACTGGACATGTCCGGTGCCACTGCGTCGGGCGCCTGACGCCACTTCTGGGAGCCCTCGTGCCGGACTAGCGCCACTGGCCATGCCCGTGAGGTTAAGGCACGCCTGAGCGAGGGTGAGCCCCGAAGATCGCCAACATTACGCCAACCTCAAGACTAATAGGAAGACGCTGTTACCTTCCTCCAGCCCAACTCCGACGTGTTCGCTCGAAACCGTCCGACATGGCCGGGGTCCCTTAGGAGGTGATCAAGCACCGACAACGCTTCCCGAGGCGCCCGGCCGTAGAGAAGGTCTCGAGGCAGCGCCGAGCGCCAAGATGCCATTCGAGAGGAGGTAGAGAAGCTGCCGAGCGCAGGATTGTTAGGGAAGCTCTCATCTCGAAAGTGGCTTGCCAACCTCCTGCTTGTCAAGAAGTCCAACGGAAATAGCGCATGTGTGTCGACTTCACCGACCTCAACAAGGCCTCGTCTAAGCGATCCATACCCGCCATGAAGTCGACCTCATTGTTGACTCCTATGGGATGCGAAGCTACTATGCTTTTGGATGCGCATCTGTACCACCAGATTAGCATGGCACTTGAAGATGAAGAGAAGACTGCTTTTGTAACCCCTATGGGTGTTTACTGTTATGTAAGAATGGCTTTTGGTTTAAAGAATGCTGGTTCTACTTACCAACGTGCCATGCACATTACCTTTCGCCCCCAGATAGGGCTTAAATCTTGAGGTTTACGTTGATGATTTAGTCATGAAGATCAAAAAGAGCTTAAGAACCGATCCAAGACACGAGGAAACTCTTCGCCAACCTCCGGAAGAACTGCTCAAGCTCAACCCGAAAATGCGTGTTCGGTGCCCTCCGAAGCTCTTGGCTTCCCCGGTGTCCAAAGGGGCATTGAAGCCAATCTCGACATGATATCGCCATCGAACACATGAAGCCGCGCTGCTCAAGCAAGTCCAATGCTCGCGCTTGCCGCTCGCCTCTCTGGCGGGCGTTCATTGCCATATTGGGAGAAAAAGCTTGCCTTTGTTCAAGCTTATTGAAGAAGACGAACCACTTTGTGGACTAAAGAAGCCTGTATATGTTTGAAGATTTGAAGCGGTATTCTCCTCTCCCCGGTGGCCGGTTTCTCCTCACGGTGAGCCCTTCGTCTCAGTACATAGCTGCCACCCCGAGGTGGTGAGCTTGCAGTATAACTAATGAGAGGGAAGGCGCCCAAAGGCAGTGTACTACATCACAGAGTGTTTGACCAGCAGAGACCCAGTACCACTGCAAGCTCGAGAAGATGTCAGACGCAATCCTGTGGCGCCCAGAAGCCGCGCATTATTTCCAAGGGCGGAAATTACGTGGTCACACCTACCTCCTCTGCGGAAATTCTCCACAACCAAGAAGCAGAGGGCCGAATTGCTAAATGGGCGGTGGAGCGGGGAATTCAACCTCAAATTCAGACTCGCACCGCCATCAAAGTCGGTCGGGCGGAGTTTCGCCGAGTGGACTCCCCGCCACTCCCCGGGTCAAGAAGCTTTCACGCCTCTCCCTGGACCTTATTCTTTGATGGCTCTTTCCGGCTGGAGGGCGCGGGGGCTAGGTTGTCCTGCCCTCCCGACGGCGACGTCCTCCAATATGTGGCCGCCCTCGATTTCAAGGCCACAAACAACATAGCTGAGTACGAGGGCCTGCTGGCAGGGTTGCGATTGCTTTGCCATGGGCATTCATGCTCTAAGTCAAGGAGACTCCCTGCTGGGTCATCAATCGCGCGAAGGAGTTCCAAAGGTTCGACCCCACTATGGCGGCGCATTTGGCGGAAGTCCGAAGATGGAGCGCCACTTTGAAGGTTTGGGGTATATCCATGTCCTCGGCAGTGATAATCACCTTTGCAGACGGGCTGCAGCCTTGCGCCCTCAAGGGCTTTATTCGCCTGAGTCTTCAAGAAAGGCTTTCGCGACTGGCCCATTGCGGCTCTTTATTCAGTGGGGACGATGGTGTCATTGCCAGCGACCAGTTCAGCCTGGGATTTACTAAGGCAAGGTTGCGACCTCCGGCGCAAGTGGAAGGCGACGCGGCCATGGTCCCCAGCCCGGGAGGCAGGTCTGCCCAAATTTCTGTGTCCGGAGGAAGGCGGCGGTCGCCGAGGCAACGCCAGGGAAAAGCTTGGCCCGCGTGAGTACCCAGCGAAAGCACCGAGTGGTCGCCACGCTTGGCCAGAAGATCGGTGGATGGATCCTATCCTAGCCTTCCTCGTGACCAAGTGATCCTCGACGATGATGCCTCGGTGAGAAGATTGCACGTAGCGCCAAGTGCTATACTCGCAGGTGGGGGACCTATATCGCCAGGCGTAAACGGAGTTCTACCGGCGCATCACTTTCTGAAGAGGGAGCAACCCGCTCTCGATATCCACGAGGCGCAAAGTGGAGTTACATGTCCGCCGAACGCTTGCTTCGAAAGCTGCCGCCAGGGTTTTATTGGCCTATCGCCTCCGTGATGCTTGCGAAGCTAGTGAGGACATGCGGTTTGCCGCTTCTTCGCCAGTAAATCCACCGACCAGCCCAGCTCGCAAACCATCCCGCCTCGCCGCTTTTGCGATGCTGGGCCGGATATCCGGGCCCGCTCTCGTGCTGGCTACGGGGCTTCACCCACCTTCGCCGCTATCGACAAGTTCACAAAAGTGGGTTGAAGCCGATACGGCGCGCTGGCCACGCATTACCCGCCGCCGGTTGTCTATGCGCGACCAAAATCAAGGTTTGTTTAAGGCGCATGCAAAGATCAGATCCAGTCTAACGAGAAAGGCTTGCCAAAGGGTGGTCAAGGAAGGGTAAAGATTAGTCCCTTGCCCACGAGGGACCGGGGGACCCCTTTCATTTGATGAGGCCGGCGGGCCCTGATGATTCCGGGGCCGCGCCCTATTGACCCAAAAAGGGCACCGACGATGAGAGCTCCCCTGGCTCCACTTTGACCAAGGAGGAGGTTCACT
The DNA here is from genome assembly GCA_036346375.1 of Guadua angustifolia. NCBI lineage: Eukaryota > Viridiplantae > Streptophyta > Magnoliopsida > Poales > Poaceae > Guadua > Guadua angustifolia. The sequence continues at coordinate 4,643,765 of CM070520.1, forward strand.
ACTCTATAGGGAGCCGGTCCCGCTTTCGGGAGTCTCCGGACGGGCCCCCGATGAGCGACGCTCCCCCACCCGTGTCGTTTTCCGGCAAGGCCGCTGGGACGGGTTTACGTTTCCCGGCAATAGAAAGTACGACCAAGACCGCAACCCGAGGAGTTCCTCCAAATCTATACGACGATGGGCGGGCCGCGATCCGGTTTCATGGCTAACATTTCCCAAAGCCTTACGGGCTCGCCCGCCTCGTTAAATTCCCCAGAGGAGCACTCGGGGAAGAGCGACCTTTTGTCGCCAACTTTGGGTTTTTCAGCCCCGAGGAGGGACCACGCCTGGAGCAAGAGAGGGGAGTCGCCCGGATTTTAGCGTTTTGCCCACCGCCGTAATACAATCCCCACATTGGAGCAATTGGTCGCATCGCTTTTGGGCGACGCGACGAATATGAAGGAGAAGATGGCCACCCGTACATCGCCTCCACCTCCGAAGTTTTCCACATAAGTGCGCAGCGGAGGCGAACCCCCCAAGGTGGGGGGGACGGCCGGACCTCGGGTTCCCGCGGGAAGGCCAAGCGAGGGAGAGGCCGCCATGCATCGAAGCGACGAGAGGACCCCGCGCCCGAACGCAACCGCCGCGACGGGGCGATGATTGCCGCGAGCGGGCGTGAACCGCGGGGCGAACGACGGGCGACGGCGGAGGACGCCTGCGGGAACGACCGCGACCACAAGGAGGGCGAGCCCTAGCGATCCATCGCACCAATACCCATGACCTAGAAATTGCCGGTCGGGACAAAATGGTGGAAAACCCTGAGCGCCCGCGACGATCAAGATGAAGATCCGTCAGCCTTCCAAAGAAAGGGATCACACCGGGCTCATTTATGGTGATTCGCCCAATTTTCTCCAACGCCAAAGCTGTTGAAGAGGGAGGGGCGCCACGTTCGGAGGGCTCGAGTAAGTGGTTGAGCAGACGCCACTTTCACCAAAGCAACCACCCAGGGCCCCCACCGGGTTCGGCCGTGGGTCGCCCACCATTCAACGGGGCGACTAGGGCGTCGTGACTGAGGAGCTCCATCAACCTCGCCCTCGCGCAGTTTTCGGGCGCCTCATCCCCAGATCTGCGCCCGCCCGCCATCTTTGGGGTAGACCGAGTGTGGTTTAATGCCCAAGGTCGTGTGTGCCTCCCTCACCTTCGGGAGGAAGACAACTGACCGAGAGGATTTTGACGACCGACCTCCCCACAACGCCTTTGCTTGGCCGCCCCACACAACATGGCGCCACCCACTATGCTTAATGGTGGTGAAGATGGAGCCCCCTTTGAATCCGGGATAAGGCCGAGGTTCTTACAAAGTATCTGGACATGTCCGGCCACTGCCGGGCGCCTGACGCCACTTCCGGGAGCCCTCAGTTCGGACTACCACGGCCCACGGTGAGGTTAAGGCACGCCGAGGGGGTGAGCCCCGAAGATCGCCAACATTCGCCAACCTCAAGACTAAAAAGACGCGCTGTTACCTTCCTCCCCCAACTCCGGGGTGAAACCGCCCGAATGGGGGTCCCTAGGAGGTGATCCACCGAAGAACGCCTCAGGCCCCGGCCCAGGGCCGGAGGCGGCGCCCGCCAAGATGCCATTCGAGAGGAGGTAGAGAAGGCCACCCAGGATTGTTGGGAAGTCTTCATCCCGAGTGGCTTGCCAACCCCGTGCTTGTCAAGAAGTCCAACGGAAATAGCGATGTGTGTCGACTTCACCGACTCAACAAGGCTCGTCCGGCGATCCATACTTCGCCGCCAGTCGACCTCATTGTTGACTCCACCGCGGATGCGAGCTTACTTGGATGCGCATCGACCACCGATTAGCATGGCACTTGAAGATGAAGAGAAGATCCTTTGTAACCCCTATGGGTGTTTTAGTTATGTAAGAATGGCTTTTGGTTTAAAGAATGCGGTTCTATTTACCAACGGTTATGCACATTACCTTTCGCCCCCGATAGGGCTAAATCTTGAGGTTTACGGATGATTTAGTCATGAAGATCAAAAGAGCGAAGAATGATCCAAGACTGAGGAAACCTTCGCCAACCTCCTAAGAACCTTCAAGCTCAACCCGAAAATGGGTTCGGTGCCCTCCCAAGTTTGGCTTCGTGTCCACGGCAAAGCCAATCTCGACATGATATCGCCATCGAACACATGAAGCGCGGCCGCAAGTCAATGCCCCGGCCGCCCGCCTTGGGGGTTCATTGTCCTTGGGAGAAAAAGCTTGCCTTTGTTCAAGCTTATTGAAGAAGACGAACCACTTCGAAAGTGGACTAAAGGCCGATATGGAAGATTTGAAGCGACTTCCCCCCTGGTCTTTCTCCAGGGTGAGCCCTTGCCTCAAGACATAGCCGCACCCGAGGTGGGGCGAAACCGGAGAGGGAAGGCCCAAAGGCCGGTACTACATCAAGGTGTCGAGGGCAGAACCTAGACGAAGCTCAGAAGATGTCAGACGCACGTGGCGCCCGAAGTCAGATTACGGGCGGAAATTACGGGTCACAAATTTACCCTCTAGGAAATTCTCCACAACCAAGAAGCAGAGGGCCGAATTGCTAAATGGGCGGTGGGTTAACCTCACCAGACTTCACCGCCATCAAAGTCGTGGGGAGTTGCCGCCGAGTGGACTCCCACCCCGGTCAAGAATCTCCCCTCCCCGACCTTATTCTTTGATGGCTCTTTCCCGCTAGAGGGCGCAGGGGCTAGGGTTGTCCCGGTCTCCGACGGTGACATCCTCCAATATGGGCCTCGATTTCAAGGCCACAAACAACATAGCCGAGACGAGGGCCCGGGGGTTGGATTGTTTGGCCAGGGCATTTGGCCTTAAGTCAAGGAGACTCCGGGTCATCAATCAAGGAGTTCCGGTTCACCCCACTATGGCGCGGGGCGGGTCCAAAGATGGAGCCCACTTTGAAGGTTTGGGGTATATCCATGTCCTCAGGAAATCACCTTTTGCGGGGCCTTCCCCTCAAGGGCTTTATTCCCCGGAGTTCAAGAAAGGCTTCGGACCGCCCATTGCCCCATTCGGGGGGACGAGGCTTTCCAGCCCGCCGGGGGGAAGGTTGGGTCCCCGGCCCGGGGGAAGGCGACGCCCGCCATGGCCCCCGGGCCCGGGAGGCCAGGTTCGCCAAATTTCGTGTCCGGAGGAAGACCGGGCAGGCAACGCCAGGAAAAGCTTCCCCAGAGTACCCAGGAAAGACCGAGTGGTCGCCACGCTGGGGAAGATCGTGGATGGATCCTATCCTAGCCTTCCCGGGACCAAGGATCCCCACGATGATGCCCACCGAGAAGATTGCACGGGCCAAGTGCTATACGAGGTGGGGACCTATATCGCCAGGCGTAAACGGAGTTCCCGGGCATCACTGAAGAGGGGAGCAACCGCTTCGATATCCACGAGGCGCAAAGGGGAGCCCATGTCCGCCAACGCTTTTCCAAAGTGCCGCCGGGTTTTATTCCATCGCCTCCGTGATTTGGAAGCCAGTGAGGACATGCGGCTTGGCTTCGCCGAACCACCGACCGCCCAGCCGAAACCATCCCGCCTCCGCCGTTATTCGGGTCGATATCCCGCCCGCTCAACGGGGCTTCACCCACCTCTTCGCCGCATCGCAAGTTCACAAAGTGGGTTGAAGCCGAACGGGTGGCCACCGGCCGCCGCCGCGTTCATGCGGATCTTCCCGGAGTCGCCAACCGATCATCACCGAACGGGACTCAATTCATTGCGCGCTTTCCGGATTTGCGTAATACCAAGGTATGTTTTGCCGGGCCCATCCCGAGCAATGGGCAGCAGAACGCCAACGCCAAAGGGGCTCAAGACAAGGGCGGATCGCTCCCGCGGGCCGGGGGGACGAGGAGCTCCTTGGGTCGTTCACCCGCACACACCTAGGGGCAAAGCGAGACACCCTTCTTCCCGGTATAGGGGAGGTCGCCCCCTCCGGAAAGGCTTTGCCTCCGGGCCCTTGTTCAACGAAGAAGACCAAGAAGATCTCCGGGAAGACATCAACCTTTTGAAGAGGTACGGATTGCGCTGCTTCCCGCCGCCCCCCAAAGAAAGTCTCAAAGATACCATCCCCGGGTCTATGAGAGAACACGGCGTTGACCCGTCTATGGAGAACAACGCGGCCATAAACGCCTCCCTGGGAGGGCCCCTTTAAGGTGGCAGATTCTCCCCGGCCCTAACCGAGGACGAAGAATCGATGAATTCCTATAACATTGAGTTATTACAAGTTCTATCCTTAAGGTTGTACTTCGCACCCGTCACCATGAGGTAAGTCTTCCCCTTGGTGGTCGGCCTTTTAGTAAAGTTGTTGCCTAGAAGGCTTTTGCTTTCTTGTTGTCCTTTCGCCCTTCGCAAGTTTTTGCATGAATGTCGCTAGTTCCGTGTTTGTAATTCCTTGGTGATCTATAGAGTCACCGTGCCCGGGTTCGACGGACAGTAACCGAGCGGCTAGATGCGGGCTCAAACGCGCCACACGGGGGTTTTCAAACACCCTGTTGTCATCAAAGCATCGTTAGTCTAGTACCCTCCGGAAGCCCGCCGCTTTGACGACAAGACGGGTTCGATCTCAAAAATCGCAAGGACTTAGGAATCAAAAGGGACGGGCCTACCCGGGACCTATATCGTTGGTTTTATCTACATATGCACCGCAAAGCCTACTCATTCTGGGTAGGTGGCAGCCAGACTTGGAGGCGCCGACCAACCGGAGATCCCCGAGCCTCCCGTGGTCGCCAGACGCCGGGCTGGTCGCCCAGCGCCGGGGGCGCCTCCTTTCGTGGTCGCCGAAGTGTTGGCCGCCCCAAGTCCTCCGGGTCGCCGGGATGCTTGGGGCCGATCGCCTAATGATATATAAAGCAAGATAAGTGCTCACCACATTTTTGACCACTCCTTTATGTGCATGCGCTAAGATGGGTCCGGTTACGCGGATTGTCGAGTGTTAAAATCAACCCCTCGTGATAGATGGAAGTTTGGGTTAAGCGGTCTTAACAAGGGCCGCCCAGATTCAAACACGGATCGCGCCGGGTTCCTTCGGGACCGGTTGTCACCGCCGAAAACCGGTCTAAAACACTCGAAAACTTGTTGCCTCGCCACGCTCGCCGACGCGGCATCGATCTAAGTTCCGAAGGATTTGCACCGATGATCCCAAGATAAAACCGATGCTAAAAACTAAGCTTTTGCATCTCTTGCGACCCGGGCCCTTCGCCGAGTTCAACGCATGGTTTGTACTTGTGTTTGTACCAAGTCGCATGTGACCCAAAAAAGGATTCCTAGCCTGTTCTAAAATGGAAAGGTTGTTTGGCATTTGGCCAAGTCCAAACCTAGCCGGCCAAAGACGAAGATCAATCAAGCAAAACGAACAAACGACAAAAATTAGTAAAACATTCCTTGAGCTAAAACGTTGTCCAAATGTTTTGCATACCGGAGAATGATCACAACCAAAAGAAAGTCAAACAAAAGAGCAAAAAGGTCGCCCTTCACTCCCGGTCGCCAAGGTCAAGCTCCCATCGCTGCCGCCTACCGGGCCAGGGAGGGAGACGCCATGACCGGCTTCCACTTGGAGGCCCACGGGGCCTGCATACAGCTTTGGCTTTCAATGGGCCACCACCGCCATGGGATCGGCGGCGCCGCGGGGCCGCAAAGAAGTCAAGTATGTCGGGTTGGCGACCTCCCCCCCGGAGCGAACGGGAAGCCTGAGCCCTGGGCTCGGTTGGTCGCGGGCAACCGGGCGGATCTCCGGCCCGATTTAGCGCCACGCCAAGGGCTCCACCTTTTTTCGGCGCGAACGCTTGAGCATGATGGATAAAGCCGCAGCGGGACTCGAGCCCGGGTTTCGGGCCGCCTCGCCTTCGCCCTTTTCACCCGCACCGCATGGCGGCCGGACGTTCTCGCGCTAATGCCGCCGCGGTTCGCCCCCGCCTCCGCGAACCCCTTTTCACCGACGCCAATCCTGGTCAGACCCGGCCCCGCAAAGAAGGGCGGCCCGGGGGGATATCGCCAAGCTCGGTGAAGACTCGACGGGCGCGGGGGCAATGGCGGGCAAGGGCAAGAGGTCCGCCGGGTTGGGACGCCCCTTCCCTTTCGGGGCGCAGAGGTATTTCTGGGCAAGCCCGCCCCTCGGTGCGGGGCTCGCGCTTTGGCCCCTGGGGCACCTCAACGGCCCAAAGCGCCCGACCATTGGGAGCGTGAGGCCACCTTGGGTGACTCCCGGGGGCGGGCGGTGCCGTGGGTCCCCCGGAGGAGGAGGCATCAGAAGGCTCGGCCGGGCGCGGAGGCGGGCGGCCCGGAGGCGGTCATGGTTTGTCCTGCCCCGGCCTTTGGATGCCACCACGCTGCCGGGCGGGCGGCAGTTTTGGGCGACGCCTCTGGGATCCCGGGCGCCCGGGCGAATTGTTCGGGGCCGGCCCGGCAGGGCCATGTCTCGACAGGGCCACGGCCGGACCGCCGAAGCCCGGAGTCCATCCGGAGCCCCTAAACCGGGGCCCGCGGTCAATCGGGCATTGGGCCCCCGAAGGGTGCAACCCCAGACAAGACGGCGAACCATCCGCCTGACCCCCTCCAAGTTTCGCGCCAGAATGGACAAAATAGGCTGGTTGGTAGGAAGCCACAAAAGAAGCATGGATGCGAAAAAGCCAAAGAGAAACAAAGACTTACGCCCGCCCGCCGCTGTGTGGTCGTTGCCCCCAGAATTGCCATGCGGGGGTGGCGATGGGGCCGACCCCGCTACGGTCCGCACAACCCCATCATCCGGCTTCCCAACGGAGAATGCGGGTCGCCATTTGCGGAGTCCCTGCCTTTGACCGGCGAAGTTCACCCCGAGGCTCCGCTTCCCCAAGGCACCTCCAACGCGTTCATTATCTGATTACACCATTCCGCGCCAGACTTGCTTGACCGGGAAGGCAATGAAGGGAGGCCATCCCCGCCCCGGCAAAATAGCGCCCCCACCGCTCGTTGTCGGGAGGCGCCAGAGGAAGAAGTGGCGAAGAGTGGAAGATTCGCATCACCCCCATGAACATTTCACGAGGTGTGCGAAGATGGAAAGGAAGACAATGGAGTTGGGGGGGGAAGGTGGTGGATCCCGAGAAATGGAGGACCAAAGGAAGAATTGGAGAATGGCGGGACCAGCCCGCCATCATGGCCAAGTGTGAATGAGGATCTCATCGAAAGGCAATGGTTGGCCAAAGGAAGGGCCTCCGGTATGATGGCCATCCCCCACCGGGGGCCCGCGGGGGGGGATGGAGGCGCCATGAAGATGAAGAAGGCGAAGGCGGGCTTTTTTGGGAAGAAGTAAAAGCGAAGTTGGGGTGCGGAAGAAAGGAGAAGGCGAAACCGCTTGATACGATGAACATATATATGCACCCCGACCGACGACCCAAGGGGACAAGACCGCCGGGTCTCGAAAAAACTGAGACGGGAGGATCGAGGGGCCCCTCAAGTGGTGGCCCCACCCAAGAGCACACCAAACATTTAATGAAGGTTCTAAAAGCTTTGGCACGCCCGTATGGCCCGGTTATCCAACCCAGAAAACAACAACCCAAACGGGGCCCCAAAGGGGCCCCCAAAGCAAACCCGCCGCCCTCGGGGCCCGGCGAGTGGGCAAAGACCCGCCGCCGCGGGGTCCCCGGGCGCCCAACAGCGGGCGAAAGCCGCCGCCGCGCGGGCCCCACGGCGCCACGAAAGGGGGCGAAAGCACGCCGCCGCGGGCCCGCCCCGGGCGCCGGCGGGGCGGACGGGCCCCGCCAAAAGGCCCCCGGCCGAAGGGCAAAGGGGAAAAGGGCCCGCCCTTCCCCGCCTCCGGTTCTGGTTCGACTTAATCGAGAAGCTAGATTCTCCGACGCCTCCACCAACCCATAAAAAGGGGTCACATCCCGGCGGAAGGCCGACATTTAATGAGGCCGAGGAACGGAAAAAGAGGAAGGAGTAATAAATGCATAAGGATCAAGATGATGACCCCCTTTACCTACTCTAGTGCCTATATAAGGGCCTTCGATGCATGGGAAAGGGGAGGACGAGTCGAGCAAGCAAGAGCTTCGAAGAGAGCCTAGGCAAGAACTTGTAACCCAAAGACTCCGCGCTAGTTCAAAACACTCTACAAACAAGCTAGGGTAAGGCTATTACCACGGCAAAGGGGCCTAACCGGTAAAAATTTTGTGTCATTCCCGTCATAGACGCAATTCTGGGGGTCTTAGGGTTTTCACCTCTAGGGTTAGCTCCAAGACGCCCAACCAAACCCGCTCAGACTCGGCTTCAGGAATACGCCGACACAGCCTCAATCTCTCGGCCTCCTCTCCTCTTACCCGCCTTAGGTGCCGGGGGGGTGGCGCCTATAGTGCTATGCTCGTGGGTCGTGATCTTCATACAGGTTTCTTCCCATACCCTAGGTCATTGGGCCCGACGGATCGCTATAGTATCGGTTGGGTGCGTCATCGTCCAGTTCTTAGGCTGTATGGCATGTTTATAGTGTCATGGGACCAATGAAACCTAACTCGTGCCCACCTCTATTCTTGCCTACATACGAATATTCTCATTCACACAAAGTAAGCACGTAGTACTATTTATCTTTCTCTATTCAGCTAACAACTACTCTCCGTTTCTAAATATATATTATTCTAGCTTTCAATTTTTGTCCTTAAATACATGTTATTCTAGAATTTCAAAGTGACCATTTACAATTTTCCCTTATTTACCCCTTCCTTTAACTAATTTCAATGTCACTTATTACTATAGACTAGAGTAAAACATAACATCCAAAGAATGGTAAGGATCTAAGGAAAACGAGTAATACAAATAAATCAAAAGGAAGAAAAGACAACAGAGGCTCTTGACACAAGAAGTGTTCCTTTTCCATTCGCTCTCTATTTCTTGTCGAGAGATGAACAAGGGCACGAGATCTCCTCTGCAATGGAACCTCCGTGTCCTGTCGATTCCTTTTCGCAACGAGGGGATATACTAGTGAGTTTAAAACAGAAAATTTTATATGCATATTATTGGTAATAATAATGTTAGTAGAAATTAAATCCAACTATTGATTTATGAAAGGTATTTCTACTACTTTACTACGGGATGCATAAATCAAAAGGAAGAAAAAGACAACATAGGCTCTCCCGACACAAGAAGTGTTCCTTTTCCATTCGCTCTCTTATTTCTTGTCGAGAGATGAACAAGGGCACGAGATCTCCTCTGCAATTGAACCTCCGTGTCCTGTCGCGTCCGTAAAACAAAAAACGGAATTTAGAGGTGTAAAGAACAAGGAACACCGATCGAATGCTACTGTGTCAGGACTCAAGCCTGGACGTCAGAAACAAGGAAGGATAAACCTCGTAAAAGTCACAACTGCTCATTGCGCGGCTGCATGCCCCGTACAATCTTAGGACGCGAAGTTGCCTCCCTCCTCCAGCTTGCCTCCGGTCACCGGCCGGCGTGCCAATGGGTCTACACTTTGTCGAGAAGTTGTTGAACGGCGCCGCTCGCATCCATGGCGATGATGCTTTCATCGTTTATGCGCTGACGGACACTTCGCAACCGCATCACCTCTGGGTATGATATGCTTCCTAACGTTTCTCTTGTTGAGTTCTTTTACGGTACCGTTGATTTATTGGGACTAGCCATGCCTTTCTTTAACATAAACTCAATTTGCAACACAAAAAAATTATTTGCAAAGAGCACTAAGTTTAGTTATGCTTCAATAGTAAAAATGATGTTCCTCCAAGAGATTTGAGAGGAGAGCTAAACCTACCGGATCGAGAAAGGGAGGGTTTGGGTCAAAATAGTTTTTGATGAAAAATATTATGACCGAGCGGTTCGAGGCGGAGGCTGCGGAGAAGATGAAAGGAAAGGGTGGGACTATCGGATTAAATTCATTTCTATCTCAATCATTCCCGGTCGATCCAACAAATCGATTTCTAAGGAGAACACCGCCACCAACCCTAATTAAGTTAGAGATTAGTTTTGGCCTAATGCAAATAACTACTATGGAAACTAGCTACCTGCTAATTAAGTCACACCTTTTAAGCTCTTTTACTACATTAAATTCAATATAGACCGTTTGTTCTTTTCAATCTAATAGATCGATTAAGAGAAATTTTATGACGAATTTGGGTTTAGTGGAGAGTAGAAATCGATACAACCGTTAATCATAAATATTTCTACTACCATACTATCGGAGGAAGTATAAATAAATTCTTGCTATTCCGATCCATTTGATGAAAAAGAATGAATGGTTCATATTAAATTTAGTGTACCTAAAAGAGTCCTATTTAGCATTTATTTATACTAAGTAAAAATATTCTCAACAAATAAATGTTCAGATTGATTTCTACTACTTACCCCTACCATCCAAGTTTATAAGGCATATTTTTCTTGGCACATAGACCAAGAAGGTATTGAAAATGACTAGATTACCCCTAATTATTATCGCTAAGAACTATATTAAATGCATGCATATAGAGAAATAAGTAAAGATGGATATTTAAGGGTATATAGGAATATCAATAATTTTGCATTGGAAAAAAATTTTATTTTTAACAAACCATTGAAAAAATAGTTTTAAATTGAAAGAAAGAATCAGAATTCCAATTGGTGCAACAAAATTCTCATTTTTAACTGGGAATTTTTTTATTGAAACGGAAATAACAATTTTAAAGGAATAGAAATAAATCCCAAAATTCATTTGCTCTCAAAAGATAGAATCTGGCCTCCCTATACAAAATCTACAGCCCAACTTGATAAAGTTCCAAATACAAAAAATTTTAGAAGTTTGAAACAGATAATAATCCCAAAAATTTTAATTTAGAATTTCATTTGATAAAGTTTCCGGCCTTGTTGAAACAAACAAATAAGCGCTAAAATACCCGTTTGTCCACGGGCCAAAAGACCCAAAAAAACGAATGGTAGGGAATAAACCAGAGAACCCCAACGGGTTTATGGACAGTTTATATTTTGCCACCATTATCATAAACTAACACAATAAAAGACGCTAAAAATAACCGCCGCCCGGGCCCCGGGGGCCGACCGTTGGCCAAAACCAGCGAACGCCCGGGCGGTTCGAACGCCCATCTCCCCGGTTTTGGGAACGCTTAATTATAATTGCCAGATTTACTTAACCAACAACGCGAAAAAGTAGGCGCCGGATAAGGGTTTACCGATAAACAAATTCTTTTGGCTGGTGGCGCGCCCTTTTGGCACCAGCCCCCGCCACGGGGCCAAGGCCCCGAATCCTCGGGTTTATATACGGTGTTGGTGGCATGCTCTGAATTAAAGTGTGGAGATTTCTTGTCGAAAAGACGAATGACAACAAATAAGTATGGCACCTAATTATAAGTAATGATTATGATTGGAGTACAAAACAAAACAACAACAAAATAAAATCTATTGGAGCTGTACGGACCTGCTCGTTCAATTGAACCAGTCCCTCCTCTTGGAGCACAAGAGACCCAAGGGTTGTTCTTCTTGGCGCCCATATAACGGCCGGTCGTCCAGGACAGCTGAATAGGTATCGATAAAATCTTGATCGAAGAAGTATTATTAGTTGGTTCTCCCAAAATGGTAAACTCACACTAACTATACATGTTTAATTTCCGCCATTTGTCTTTTTGTAGTGAGACAAAAAAAGAACAATTACAAATCTAGAATCAAAATATATTGGTATTTACAAATTGATTATCCTTTTTAAACAAAAAAGGGCAAAGTGGTTAGTTTTGGGTTTAAATCGGACCAGGTGGCGCTCAAGAGTAACCGGGATAAAGGATGATTAAAATCATGTTGTATCGGCAAGTAGTTTTAAAGGGTTTTTTTTTGCTACCAACCAGTCAGATGACCAAATTTGGGAGGCCCACAAACGAGGTTGGAAAATTGAAGAAATGGAGTAGAGAGTTGGTTTTGGTTTTCACGGGGAGGGCTTTTAAAAGGATAAACAAATTTAAAACAAATACTGAAAATCAAATTTTTAAAATGGAAAAAATTTTTAAAACAAATAATAGGAAATAAAAATCCAAAAATGAAAATTTTAACTTTTAAAATTTATTGGCAATTGGTTATTTTGTTTAAAAAAGTGCACAAGGTAAATATTCCTCCCAAACTAACAAAATAAACAAGAAATAATCAAAATCATTGTTCATTACATAGATGAACACTTCGGGGTCCCCCTGGCTAAAAGGGATTTTTTGTTTGGGTATGCACAAAAATCAAATCGAGTCATGGTACAATTATCAGGCCCAAAAACCAAAATTATTTCAATTGAGAAAAACCACCAAAAGACCCAATAAGTAAATAAAGGAAGATGGTTCTTTTATCTACGCCTAGGGGCTCCCCAAAAACATCTGTTGGCCAGAAGTACTATCACAAATCGGTTGGCATAAGCCCCTTGGTTAAAGGAATATACTAGGGTCGAGGAATTACCGAGGACCCTTGGAGGATGAGCTCCTGTCTCATTATTAGTAAATTCTCCTCTCCTTTTTGAAATTCTTCCCGTTAGCACTATATTTCTACTATTATATTTCCCATTTAACTAACAACACTCCCTTTATTTTTTACATGTCATCAAGCATTTATTTTTTCTAATAAAACATTCACACAATTTAAAACTTTTTACTTTTTTTTTTTTAACCCCCTTTAGCACAATTTATTTTTAGGAATTTAATTTGTATTTCAATTTAAACCGGTTAAAATATCCAGGAAATAAAAACATTTTCTTAATTGGAAAAGGTTAAAATATCCAAAGAACAAAAAATCTAAAAGATGGATAATTTCCCATCAACGCAGAATAGCAATATTTAAAAAATCTTTAAAACTGAAAAAAAAAAAAAAAAAAAAAAAAAAAAAAAAAAAAAAAAAAAAAAAAAAAAAAAAAAAAAAAAAAAAAAAAAAAAAAAAAAAAAAAAAAAAAAAAAAAAAAAAAAAAAAAAAAAAAAAAAAAAAAAAAAAAAAAAAAAAAAAAAACCCCCCCCCCCCCCCCCCCCCCCCCCCCCCCCCCCCCCCCCCCCCCCCCCCCCCCCCCCCCCCCCCCCCCCCCCCCCCCCCCCCCCCCCCCCCCCCCCCGTCCAGGCTTGAGTCCTGACACAGTAGCATCCGATCGGTGTTCCTTCTATACACCTTGTAACACTTCGGTTTTTTTTCTCCTAACGCAACAGGACAAGGAGGTTCCATTGCAGAGGAGATCCCGTGTCCTTGTTCATCTCCGACAAGAAACAGAGAGAGTGGGAGAAGGAATACTTCTAAATTTGTCTTTAAAATAATATATTTTAAAAATAATTTTAAAAATATCACGATTTTTAAAAAAATACAAGAAAAGTGTCACCAAATTCTATCGCCAATGAATTGGCGGGATTCGCGGCTTCACCAAAATGAATCGTGATAAAATAATCCGGCCAATTTAATCGGATAAAAAGATATCGTTTTTTTTTGTATTATTTTGGTAAAATTATTTTAAAATGTATTATTTTTAAAAATGAATACTCCTTTATCAGGAGAGCCTGTGTTGTCTTTTCTTCCTTTTGATTTGAGAGGAACATGAAAGATCTGACGAGCTTACTTGAGACAGTGTTTTGACAGAAACATTGTTTTCAACGGCACTTAGGAAACGCTACCTTACTTGGCAACCATTTTAATTTATAAGCTTAATCTAGATACCTTAGATGATTAGATCTTAAACATCGACAAGGCATGTGTGCGGTATAGCGGCTGCCGGGTGGGTGTAGTGCGTCACATACGGATACATGCGTCATTCACAACCACTGATTCAGGCTATATTCCTCAAAAAGTTAAAGGTTAGTAGTTCTTTTTCGTAATCGGAATTTCTAAGTCAAAGAAGCATCAATTCCCCGGTAATTAAATCGCGGAGACGATCGATCGTCACTCAGAGATCAGACCGTGCAGTCCGGTCCAAAGCGAATAACTAACTCGCTACAGTGACGTGGTTTGAATTTGATCTCTTGTTTTGTTTGATTATATAAGTTGGGCTTCACGTTGCACTGTCGTCAGCTGGTTGGAATTCTCCCCAGGAGCAGCACCGTTTGCGGAAGCCAGGAGATACGCTCTGTTCTGGCTAGACCGCGCAAAAATCATACAACCGATTACGACCCGATTCACACAGAATAGTTGAACACGGCCCATCGGATCGCCGTCTGTTGAGTAGTCCATCTTTTTTAAGGTGGCGTTTGGTTAATAGATAAGACTGATGTTGGAATATTTGGGCTTGGCCCACTTATTGAGACAAATAATTTAGAAAATCTCAAAGGCCCACTCATGAGGGATGCACTATGAATAGTCCCAATTATAAAGTGGTGAACACTATTTATATAGTGGAGTGTGATTCACCAAGAACTAGAGGTGGAACGGGAAAATCCCTCAGGAGAACTCTTATCCCCGATCCCCGCCCGCCCCGCCCCCGCCTGGCTCAAGACGGGTTTTCCGCCCCCGATCGACGGTTCAAGGGTTCTGACGGGCTAATCCCAAAATGCATGTGCCTTCCATTGGATATAGGAACCATATCGAACTTTATTGAACTCTATCAACATTAGACAAATGGCTATTATTTAAATGAGAATAAAGATGCAATAACATGTAAAACTCAAGTACCTTTTTTCCAAAAAATTTGCAATACACAACAATACTAAGTGTGCTTAGAGCATTCATAGTTATGACTTATGACAACAAATTTAACTACCATTTATGTGAACATCTAACATTTACATCCCCAACCCATTGGGCATCACCGATCGACAAAAAATAAAGGAAAGGGAGTTTATAAATCAATATGTTTATAAAACTCATCTACAAATCTTCAAAAGAACCAAAAGACCTATATAGATTAATAAAGCAAACATAATGAAAAGAGTTTGCCAACCTCATACTTCATCAATATCCCTTGGAAAGTTGGTAACGCCAGAACCATAACAATTTTCATTGACCATCTTGGGGCGAGCTATTGTTTACACCATCTATCTGCACTAGAAGTTCACACATGCAAACAAAAGAAGAACAAAATGGCTCAATAAAATCAACAGAGACAAGGACATGACCTTTACCTATTTTACATTTGCCAAAGCGCCAATATATACTCATAATCAACTCTTTCCTAGAAGCATATAAAATCCAACCAAGCAACATCAATTCAAACTAGAGGTCTAAACATTCAAAAATACATAATAGTTCATGACAAGACAACACATTAATTGTTCACAAATTACAAATAGTGCTTTGGTCTTAAGCCACAAGTCCATAGCAAGAACATCCACAACAAGAGTAAGTCGAACTCTCGTTATAAAGTTCATAATAAATAAACTACACAAGTTCATAGATACTTGAGTAGCTCAGAGGTAGAACCATCTCCTCACCCATCCCTATGTAAGATAAAAGCAAACATTTAGTAAAACAATTGATATGTAAAGAATGATATATGTATATTCATTTTCTAAACACTTAACTGATATCTTCTTGAATGTCTTGAAGACAAGTCCGAAGCTAATAATATCACGTTGTTCATCATCTATGAGATCAAATTGTAACCATCAATATCATTTTATTGTAAGCTAATTACAAATACTAAATATTTCATACCATACCTTTGTATTTGTTTGGCCAACCTTGAGCACATCAATGCCTCCAACATCTCGTGGTTAGACGACTACGATGCTCACTAAGAATTCTCCCACTTGTGCTAAAGGCATCCAACCTTTATGAATAGCAAAGATGTCCTGCTATCATTCTCAATGTGGATAACGTGTCCACCACCTTCCACCAATCCAATACATTAAAATTTTCTTGTGTAGTTGGAACATAGTCATCCTCTAAGATCGATCTAGTTGATTTTAGCCTTTGAGATGATGGCCTTTTCTTGGCAACACGCATTAAAGATGGACATAATGCTGAGCTTCCATTGAACGTAGAGACCGATGATTCAAGATATCATCATCATTAGTAACTTGATACTCGGTCATCAATTCACACAATGATGAAGTGATTTTTCGATTGAGACTCACACTCTTCACCACTAATACCAAGTAGCATTTCAAAGCAAACCAACAACATTTCCTTAAATCGAGGATCAAGGCGGGCAATGCCCATTAATCCTGAATGCCGACAATACTTATCAAACTTTTCATTCATGCTAATTGACATTGCTTGTACAATTGGATCCAAAGGTTGAAACCCTATGTTCATTTTAATTTCACAAATTTTGGGAAAGTATACATTCTGACATACCGAAAAAAAATATGTTGGTGATTTCATAAAATATCCTTAATCTCTCAACAACATCCAAAAAAATAACCATTCTTCTTCACTTGGATTACAATCATATAACTTTTCAACCTTTGCCGACGATTGAAAACAACCTTATAGGGCAAAGCAACGCTAAGCATAATAAAAGTTGAATTCCATCTAGTTTTGCAATCAAGACACAACTTTTGGTTATAGTGACTTTCATAAACTTAGCAATTTCTTCAAACTTCTCTTCTTTTTGGTGGGCAAAAAAGCTATGCTATCACGTATGTGTTCAATAGCATGTTTGATCACTTCTAAGCCATCCTTCACAATTAAATTGAGAATATGTGCACAACAACGATATGAACCATCGCCTTTCAACATAAGCTTATTTGGCCCAATCTTCTTGATTAACTCGAAATTATCTTATCATTTGTTGAGCAATTGTCCAAAGTCACAGTTGATAGCCTCTCATCAATATTCCATGCTACCAAGGATTCATGAAGTTCATCAACAATAACTTCGCAGGTGTGGAGCGCACATAAATGAATCTAAAACAAATTTATATAACCAAATCAACAATAAATTCAGATTTGAAAGTTCGATGAAATGAGATGTAATAACCATGTAGTAACAAATTACCTCATGACAACACTTCTAAGCTTCCATGAATCATCGATGAAATAAGAATAGCCATGTAGCCTTTCTTTTGGTTGTCCAAGTCCACATGTCCGTAGTGATTGCAACTCTAGACCTATTGGTTGCCATGTAGTTAATGGCAATCTTTTTCTTCCTCATATTGCTTCAAGATGTCCTTCCTAGCAATTCAAAAATCAAAACAAGTTAGACAATAGATTAGGAAGCAAATTCAGATCATACAACTCATAAGTTTTGTAACATTCCATACCTAATAGTATTCCTTGTCACTATTTTGAATAGGGGTTGAAGCAAAAAAATCCGAAAAGCCAACATGATCAACCATGCATAAGGGGTACTCATGTAGCACCATCATGGCAAAGTTTCTTCTAGCAACTTCTTGATCAAATGTGTAGTTCTCCACCGATATTTTCCTTTATCTCTAGAAGTCAACCTTAAGGATGGTTGTACCATTGTCTTGCCTTGTTCCTTGGGCTAGTTTGCTTTTTTCGATATGGACATGCCTTCAAATGGTCATGAAGATGTTTGTTTTTCTTTCCTCCAAGCCTTGAAACAATAATTGCATTTGGCTTTGATTTTCCCCATGACTTTAACTCTCTTGAACTCCTTCCACACAAAGATGTCAATTTTTTTTCGCCAATAGTTCCATCTTCGTCTTCATCACTTTTATTTCAATTCCTCTTCCTCCCACCGCCCCCGAAGTCGTTAATCGACTGCAATGATGGAAGTGAGCTTGGTTGACACTTGTCCACTCCCGAACCGCCACTAGGGTAGACATGCTCTAAACGCCATTCAAAGAAATTCAAATGATCATGCCGAACAACATAATGGAACAATGGAACACCGTTCATTCTCTTGATGTAGATAATAAAATCCCCAATGCAAGACGAATCATAATTATATACACATCAAACTACTCCTAAGAAAGAAAAGGACAAAGGATCCATGTGGAAAGAAGATCAAATCATTCATGGAGATGTGAGATGTCGGGCTTGAGCTTGACACAATAATACACATTCACCAACCTGCCTAGCAAATCACAAACAGGTCCACTTAGCTTTTTGATTATGCATTATGTCACTAGTTTGTGAGTTGTGACAAAGGACATCAAGACAACCTCAACACAAGATTTTGATATATTCGTATTGCTATTGTTGGTAATTTGATTAAATGAAATGACAACAACTTCAAGCCTTCAACACAACCAAAACTAGCCGATGACCTCAAAGAGTCTGGGCCCGAGTAGAACTACAAGCCCCTGACAAACATTAGAGTGAGATCCGAAAAACAAAGACCTTGGGATTGCCTGGCCGGGGGCGGCGATGCGGCAAGATTCCTGGGGAGGAGGGCGGGTTTCAAGGCGACGGCGACGTTCGGGGCGACGGGGCGGGGCTTGGGCAAGGAGGGCGGCGGTGGAAGATCTACTCGAAAGGATGGGCAACGGCTCGGCGGCGCGGGGCGGCGTTTTCGGCGAGCACTCAAGGGCGGGCGATGGGAGGAGGAGGCGAGCTAGGATGGGGGAGCCTGGGAGGATGGAGGAGAGCTGGAGCCTGGGAGGTCTCGATTTGGATTTGGAGGACAGGAGAGGAGGACTGATTTGTGTTGGGCTCGATTTGTTTGGGGAGTAGGACTTGAGGAGAGGGTCCGAGGGATGAGATTATTGGAATTTTGGATCTAGGGTTTAACGAGACTACGAGGTCACTTGTTCGGTCTAAACGGCACGGGACGGAACGACGGGGGCAACAGACGGCCCGCCCGCCATACCCGACGGGCAAAAATTTCCCACCGCCCCCGCGGGAGATATTTCCGCCCCCGCCCCTAATGGATGAATTTCCGGAAACGGGATCGGGGCCCCATTGCCATTCTAGGTAGAACCATGGGAGAAAGGGAGAAGGCCACAATGGACAAAAAATAGCTGCTGGTTGGTAGGAAGCCACAAAAAGAAGCATGGACGCGAGAAAAAGCCAAAGAGAAACAAAGACTTACGTCCTCGCCACGTGCGCGTCGTGTCGTCGTCGCCCGTATATTGCCATCTTGAAGCGGACAGCGTCGGCGAAGGGCTGATCCTCAAGACTCTGAAGTCGGGCTACTAACCCCCATCAATCCGGCTTCCATAATCGGAGAATGCGGGTCGCCATCTTGTGAACTCCGCCGTCTCCTTGACCGGCGAGTTCGATCCTCGGAGGCCTCCGCTACCCGAGCACCTCCAAAGCGTCGATTCATGTCATCTTTGATGTCTGACCATTATTCGCGCCAGACTTCGATTGGACTGAAATGAAAAGGCAAATGAAGGGAGGCCATCCGTCCGGCGGCGAAATAGCGCTCCCACCGTCTCGTTGTCGTGGGAGGCGCGGCAGAGGAAGAAGTGGCGAAGAGTGGAAGATTGGCATCACCCCATGAACATTTCACGAGGTGTGCGAAGATGGAAAGGAAGACAATGGAGTTGGGGTGAGGTGAAGGTGGTGGATCCCGTAGAAATGGAGGGCGGTAAGGAAGAATTCGGAGAATGGCGGGACCAGCCCGCCATCATGGCCTAAGTGTGAATGAGGATCTCATCGGAAGGCACATGATGTGGCGGTCTCGGCCCGGAAGCGGAAGGTGCCCTCCGGCGCTATGATGGCCATCCTGTTCACCGTGGCGGCGTCCGCGGTGGAGGCGGGGATGGGAGGCGCCATGAAGATGAAGAAGGCGAAGGCGAAGGCTTTTTGTGCGAAGAAGCTGAAGAAGCGAAAGTTGGGGTGCGCAAGAAAGGAGAAGGCGTAAACCGCTTGATACAGATGAACATATATATGCACCCCTGCACCGACGATTCGCGAAGGGACAAGACCGTGCGTCGCCTCGGGTCTCGAGAAAAATCTGCAGATACGCGGGGGAGGATCGAGGCGGTCGTGTCCTCACGAGTGGTGGCCCCACCCAAGAGCACACCAAACATTTAATGAAGGTTCTAAAAAAGCTTTGGCACGCGCCAGGCGGGCCGGGGTCTTGTCGGCGTACTCTGCTAGGGTACCCTACGTCGCTAAGCGATCAACAAAGCGATCAAACGTGGCGGCCCTACGTGGTGCCCGGCGGCGGTGGCGAGCACACCGCCGCTTCGCCGTGATCGGTCCACGTGGCGCCCGGCGGCAGCAATGGCGAGCACGCCGCCGCCGGCGATCGATCCACGTGGCGCCAGCGGCGAGTGGCGAAAGCACGCCCGCCGCCGACGGCCGTTCCACGTGGCGCCCGACGAAGCGGTGGCGAAACGCGCCGCTCGCTTCGGCGGTCCGTCCACGTGGCGCTTCGGCGGTCGGTGGCGCGGCACGCCTGCTTCGCCCGTGATACATCACGTGGCACCCGGCGGCGATTGGCGGCGCCCGCTTCGCCCGCCGAAGACAAAAAGGTGGTGCAAAGTAACCGCCTCAAGTCTCCTTCCCTATCGCATGCTATTGGCAGCGAACTGCGGTGTCGAATCTATCAACTACGAGATTTCGCTACCGGCCCATTCTCGACGCCTCTCACCAACCCATAAAAAGGGGTCACATCGGCGAAGCCATACGCGTCGACATTTAATGAATTTGGAGAACAGGACAAAGAGAGGAAGGAGTAATAAATGCATAAGGATCAAGCATGATGACCCCCTTTACCTACTCACAGTGGCGGCCTATATAAGGGCCTTCGATGCATGGGAAAGGGGAGGACGAGTCGAGCAAGCAAGAGCTTGTGAAGAGAGCCTAGGCAAGAACTTGTAACCCAAAGACTACATCTGCGCTAGTTCAAAAACACTCTACAAACAAGCTAGCGAGAAGTAAGGCTATTACCCACGGCAAAGGGGCTGAACACAGGTAAAAATCTTTGTGTCATTCCCAGTTCATAGACGTCGGAATCCCTCGCGTGGGGTCTCTAGGGTTTTCACCCTCTAGGGTTAGCTGACCCAAGACGCCCTCCTTAGAACCAAACCGGTCTGTAGACTCCGGGCTGTCGGCGGGAATCGCCGACCTGGCGCTCTCAATCTCTCTCAGCTCTCCCTCTCCCTCTTACCCGTCTTAGGTGCTGGCGGTGGGGGTGGCGTCTATAGTGCTCATGCTCTGTGGGTCAGTGATCTTCATACAGGGTTTCTTCCTCATACCCTAGGTCATTGGGCCTGGCACGGATCGTGCTATAGTATCGTGTTGGGCCGTGCTGTCTATCGTGCCTAGTTCTTAGGCCCGGTATGGCATGTGTTATAGTGTCATGCTGGACCAATGAAACCTAACCTGCGTGCCCACCTCTATTCTTGCCTACATACGAATATTCTCATTCACACAAAGTAAGCACGTAGTACTATTCTATCTATTCTCTCCATTCAGCTAACAACTACTCTCTCCGTTTCTAAATATATATTATTCTAGCTTTCAATTTTTGTCCTTAAATACATGTTATTCTAGAATTTCAAAGTGACCATTTACAATTTTCCCCTTATTTACCCCTTCCTTTAACTAATTTCAATGTCACTTATTACTATAGACTAGAGTAAAACATAACATCCAAAGAATGGTAAGTGATCTAAGGAAAACGAGTAATACAAATAAATCAAAAGGAAGAAAAGACAACAGAGGCTCTCCCGACACAAGAAGTGTTCCTTTTCCATTCGCTCTCTCTATTTCTTGTCGAGAGATGAACAAGGGCACGAGATCTCCTCTGCAATGGAACCTCCGTGTCCTGTCGCATTCCTTTTCGTTGCAACGCACGGGCATATAGCTAGTGAGTTTAAAACATGAGAAATTTTATAGTGCATATTATTGGTAATAATAATGTTAGTAGAAATTAAATCCAACTATTGATTTATGAAAGGTATTTCTACTACTTTACTACAGAGGATGCATAAATCAAAAGGAAGAAAAGACAACATAGGCTCTCCCGACACAAGAAGTGTTCCTTTTCCATTCGCTCTCTCTATTTCTTGTCGAGAGATGAACAAGGGCACGAGATCTCCTCTGCAATTGAACCTCCGTGTCCTGTCGCGTCCGTAAAACAAAAAACGGAATTTAGAGGTGTAAAGAACAAGGAACACCGATCGAATGCTACTGTGTCAGGACTCAAGCCTGGACGTCAGAAACAAGGAAGGATAAACCTCGTAAAAGTCACAACTGCTCATTGCGCGGCTGCATGCCCGTACAATCTTAGGACGCGAAGTTGCTCTGCCCTCCTCCAGCTTGCCTCCGGTCACCGGCCGGCGTGCCAATGGGTCTACACTTTGTCGAGAAGTTGTTGAACGGCGCCGCTCGCATCCATGGCGATGATGCTTTCATCGTTTATGCGCTGACGGACACTTCGCAACCGCATCACCTCTGGGTATGATATGCTTCCTAACGTTTCTCTTGTTGAGTTCTTTTACGGTACCGTTGATTTATTGGGACTAGCCATGCGCCTTTGCGTTGCAACATAAACTCAATTTGCAACACAAAAAAATTATTTGCAAAGAGCACTAAGTTTAGTTATGCTTCAATAGTAAAAAATGATGTTCCTCCGAAGAGATTTGAGAGGGAGAGCTAAACGCGCCCGGATCGAGAAAGGAGAGGTGTTCTTGGGGTCAAAATAGTTTTGATGAAAAATATTATGACCGGAGCGGTTCGAGTTAGCGTGGCTGCGTGAGAAGATGAAAGGAAAGGGTGGGACTATCGGATTAAATTCATTTCTATCTCAATCATTCATGTCGAGATCCAACAAATCGAAGTCTCTAGAGGAGCGGACCGCCACCAACTCCTAATTAGAAGTAATAGAGATTAGTTTTGGCCTAATGCAAATAACTACTATGGAAACTAGCTACCTGCTAATTAAGTCACACCTTTTTAAGCTCTTTTACGGTACATTAAATTCAATATAGACCGTTTGTTCTTTTCAATCTAATAGATCAGATTAAGAGAAATTTTATGACGTATTATACTGGTAGTATATAGTGGAGAGTAGAAATCAGATACAACCGTTAATCTGTTAAGAGTATTTCTACTACCATACTATCGGAGGAAGTATAAATAAATTCTTGCTATTCCGATCCATTTGATGAAAAAGAATGAATGGTTCATATTAAATTTAGTGTACCTAAAAGAGCTCCGGCTTAACTAGCATTTATTTATACTAAGTAAAAATATTCTCAACAAATAAATGTTCAGATCTGATTTCTACTACTTACCCCTACCATCCAAGTTTATAAGGCATATTTTTCTTGGCACATAGACCAAGAAGGTATTGAAAATGACTAGATTACCCCTAATTATTATCGCTAAGAACTATATTAAATGCATGCATATAGAGAATATGAAGTAAAGATGGATATTTATTAAGGGTATATAGGGAATATCATACTAATTTTGCATTGGAATATAAAATCGCCTTATATTTATGAACAAGACCATTGAAAAAATATGTCTTATAAACTTGAGCAGAGAAAGTCTGTATATTACCAATATGGTGCACTACAAAATTTCTCATTTTTTAACTGGGATTTTATTCTTTTTTCCATTGCATAACGGAAATAACAGAGTTTTAAAGGAATGAGAAGATAGAATCCCAGAACACTTCAGTCTTGCTGCTCAGAAACGATAGAATGCTAGGCCTCCCATATACTAAAATCTACAGCGCGCAACTATGATGGAAAGTTCCGAAATAGCAACAAAATATTTAGAAGTTTGAACATCACGACTAATAATGCACCAATAAATTTCTCTAATTTAGACATTCTCTTATTTAAGATAAAGTTAATCACTGTGCCTCTGTTGAATTACAAACAAAGTGAAGCTGACTAAGCTACATACCCGTTTGAATAACCACAGATGAAGCCAAAAGTACCCCCAAAAAAATCTTGAATAAAGGTAGGGAGAATGAAACCATGATTTGATACTCCCAACAGAAATGAAGTTTATGGATCAGTTTGATATTGGTTCGCGGCACCATATGATCAGGTGCAAGACTAATCACAATAACAGTACGCCAAAAATAACCGCGCGTCGCTCGTGGGCCCCGCCGAAGCCAGCGACACGTGTCGGCCGGGAAAAACCAGGCGTAATCGCGCGCTGGCGGATTCGAACGCGCGACCTCTCGATCGCCACGCGCGCGCTCTACCACTGCGCCGCGCCGACGTTTAATTATAATTGCCACGATTAATCACTTAACCCTAACAAGCGCGTGAATAAAGTAGGCGACGTGGATCAACGGGCTTCGCGCCGTACAAACGAGCGCCTGTTTTTCTGTTGCTGGTGGCGACGCGCCGGCTGGCCCCGCGCCCACGTCGCCCAAACGTCGACGTGGCTCGCTGTGCGTCCCGGAATCCTCCGAAGTTTATATACGGTAGTATGTGGTGGCATGCTCTGAATTATAAGTGCTGGCAGATTTACTTGTCAGAACCAAGACAGAACTGACAGATCAAATAAGTGATGGCATGCTCTGAATTATAAGTGAATGATGTATGATTGCCGAGAATACAAGAACAAATTACTAACAACAGTAAATAAATAGGTCTGGATTGGAGCATTACGTACGGACCTGAACTGCGTTGCAGATTCAGAACCAGCATCACCGTCGCTCATGTCGTGAGCGATCAAGAGACCCAAGGGGTTGATTCTTCGTTGGCTGCCCAGTGACTGCAACGTGCTCTGGTCGTCCAGTGACATGTCTGCAATCGACGGATGATCGATGGAGGGAGAGGATCTCTGGACCTCGAAGAAGATATCCGTATTAGTTGGATTCATCAGCCAAAATAAGGTAAACTGCACACTATACTACTACACTGTCTTAATTTCCGCCATTATCGATCGTTTGTGTAGTGAGCACAACAAACAAGCAACAATTGAGCGAGAATCTATGAGAGCTGCAAAATACTGCACTTGTGCTACGGTTTATCAATTGATCTAGTCTCTCTCTCTCTCTCTCTCTTAGCTAGAGAGCAACCAAGAGAGGGCAAAGCTGGTTAGCTTCCTCTTGGCCGTCTTATATATCGGACCAGGTGGCGCTCAAGAGTACACGCGTGATATTATAGGTATCGACCTTAACAATACATGTTGTATCGGCAAGTAGTATTTATATAGGGTCTGTTTGGTTGTCTTCTCGGCTCAACCAGACTGTATGAGCTCACCAGAAATTTGGTAGGAGGCGGTCGAGTGAATCTGGCGATGTTGTTTGGTTGGTTGTATGAGAGTATCACGATTACGTAGAGATGTTGTTTGGTTGGTTGCACTAGAAGAGAAGTGGGAGACAATTTTAAGAGAGGATGAAACAAATTTAAAACAAATACTAGAAAATCAATATATTTTAAAATGGAAATAAAAATTTTAAAAACAAATAATAGGAAATAAAAAATCCAAAAATGAAAATTTTAATCTTTTAAAATTTATATGGCAAGTGTGGTCTAGTTTTGTTTGAAAAAATGTCAGGAACACATAGGTGAAATCAGTTCGCTCACCACAGATGCTAATCAAGAGATAAAGCAAGAAATAGATGCAAAACTCATTGTTGCATGGTGACATCAGCATGAACACTAGCTCAGGGGAGCTCCCGCGCGCGCTGGCTCTCGAGAAACGGCGATTTCTTTCGTTTCGGCGTATGCAGGCAAAACAGTGCAGAATGCATGAGCTCATACAGGTACATGAGGTTATACAGGCAACCAAACAACCAAAAACTGTATGAATTCAATCAAGCTGAGCAAAAATCAGGCAACCAAACAGACCCATATATAGTAGAGAGTAGAGAGATCAGATGGTCTCTCTGGCTTATCTCACGCGGCTGACGCCCGCGCCGCGTCGCGCTAATAAGCTGAGTCTACGATTGGCCGAGACAGCTGGGACTCGATCACTCGAACATCGGTTGCGCAGTCGCGCAGAGCCCCCTTGGTTACAACGGAATATACGTAGGGTCGCATGGAATATACCAGATGCCGCACCCTGCCTGCAGGATGAGCTCAACTGTCTAGACATGGTGCAGTCTAGTAAATTCTACCTCTCGCTTATATATGAATATTCTGATCCAAACAAAGTTAGCACATAGTAGTATTCTACTATATATATTCTCTCCATTTAACTAACAACTACTCCCTTTATTTTTTAATACATGTCATCTAAGCTTTTATTTATTTTTTCTAATAAATACATGTCATTCTACAACTTTAAGATGACTTTTTACTTTTTTTTTCTTTGTATACCCCTCTCTTTAGCTATTTTCAATGTTATTTCTTAGGAGATTTGGATATTTGTCACTCTTCAATTTCAAACTTCGACGTCATGTACAAATCATGCCACTGGCAAATATCCAATTAATTCTATTTCTCTTAATATGGACAAGAGTAATAAACATCATCCAAAGAACAATAAGTAATCTAATGAAGATGGATAATACAGTCTTTTATACATACGTCTTAGTAGATATGCAATATCCTATAAAAAAACATCTGTTAAGGAACAGATAGTAAAACAAAAATTATTTCTACAAAATTCCCGTGTCGGCTTATAAATTATAATGACCAATGGATAAGAGTTGAATGCATACCTAACGGTCGAGTATTCTACGGTAGGTACATAAAGAGAGATGAAGACCTTTTTCTTGATCTCATTTATTTATGCTTATCTCCTCCTATCTTTTTTGAGAAGTTCCTTTTTTTCCCTTTCGCTCTTTCTTGGAGGCGACCTCATTTCATTTCTACTGAGATGTTATATTTCAACACAGCTAGCCCTTGGGAATCAGTGAGACCGCAACAGGAATCTCAGTGGCTCAGAGAATCCCAATGTTGTATCGGCTACGCATGTGCAGTTGAACAAGACACGCGGACAGTCCCATGTATCTCGTACTACAAACATATCAGCACCAATATCACAAACCTTCCGTTGCTAGCTTCTGATAATTGGTATCAATATCACAAACGCCACAACTACAGAACACAATATTATAGACAGTCCAAAATTGATATTTCAAACGGTTTAGTGAACCGGCGGTAATAAAATATCAGTGATAAAAAGAGCACGTCACATACGATTTGAGAACCGTCTAAAGATTATCATGACAAACAATTCTAAACAAGGATGATACAAATTGTACGCGGCATGCAGCCGCAGAATGAGCAACGGTGAGTTTTACGAGGTTATCCTTCCTTATTTCTGACGTCCAGGCTTGAGTCCTGACACAGTAGCATCCGATCGGTGTTCCTTCTATACACCTTGTAACACTTCGGTTTTTTTTTTCTCCTAACGCAACAGGACAAGGAGGTTCCATTGCAGAGGAGATCCCGTGTCCTTGTTCATCTCCCGACAAGAAACAGAGAGAGTGAAAGGAGAAGGAATACTTCTAAATTTGTCTTTAAAATAATATATTTTAAAAATAATTTTAAAAATATCACGATTTTTTAAAAAAAATACACAGAAGAAGTGTCACCAAATTCTATCGCCAATGAATTGGCGACAGGATTCTGTCGCCAGAAGCCTCTCAGCTTTGCTGACCAAATGAATCTGTGATAAAATAATCAGTCGGCCAATTTAATCAGTGATAAAACAGATATCAGTTGCTATGTTTTTGTATTATTTTGGTAAAATTATTTTAAAAATGTATTATTTTTTAAAAAAATGAATACTCCTTGTATCAGGAGAGCCTGTGTTGTCTTTTCTTCCTTTTGATTTGAGAGGAACATGAAAGATCTGACGAGCTTACTTGAGACAGTGTTTTGACAGAAACATTGTTTTCAACGGCACTTAGGAAACGCTACCTTACTTGGCAACCATTTTAATTTATAAGCTTAATCTAGATACCTTAGATGATTAGATCTTAAACATCGACAAGGCATGTGTGCGGTATAGCGGCTGCCGGGTGGGTGTAGTGCGTCACATACGGATACATGCGTCATTCACAACCACTGATTCAGGCTATATTCCTCAAAAAGTTAAAGGTTAGTAGTTCTTTTTCGTAATCGGAATTTCTAAGTCAAAGAAGCATCAATTCCCCGGTAATTAAATCGCGGAGACGATCGATCGTCACTCAGAGATCAGACCGTGCAGTCCGGTCCAAAGCGAATAACTAACTCGCTACAGTGACGTGGTTTGAATTTGATCTCTTGTTTTGTTTGATTATATAAGTTGGGCTTCACGTTGCACTGTCGTCAGCTGGTTGGAATTCTCCCCAGGAGCAGCACCGTTTGCGGAAGCCAGGAGATACGCTCTGTTCTGGCTAGACGCGCGCAAAAATCATACAACCGATTACGACCCGATTCACACAGAATAGTTGAACACGGCCCATCGGATCGCCGTCTGTTGAGTAGTCCATCTTTTTTTTAAGGTGGCGTTTGGTTAATAGATAAGACTGATGTTGGAATATTTGGGCTTGGCCCACTTATTGAGACAAATAATTTCAGAAAATCTCAAAGGCCCACTCATGAGGAGGCATGTGCACTATGAATAGTCCCATTCTCTAGCCTAAAGTGGTGAACACTAGTTTATATAGTGGAGTGTGATTCACCATGGTAGAACTAGAGGTAGCACGGGAAAATCCTGAGGAGAACTCTTACATCCCGATCCCTTCGTGCCCGTCCCGCCCCGGCCCGTCCTCAAGACGCGAACCTAAATTTCCCGATCCCGACCCCCGGCCGGTTCAGGGTTCCGACGGGGGCTAATCCCCGAAAATGCATGTGCCTTCCATTGGATATAGGAACCATATCGGAACTTTATTGAACTCTATCAACATTAGACAAATGGCTATTATTTAAATGACAGAATAAAGATGCAATAACATGTAAAACTCAAGTACCTTTTTCCGAAAAAATTTGCAATACACAACAATACTAAGTGTGCTTAGAGCATTCATAGTTATGACTTATGACAACAAATTTAACTACCATTTATCAGGTGAACATCTAACATTTACATCCCCAACCCATTGGGCATCACCGCATCAGCACAAAAATAAAAAAGGAAAGGGAGTTTATAAATCAATATGTTTATAAAACTCATCTACAAATCTTCAAAAGAACCAAACAGACCTATATAGATTAATAAAGCAAACATAACTGAAAAGAGTTTGCCAACCTCATAGCTTCATCAATATCCCTTGGAAAGTTGGTAACTGCCAGAACCATAACAATTTTCTGTTGACCATCTTCGGTGGCAGAGCTATTGTTTACACCATCTATCTGCACTAGAAGTTCACACATGCAAACAAAAGAAGAACAAAATGGCTCAATAAAATCAACAGAGACAAGGACATGACCACTGCATTTCCTACTTTCTGTTACATTTGCCAAAGCGGCGATCATATATATACTCATAATCAACTCTTTCCTAGAAGCATATAAAATCCAACCAAGCAACATCAATTCAAACTAGAGGTCTAAACATTCAAAAATACATAATAGTTCATGACAGTACAACACATTAATTGTTCACAAATTACAAATAGTGCTTTGGTCTTAAGCCACAAGTCCATAGCAAGAACATCCACAACAAGAGTAAGTCGAACTCTACGTTATAAAGTTCATAATAAATAAACTACACAAGTTCATAGATACTTGAGTAGCTCAGAGTGTAGAACCATCTCCTCACGGTGCCATCCCTATGTAAGATAAAAGCAAACATTTAGTAAAACAATTGATATGTAAAGAATGATATATGTATACTTCATTTTCTAAACACTTAACTCGGATATCTTCTTGAATGTCTTGAAGACAAGTCCAGAAGCTAATAATATCACGTTGTTCATCATCTATGAGATCAAATTGTAACCATCAATATCATTTTATTGTAAGCTAATTACAAATACTAAATATTTCATACCATACCTTTGTATTTGTTTGAAGCCAATCTGTGAGCACATCAATGCCTCCAACATCTCGTGGTTAGACGACTACGATGCTCACTAAGAATTCTCCCACTTGTGCTAAAGGCGGACTACAAGCAAGCTGTGCTTCTTGGAATAGCAAAGATGTCCGTGCTATCATTCTCAATGTAGGATAACGTGTCCCAGCCACCTTCCACCAATCCAATACATTAAAATTTTCTTGTGTAGTTGGAACATAGTCATCCTCTAAGTATCGATCTAGTTCAGATTTTAGCCTTTGAGATGATGGCCTTTTCTTGGCAACACGTGCATTAAAGATGGACATAAGCGCTGAGCTTCCATTGAGCGTATTGAGACCGATGATTCAAGTATTATCATCATCATTAGTAACTTGATACTCGGTCATCAATTCACACAATGATGAAGTGATTTTCGTACTTGAGACTCACACTCTTCACCACTAATACCAAGTAGCATTTCAAAGCAAACCAACAACATTTAGGTCTTAAATCGAGGATCAAGAAGCGTGGCAATGCCCATTAATCCTGAATGCCGGACCAATACTTATCAAACTTTTCATTCATGCTAATTGACATTGCTTGTACAATTGGATCCGAAAGGTTGACCAACGCCTCATGTTCATTTTAATTTCACAAATTTTGGGAAAGTATACATTAGCGATGACATCTTGAAATACCGAGAAAATATGTTGGTGATTTCATAAAATATCCTTAATCTCTCAACAACATCGTGACAAATAACCATTCTTCTTCACTTGGATTACAATCATATAACTTTTCAACCTTTGCATACGATTGAAAACAACCTTATAGGGCAAAGCAACGCTAAGCATAATAAAAGTTGAATTCCATCTAGTTTTGCAATCAAGACACAACTTTTGGTTATAGTGACTTTCATAAACTTAGCAATTTCTTCAAACTTCTCTGTCCTTTTGGTGTGGCGGTCCAAAAAGCTATGCTATCACGTATGTGTTCAATAGCATGTTTGATCACTTCTAAGCCATCCTTCACAATTAAATTGAGAATATGTGCACAACAACGATATGAACCATCGCACCTTTCAACATAAGCTTATTTGGCCCAATCTTCTTGATTAACTCGAAATTATCTTATCATTTGTTGAGCAATTGTCCAAAGTCACAGTTGATAGCCTCTCATCAATATTCCATGCTACCAAGGATTCATGAAGTTCATCAACAATAACCTGCGGTGTGGAGTGGCACATAAATGAATCTACAAACAAATTTATATAACCAAATCAACAATAAATTCAGATTTGAAAGTTCGATGAAATGAGATGTAATAACCATGTAGTAACAAATTACCTCATGACAACACTTCTAAGCTTCCATGAATCATCGATGAAATAACGTAATAACCATGTAGCCTTTCTTTTGGTTGTCCAAGTCCACATGTGCGTAGTGATTGCAACTCTAGACCTATTGGTTGCCATGTAGTTAATGGCAATCTTCTTTTCTTCCTCATATTGCTTCAAGATGTCCTTCCTAGCAATTCAAAAATCAAAACAAGTTAGACAATAGATTAGGAAGCAAATTCAGATCATACAACTCATAAGTTTTGTAACATTCCATACCTAATAGTATTCCTTGTCACTATTTTGAATAGGGGTTGAAGTGCGATAACAAATGCGAAAGCCAACATGATCAACCATGCATAAGGGGTACTCATGTAGCACCATCATGGCGACAAGTTCTCTTCTAGCAACTTCTTGATCAAATGTGTAGTTCTCCACCGATACTTTTCCTTTATCTCTAGAAGTCAACCTTAAGGATGGTTGTACCATTGTCTTGCCTTGCTTCTCTGCGGTACGCTAGTTTGCTTTTTTCGATATGGACATGCCTTCAAATGGTCATGAAGATGCTTTGTTCCATTCGGGTTTCTCCTCCAAGCTTCTTGAAACAATAATTGCATTTGGCTTTGATTTTCCCCATGACTTTAACTCTCTTGAACTCCTTCCACACAACAGATGTCAATTTTCTCTTACTGCCAATAGTTCCATCTTCGTCTTCATCACTTGTTATTTCAATCTCCTCTTCTCCTCCCACTGCCTCCGAAGTCGTTAATCGACTCGAGCAATGATGGAAGTGAGCTTGGTTGACACTTGTCGCCACTCCCGATTACACGCCACTAATGGGGTAGACATGCTCTAAGCGCCATTCAAAGAAATTCAAATGATCATCTTTGGAACAACATAATGGAACAATGGAACACCCGTTCATTCTCTTGATGTAGATAATAAAATCCCACAATGCAAGACTGTAATCATAATTATATACACATCGAAACTACTCCTAAGAAAGAAAAGGACAAAGGATCCATGTGGAAAGAAGACTGTAATCATTCATGGAGATGTGAGATGTCGGGCTTGAGCTTGACACAATAATACACATTCACCAACTGTCTAGCAAATCACAATACAGGGTCCACTTAGCTTTTTTGATTATGCATTATGTCACTAGTTTGTGAGTTGTGACACAGTGGACATCAGCACAACCTCAACACAAGATTTTGATATATTCGTGTATTGCTATTGTTGGTAATTTGATCGGTAAATGAAATGACAACAACTTCAAGCCTTCAACACAACCAAAACTAGCTGATGACCTCCAGTAGTCCAGTCTCCAGAGTAGAACTACACAGGCCCTGCACAAACATTAGAGTGAGATCACAGAAAAACAAAGACCTTGGGATCTGCTCTGGGCGTCTGGGCGGCGGGCGGCGTTCTTGTGGCGGCGAATCTCGCTCTTCGGCGGTGGGCAGGGCGGCGTCTGGCGGCGGCAGCGGCGTCTGGGCGGGCGGCAGACGGCGTCTGGGCAAGCGGGAGCGGCGGCGCGTGGAAGATCTACTCGGCGGTGGATGGGGAAGCGGCGTCTGGGCGTCTGACAGGCGAGCGGCGTCTCGGCGGTGGGCGGCAGGCGGCGTCTGGTGGCGGCGATTGCCGGAGGACGCGAGCGGCGAGCTAGGACTGGGTGGGAGCCTGGGAGGATGGAGGAGAGCTGGAGCCTGGAGAGGTCTCGATTTGGATTTGGAGGACAGGAGAGGAGGACTCGATTTGTGTCTGGGGCTCGATTTGTGTCTGGGGCGAGTAGGACTCGGTGAGGGAGAGGGTCTGAGGGACTGAGATTATTGGAATTTTGGATCTAGGGTTTAACTGCATGGACTCAGAGGTCACTTGTTCGGTCTAAACAGTGCAGGGGCGGGAGCGGGACGGGGCAACAGAGCGGCCCGGCCCGCCATACCCGACAGGGCAAAATTTCCCCACCAAGCCCCGTGGGATATATTTCCGTCCCGCCCCTAATGGATGAATTCCCGGGAAACAGGGATCGGGGCCCCATTGCCATCTCTAGGTAGAACCATGTGGGAGAAAGGGAGAAGGCCCACATCGCTGCTGCTCGCCTCGCCTCGCCAGGCGCACGCCGTCAGGGCGAGAGGCGTGGGCGGCGGCACTGCGTGAATGGTCCGCGAAATTGGTCGAGGCCTTGCGCAGACGCAGCTTCCTTTGCGGTTTATTCTTTTGCTACTCGGATTCGTCGCGGTTGCGGTATGAGATAAGGACTCATCGCGGACTCCGATCGTGGCACGTCCTCGAGTCACGTTGATCGCGATTACGAGTAACCCTATAAATCTTGCGTCGTGCACCGTAGAGAGATACGCACAAACACATCGTTAGGGTTTTGCCACCTCTCATTCTGCCGCCGCCGTCGTAATCTTCTCCATCCCGAGCGGCGTGCATCTGCTGTCGGGAGAGCAGGTCTCCGGAACCCTTCGTCTTCGAGATCTGCACCGGAGAGGCGAATAAGGTTTTAGGAAGCGCTCAGCGCGATCGCTCAAAATCGTCACCACGGCTCGTCTTCACATTCCTGCTTCGCGGGCGTCGCCGTAGCGGTGACTCTCGCGACGCGCCGTCACCAACGTCGTCCTCATCAACACCGCAACCGCATCTACTACATCGACACCTGAACCGCAACCGTACCGCAACACGCCGTCATCTTCTTCTGCTCAGTACGTATAATTTGTTCTAACCTCGTGGTTAATCAAGATGATCATGATGTTCGTACTATCTAGTATGTTAGAGATATACATGCTAGTTTCTGTCGTGCTGTTCATGATTTATATTCCGAATTTAATCTGGCAAATGTCTAATTTCTCAACAATCCAAAAACCTTATTGTAGACATTTCTTTGGATTAACAATGGCTGGATTTGCTAGCGACCGAGGCGGAGAAATTCTCGGTGTGCACTTTAAGAGGTGGCAAGTCAAGGTCACGCTTCTGCTTCTGACTATGAATGTATTCGGGTTAGTAAAGGCAAACTGAAGGTGATCTCTCTGCCGAAGCAGCAGAAGAGTTTCACGGATGCCAATACTCTCTTCGTGGGATGCATTCTTAGCGTTCTTGCCGACCGTCGTGTGATGTGTACATGCACATAACAGACGCTGAAAGTCTTGTGGGATACTGCGAGCGCCAAGTTGATTGCATCGGATCTTGGCGATGAATCGTATGTCATGGAGAACTTTCATGACTATAAGATGGTCGATAATCGCTCTGTTGTAGAGCAAGCCCATGAGATCTGATGCATTGTCAAGGAACTCGAACTCCTAGAATGTGTCTTACGATCCTTTTGTGGCGGTTGCATCATTGCAAAATGCCTCCCTCGTGGAGGAGTTTGGCACTACTCTAAAACATAAGAGGACAAAGATATCATTCGAAAACGATGGCGTCCTTGATATTGAAGAGAAGGCTCGGGCTAAGGATTTCAATGGTAAAGGAGCCGAGGGCGATCCAGCGCCAACATGGTTCGGAAGAACTACGGCAAGAACAAAGGGAAAAATAAGCCTAACAAGACTACCAACTTCAAGAAGAAGAAGATGAACAAAATTTGGCCGCCTCGCTTCACATGTGGTGAGGTCGGACACTTTTCCAAGGAATGCCCCGATCGTCGAGGCCGTCGAGGAAAAAAAAGGCCAACAGTGGATGAGACGTCCAAGTACATCAACACGATGACCGCTAGCAATCTTTGGAGACGCAGGTATGGTAATTTACCTTCGTATTCTCGATATTTGATCTTCCGGTTGGTGGATTGATCTGGTGCTAACGTTCATGTGTGTTCGACATCAATATGTTCTCTTCTTATCGGGTCATTCGGGATTCCTCCGATTCGATGGGGAATGGGTCACATGCTTCGTTCATGGCACCGCACGATGGATCTGAAGTTCACTTCGGGAAAGATTGTGCGGTGAACGTCAAACATGTCCTTCTATCAACAAGAATCTCGTTAGTGGCTCCTTCTATGCAGAGATGGGTTTAAGGTAGTGTTAGAGTCCAATAAAGTAGTTGTGTCCAAGCATGGACTATTTATTGGTAAAGGCTATGAGTGCGGAGGCTTGTTCCGCTTTTCCCTTTCAGATTTCAATAATAAGTCTGTGAACCATATATGTGGTAGTGTTAATGATGATGCGAGTACTTGGCACTCTCGTTTATGCCACATTAATTTTGGTCTTATGAATCGGCTTTCCAGCATGAGTTTAATTCCGAATTTCACTATTGCCAAAGGTTCTAAGTGCCATAGTTGTGTGCAATCAAAGCAACCTCGAAAGCCTCACAAAGGCGGTGAGGAGAGGAACTTGGCACCTCTAGAACTCATACATTACGATCATGCGAGATGAATGGTGTGTTGACAAAGGGTGGAAAGAGATATTTCATGACATTGATTGATGATGCGACTAGATTTTGCTATGTTTACTTGTTGAAAACTAAGGACGAGACGCTAGACTACTTTAAAATCTATAAAGCTGAAGTTGAAAATCAACTAGAGAGAAAGATCAAACGTCTTAGGTCGGATCGTGGTGGCGAATTTTTTCCCAAAATCTTTGATGATTTCTGTGCGGAACATGGTGTTATTCATGAGAGGACACCTCCCTACTCGCCCGAATCAAACGGGATTGCCGAGAGGAAAAACCGCACGCTGACTGACTTGGTGAACGCCATGTTAGACTTCTTTGGTTTATCTAAGGCATGGTGGGGGAGGTGTGTTGACTTCATGTCATGTCTGAATAGAGTTCCCAATGAAACATGGAGAAGACCCTTACGAGAAGTGGGTTGGAAGAAAACCATCACTTTCTTACTTGCGCACATGGGGATGCTTGGCGAAAGTCAATGTACCGATTAACAAAAAGCGTAAGCTCGGGCCTAAGACAGTGGATTGTGTCTTTCTGGGATATGCTCAGAGGAGTATCGCTTATAGATTTTAGTAGTTAAACTGATGTGCACGATATGTATGTTGATACTATTATGGAGTCTCGTGATGCTACGTTTTTGAGAATATATTTCCAATGAAAGATATGCATAGCACTTCTAGATTTTCTTCCGAGATAACTCCGAGACTATTACACTGTTGAGTCTTCGAGCAACCACTTGAGAAAATCCTAGAGGAGGATGACAATGAAGCTCCTAGAAAGAGCAAGAGACAGAGGATTGAAAAATCCTTTGGCAATGATTTCATTGTGTACCTCGTGGATGATACTCCACGTCCATTGCAGAGGCATATGCATCTCCGGATCTGAGATAATTGGAAAGAAGTCATCGAGAATGAGATGGACTCGATTCTCGCCAATGGGACTTGGGAGGTGGTGAACGGCCCTATGGTTGTAAACCTGTGGGTGTTCAAGAAGAAGCTTAGGCCTGATGGTACTATTGAGAAGTACAAGGCTCGGCTTGTGGCTAAGGGTTACACCAAAAGAAGGCGAAGATTTCTTTGATACTTATTCACTGTTGCTAGAATGACCACCATTCGAGTATTACTTTCCTGGTGCCTCATATGGTCTTCTCGTTCATCAGATGGACGTGAAGACAGCTTTCCTTAATGGAGAGTTAGATGAGGAAATCTACATGGAGCAGCCTGATGGGTATGTAGTAAAGGGTCAAGAGAGCAAGGTGTGTAAATTATTGAAATCTTTGTATGGCTTGAAACAAGCACCTAAGCAATGGCATGAGAAGTTTGACACCACTTTGACTTGCGAACTTTGTCATTAATGAGGCCGATAGATGTGTATACTATCGCTATGGTGGGGGTGAAGGAGTTATATTGTGCCTTTATGTGGACGATATAATCGATCTTTGGCACAAATATTGATGTGATCAATGAGGTCAAGTCTTTTCATCAAAGAAATTTGATATGAAAGATCCGGGAGAAGTCGATGTAATTCTGAACATCAAGCTTATTAAGGATGAGAGTGGGATTACTCTTTCGCAATCCCACTATGTGGAGAAGGTCTTGAGCCGGTTTGGCTTTATGGACAACAAGCCCTCTCCCACTCCTTATGATCCCAGTGTGACACTGAGAAAGAATAAGAGAATTGGCTTAAACCAATTGAGATATTCTCAGATTGTCGGTTCGCTCATGTATCTTGCTGGTGCAACGAGACCTGATATATCATTTGCTGTGAGCAAATTGAGTAGGTTCATGTCAAACCCGGGTTCTGATCATTGGCATGCACTTGAAAGGGTAATGCGCTATTTGAAAGGTACTATGAGTTATGCGATTCACTATTCAGGCACCTGCGATTGCTTGAGGATATAGTGACTCGAATGGATTTCGATGTTGATGAGCTCTATGCTACTAGTGGATATGTGTTTACCATTGGTGGTGGTGCAGTGTCATGGAGGTCTTGCAAACAGACCATTTTGACAAGATCAACCATGGAGGCGGAGCTCACTGCTTTAGATCTGACCCTTGAGAGGCAGATTGGTGCGTGAGCTCTTGATGGACTTGCCGGTGGTTGAAAAACCAATACCGGCTATCCTTATGAAGCTGTGACAATCAATGCTGTGATTGCTAAAGTGAACGAAGGCTAAGGATAATGAAGTCATCAAGACACGTCAAAAGACGCATCGAAGTCTGTCAGAAATTGAGAAACTCCGGAGTTATAAGTGTGACTTATATTCAAGCAGATAAAAACTGGCAGATCCTTTACGAAGGGACTATCACGGAATGTGATAGAAGGTGCATCGAGGAGATGGGTATGAGACCCATATAAGTTGCAATAGTGGTAACTTGACCTTTGTGATCGGAGATCCCGTGAATTGGGTCTGGGTAAAACAAGCTATTGGCGAACCGAGGAGAGTAATCTGTTACCCTCTCTAAGTGAAGATGCAATACTCTCAAAATGTCAGAAGGCGGGATGGCGATATGCCTTAATGTGTTTCTATTGGCTATAACTAGCGAAGATCTCTGTTCTCTGAGCATTCTTGAAAGAACATACCTATATGAGCCCGATTGTCTAAAGTCGCAGATCTATGAGACTTGGGTGATCTCTAGTAAGCTCATGAAGAGACCTTGGAGTATGACTCATATGCTCCACCATGAGAAGGCTCTTGGCGCCAGTGCATCGATTATGACTTTGAGTGAAGTCTGTTCACACAAAACTTGCAATTCAAGGCATAGTCCATTGTTCAAGTTGTGGATGGGTGTAGCTTGGAGCTCTAGGCGAAGTTCAACTTCTCTGCTAAACGCTGGTATATTAAACAATAGTGAGTATTGGCAAATCTCTAAATGGACTTTGAGATCTGGTGGGGGATTGTTGGAATATTTGGGCTTGGCCCACTTATTGAGACAAATAATTCCTAGAAAATCTCAAAGGCCCACTCATGAGGAGGCATGTGCACTATGAATAGTCCCACATTGCTAGCCTAAAGTGGTGAACACTAGTTTATATAGTGGAGTGTGATTCACCATGGTAGAACCATGTGGGAGAAAGGGAGAAGGCCCACACGCTG
The DNA here is from genome assembly GCA_036346375.1 of Guadua angustifolia. NCBI lineage: Eukaryota > Viridiplantae > Streptophyta > Magnoliopsida > Poales > Poaceae > Guadua > Guadua angustifolia. The sequence continues at coordinate 4,682,195 of CM070520.1, forward strand.
CTGCCTCGCGCCTCGCCTGGCCGCTGGCTCGTGCACGGGCACAGGCTGAGGCGGGCGGAGGGCGGGCGCGGCAGGCACCTGCGTGAATGGTCCGCCGAAATCCGGTCCGGGGCCTTGCGCAGACGCTTCCTTTTGCGCTTTATTCTTTTGCTACTCGGATTAAATCGCGGTTGCAGATGAGATAAGGACTCAGAAGCGGACTCCGATCGTGGCACGTCCTCGAGTCACGTTCGATCGCGATTACGAGTAACCCTATAAATCTTTGCGTCGTGCACCGTAGAGAGATACGCACAAACACATCGTTAGGGTTTTGCCACCTCTCATTGCTTTGCCGCCGTCGTAATCTTCTCCATCCCGCGCCGGCGTGCATTCGCATCGGGAGAGCGGTCTCCGAACCTTCGTCTTGAGATCCGCACCGAGAGGGCGAATAAGGTTTTGGAAGCGCCCGCGCGATCGCTCAAGATCGCTACCACGGCTCGTCTTCTGTTTCTGCTTTGGGCGTCGCCGTAGCCGTGGCTCTGCGATCTTGCCGTCACCAACGTCGTCCTCATCAACACCGCAACCGCATCTACTACATCGACACCTGAACCGCAACCGTACCGCAACACGCCGTCATCTTCTTCTGCTCAATACGTATAATCTGTTCTAACCTCGTGGTTAATCAAGATGATCATGATGTTCGTACTATCTAGTATGTTAGAGATATACATGCTAGTTTCTGTCGTGCTGTTCATGATTTATATTCCGAATTTAATCTGGCAAATGTCTAATTTCTCAACAACTGATAGGATATGAACATCTAAAACTTATAATTTTGCGATACAACTTCTACTAAACTCCGCAGTTTTATAATACTAGTTCAATGCATGTGCGTTGTTACGAAAAATAAAATTAGTAACGAAACATAAAGGTCAAGCAATAAAAGAAAATTGTTTTACATGATCAAACATCTATCTTTTCCGATTACAAAAGTTTTTATAGTTGGAGCGGGGAAGAACGGACGTATCACCACCAACTGCAAATTAGAAGTAGTAGAGATAGAAGCTAAAATCTGCAGTTTTCTGATAGTTGGTGAAAAATAAATATAGTTTTGTGACATTTACTCAAAATAATTTGGACCGAGACAGCATTTTCATGTGTACAACCTATCCCTAAGGGAAAGATAAAAATAGCTCTTCAGAAACCAAATCACACCATAACAACCAACTCTTTTTGTTAGATTTGCTAGAGTGAGAAGGCAAAACATAAAGAGGAAGTATACGGTGAAAGTGGATAAATGGTGAAATCATGAAAGTAATTAAGCAGGGGCATAGGATCAAACTTGAATGGTTCAGATCTAGGTGGAATCCCACCTCCTCCACTTGAAATGTGAAATTTTGTAATTTTTCTAGGAGGTTATGTGCAAAACGTGTTTAAGTGAGGATAGGATTCCACCTAGATCTGAACCATTCAAGTTTGATCCAATGTCTCTGTTTGATTACTTTCATGATTCTACCATATGCTTACTTTCATCATATACTTCCCCAAACATAAATGAGTTATCAGTGAAATCACGGCCCAACTTTTTTTTTCCACAAAATGAACTAAAGTGGCGTGGCAAGTAGGTTATTTTTCTTGTAGTATTCCACTATTCCTTATATTGTTGTTTTGAGATGCACTTTCGCTGTATTAAGGGTGTGTTTGGCAGGGATTTAGCTTCTTCAGATTTATGAATCTGGTGAAACTGAAAATTCTAGCTTCACCAGATTCGTGAAGCTAAAACTGTGAGTGCATTAAGACTGTTTAGATAGATCATCTTGTTTACATTTTAGATCAAAAATATAAACTTAATTCACTTTATATTAGCTTACAAGTTTCAGATTTCAGGTGAAACTGGAATCTGAAGCTCTACCAAACATGCCCTAATTATTTGCGTTGGTGGGGGGCTAGTTTGCAATTTGCGGTTTTCAGGGTGGCGAAACAGTAAAGATGCAATTGTACACAAAACCCTCTTGCTAATTGCTATTCATTTTTACTTAATGCTCTTTCTTTCTGCGGTTGGTTAATAACTTATGTTTCTGCAAAGAAATCTGTCCGTTGCTATTGTTCGAGTGCTTGGAACGGACTATTTATCCTACCTGATATTGATATGCTGTAACAATTCGTTCGGGGTAAAGAGATTGTACATATGGATCATGATGCGGTGAGTTCACTTACCATGTCCTATTTACCACTTATGCTTAAAAATATTATGTTGCTTTAGAGGATATGTAATCGGATTTTTTTTAGCGCTGACTTAACAATAAAACTGAAAATATGTACTATTGACCATGGAAAAAAATACTGCTTTATTTTCATGTAAAAATGAAAAATATTTTTAACAGGCTATATTCTTGTACTAGCATTTAGCAACGTACTGGAGGTATTACAAACGCCATGGTGTACTACGTACATTTAGAAAGGGGGCAATTTGCTGATTAGTAGCAGGATGAAAGTGAATCGCAATATAGAAAAAGAAAGAAAGAAAGAAGAAGAGGTAGCAGGGGTGAATGTGGTGTGATTCGGGTGACATGAAAATGCACTTGAATGGTATTGTTAGAGAACTAATGTGTGAAAATAGGACAACAGTAAAGGGTCTAGCTGCAATTATCCAATAAGTTAACTGAGAATGGTCCAAATAGTCACCTCACTCGCACTAGAAAGGGATCCATCGCATTCTCGTTACCATGTTCCAAATTTCGTGTTTTGTGTTCGTAATTTAAATTGCTTAGCCGATGCCGGCCTTAGAGGGGGGCGAGAGGGGCCGTCGCTTCGGGCCCCTCAAACCATAGGACCCCACCTCTGTACATGTACTAGTATTAGTATATTGTATATATAACAGTATATACCGTAATATTGTAACATGTACTTCTTGCTTTACCTGTTGCTTGATATAAATAAATTTTTTGGATACACCTTGAGTGTTTATTGGTAACACTTATATATATATATGGGAAGAACTAGCGCTCGGACATCCGACACTGTTCATTTCATCGGATGTCTCTTGCAAAAAAAAAAAAAATTCAACACTTAAAACATTTTTTTCCGACGCGTGCAACATTTTTTTCAACACTTGCAACATCCGTTTACTATGCCGCAATTCATTGTTTGTCGAAGAAAAATGTTGCACGCATTGGCAAAAAATGTTACATACGTAAAAAAATGTTGCACGATTGGCAAAAATGTTACATACGAAAAAATCTTCGCGCGGCGTCAGAAAAATTCAGACGCTTGAATCAGAGCAATTCCGTATATTATTATTTAGAAGAGCCCCTATTTTAAATCTTGTTCCGGGTCCTTCAAATCTCAGGACCGCCGCTGTACTTGGCGGCGATATTGCGGTCGATATTGCGGTTGGCGGCTATAAACGCAACGAATTCAGCCTTTGGCGGCCTGTTTGACGGCTAAACCGAAATTGCGGGCCTTGGCGGTCCTTGGCGGTCCTTGGCGGTCCTTGGCGGTCCTTGGCGGGTGTGGCGGCTGGCACAAAACTATAAGAGATACCATTTTGATCTACTATTTACATGACCAGATGACCATGATTGAAAGATTCAGGTCGTCGCCCTCAAAATAGGGTGCATTAAGTCACTAACATAGTACTTACTACTTAGTTTATTACTTGATTAATTGAGTAGTATGTGTTCAAGTATTTTAATTTAATATTCTACTTTAATATTTGATGTCTTGCAATTTGCAAATAACTAGAAAAGAAAAATAAAATTTTTATTCATAATAAAATCAATAATATATATGAATTATATTAATTTCTCATTGAGGGCCAAAACGCCGAGATTCGCCATCGCTACCAGCATAAATCTGAACTTGCCGCTTGGCGGTGCCTAACCGCCATGAATCCGCCGAGCGAATTCTTGAACACTTTTCAGTTTACATCTTGTTAACCTCCAAAAAAAATTCTATGAAAATCTCGTTATTTTGGATGAAATTCAAAAAAAATTTCAAATCCAAAATTTTTTAGACCGAAATTTCCAAAATTTCAGCCAAAAATCCGAAATTTCGTCTGAAACTATCGAAATCTTGATAAATTTCAGCTGAACGAAAAATAGTTCAAATGATGTCGAAAAATTTTGAAATTTTTTGTGAAGATTTCTAACACATCAATGATGTTCTCATAAAAATTTCAGATGATTATCAAATCTAAGGAAGTTTAAAAATTTGAACATTGCTACTATCCTGATAAAACACTGACCGACAAGTTTGAACCGAATGAAAAATAGTACAAACCACGTTAGAAAATTTTAATATTTTTTGTGCATGGTTATGATGCATCAAGATTGAGCAACCAAAACATGTTTATATTTTTTTGAAACTTTTACATAAGGGTTATGAGGGAATTATTAAGCTCTCGTAAAAATTTTAAGTTGTGATCAAACTTGACAAAATTTATAAAATTTCGACACAGTTACTATGTCATTTATGCTAATTCTGTTTTTTATTTTTAAAAGATAACAAATGAAGTTAAAATAATTAATTTTTTTTGTAAGATCCTAAACTTCTTAAGATGGTACCATAAATTTTTCATAGCATGGCAAAGCTTCTTTAATTTATAAAATTTCAACAGTGTTCCTGTCAAAATTCTAAAATGTCTCAAAAAATATTTTTTTCGACAAATTATCATTGAAGATCACTTTCTTATGGATTATTGATGTAATTCTGGTTAAATCCGGCAATAAAACAGTAAAATCCGGTTGAATTTCATGAAATTTCGGCCGGCTGTATATTAACTGTTGGATAAAAATGCAATGGTTTAGATCTTTCCAGAGACTGCGGTAACAATGTAGCTCATCACTGTTGAACAATCTGAACCGTTGTTGCTTTAATCGGACGGTCTGACGCCGCTTAAGTTAAGGTTCCATAACACAGGAACCTTTCCTCTCGAAGAAGACGCCGCCGCCTTCGTCTTCGCCCTAGGTCTCTTCTCTACTCGATTCACTCATGCCGTATCCCTCCACGGCGCCCTCGCCGGACAGCGACGGACCCACCGATTCCTCTCCCGACGGGTACTACCGGCGCCCGACTCCTCTCCCTGAATTTTCCCCCCAATTCGTTCACCCGCAAAGAATTTACTGAATTCTTGTTGTCCATTTCCATCAAAGGGGAATCGGAGGCACTCTTCCGAGAAGCACAGATCTGAAATCAGTAGCAGCGCCTGAGGACTCCAAAGACAGTATATTCGGCTTCATCCTCGATTCCGGGGTCGCCGAGCAAGCCACGGGCAGCGCGGAATTGCTCTCCGAAGCAAGGGCCCCGGAAAACGGCGGCGGCGGCACTAGTTTCCGCACACGCGTTGGGAAGGACCTGCCAGTCGTCGCCGTGGGCTCCATAAACACGCCGCGCTTCGCTATCCCCGACGTCCGCCACGTCCCCGACCTCGGAACTGGATCTACTCTCGTATCCGTCCGCCAACTCACGCGTCGGGGCCTCGCCGTCACGTTTGGTAGCGATTCTTGTCACATCAAGGAGCAGAGCACTGGAGCCGTCGTCAGGGAGGGCCGCCTACGAGATCAAGATGGGTTCTATTATCTTGACTTCCTCAGGATCCCGCAAAGCTAAGGCCTTTGCTCCTACATCACCTCTGTCCCCGGGCAAACGGTGAACGTACGGCACTGGTCCTCCGCCAGCAACATACTATTCTCGATATGCTATCCAAGAACAGAGACTCAGATGTGTTCCTTCAGTCTATTAAGAGAGGGAAAAAAAAGTGAAAAGGAGCAAAAAAATAAAAAGGGGTTGCTTGGCTATGCTATAATTCATGATGTTATATATTGTCGATGCTAGGTGTCTCTTTGCAAATACATGTGCGATTATGCTCGTTAACTGCCTTGCTATCTGATATATGTTAGTTATTATGCTTGCGAGTTTGATTTTGCCCTGGCTTATTGTTGATTTCATCCTTTGTATGGTACTTCTATGGCTATTGATAATATGAAATTGAAAAATGTGGGAATGAACTTTTTTCCGGAGCTCTGGAAATCTCAGATGCAATTTCAAATAGCCGAGGACTGAGCTAGCTCAGTTGGCAAGGGACGCAAGCTGCATGTCTGCCCGCCCGCGTTTGAGTCACTTGGCGCACGCGCTCACAGAGAGCCGGCTGCAAGCGTAGTGTGTGTGTGGGCGTGTGTGTATTTATAGCTCGTCTGTTGTTCTTCTTTTATAGTGAATGCTAGAGCTCCTGGCCATTTTTTTAAAACTAAAATCAAATGGCCGGACTTCCAGAGATGTGTTTGAGCAAGCAAGCCTTCATTTTAAACATTTCTCGACAAGTTCTGCATATCCGAATGTCTACACTGATTCAGTGAGCTGCATGTTCATTTCTGATAACTATGGTTTCATAATTTGTATGCCCAATAGTTTGTAATTCGCCTTTGCTTTGGCCTTCTGTTGGAATCTAGATGGCACCTTTGTAACTAGTTTATAACTTCAAACACCAATGCAATTTCAGCGAATACAAAGCATGAACCATTTCAGTTGCTATTGTTACCATTTGATACATGCCGATTATTGATTTTGTTGTTGTTACATTTTGGGCTGTTCTGCCATTCCAAGTTGCCAACATCGGCATCTCTCTGTTGATCCTGCACCAGATAGTATTGAGGATGATGATTGATCGATGTACCCACATTCTGAACTGATTTTCTTTGGTCATGAAAATTTCCTGTTTCAGTTGATCATGAATTCCATGACTTACATCTGATTTATCATTTGGCAGCTTACACATTCGGCTCTATTTTGAATTTAATGTTACTTTCTTGTGATACTGCTCTGCCATACTAAAGACTATCTAGTGCTATGGGTCGTGATCATGGGTTTATTTTCATCTTGAGTATATTTTTATGCAACAGCCTATAAATTTGTTTTACTTTCAACATATTTACGGCTTTGTTCCATTTGTAGCTGAATGTAAATGTTGGTGCTTATTTGACGAGAAGTCGGTCATTGAGTTAGGTTAGCTACATCATGTTGTGTGGTTGTGAATTTTGTTGTTGATTCCTCTTGAGCCCACAGATTATAGGGCCTGGTTTTTTTTTACCAGGATCGGTTGATGGCTTTGGACAGTGGACGGGGAGAAATTCTTCTCTTTATTAATTATAGATTAATTCTCTCATACAATACAGTGTTATATGAATAGCCAAGTGTGGCATTCCTAACCATCATTGGAAAAAAGCTTGCCTTCACCTTCACCTTCGTTCATTCATGGGGCTTGAAGAACGTCAGTTTGTACAATTGCACATCATGCCAATCCGCTCCCCCTCCTGCCACAGCTCCGCGTAGTTCTCATAGAATATGGTGACTATTTTGCTCTTTGCAAGCTGACGCACACTTATGAGATTCATGTTAAGCCCAGGGACAAGGTACACGTCTGAAATGTTGATTTCTGGTGACTGTATGTCACCAACTTTAGTGATGGGAAGCTGAAAGCCGTCTGCTACCGTGACAACCATCTCGGAGGGCGAATCACATAGGTTTGTAAGGATTTTGGCATCACCCACCACATGGTGGACAGCGCCTGAATCCAGCCAAAGACGCAGCACAGAGCTACCTGCGGAGGAAGAGCTGCCATCTCCAGGTGAAAGTGACTGTGGTGCGACTAATGCAAACATCTTGGAGTCATGCCAATTTTCACCGTAACCACTGGAAATGAGTGGTGTTCCTTCGCTCAACCTGACCAAGAACAGAGCTAGATTTAGTCACCAGTCAGCACGAAGATGAAATGTTGTAATTTCCAAATTCAAAATTGGTATGGCAGAAGAGTAATGAAGCTGCTTAGTTGCCGCTTGCCAGTTGGTTCTGAATGATGTGCTAGGAGATCAGTTTAAGCATGTCAGCATTCTTGTGCGCGCAATTGTACAAGGAGTGTTGGAGTACAATGCACCGAACAACATGTAGTAGATTACTAACTTTGTTGGGTATACATCCAAATCCAATACATTGTGCACTATCAGTATGCTTGGATGGGACTGTAGAGATATTTGAGGCCCCAAGCTCCTACACAACTAACACTTCTGTAGATAAGTAAATTAGAAGCTTCACATACTTCCAGTCATTATGCAGTTACCTCTGACATGAGTTACCACGCTGCTCTTCAAATTCACCGAACATTAATTAGGTTGAATTGCATAATTATTGTTATTTATCCATGTCAATTTGATGTGTTCCTCTCGATCAATTGGCCTATAATTTTCGATCGATTATGTCTATCTTTAACACTGTTATACATAGTGGGCAGTGACCCCGCCTTTTAAGCACTTATGAAGGCTGGTAGTTTTTGTCCCATTAATGTTAAAGTGTTACTAGCATTATTTACAATCAAACTGCAAAAGTTTCTTGCTAGTAGAATTAAACATCACATAAATAATGAAGTCGCCGACATATTTGCATGCAGAGGAACTTCAATAACGTAATGTCTCGCATTTGCATCAAAAAGACTTTCAATCATAATCCATAATCTTTTGCATACCTTAAGTAACAAATCATGTAAAAAAAAGGCTGTTTAAAACTCAAAACAGACATTATCGAGGCATCTAACATGATTGAATGGCATGCCATACTCATGTACTGAATATTTCTTGCGTATGTATAGTCGTTCACCTTTGTTAATCATCTTGTCCCTTGCCTTAACAATTCTGTGTTACCATAAACAGTGTTCCCCATATGTACATCAAACTCACAAGTAGACCAACACAGGGTAATCCAGTGCCTAAGTTTGATAATGTGCTTTCGCATTCGCTCAAGATTATCATCCATTGCTTGTCACAAATATTTACAATGATCCCACAAAATGCATCCAATTACATTTGCGTATCATATTATGAGTTCTATAGCAGAACCAGCTGAGGCTAACTACATTAAACAACCAATTGGTAAATGCAGACAAGAATCAGGGAACCCTCTTGTAAATCCAAGGTAATATTCCATCATGTGTATACATGGAAAACCCGACCTGAACCTAAATACCCTATCGGGTAAAAAACTATACCCGAACCCGAATCTGATGGGTACCCGAAATCCAGCGGCTACTCGACGGGTTTGTGCAATACCGCAGTTCTAGGGGTGGCAATAGGTTGGGTCGGGTGTGGATTTTGCACCTGACTCGACAAGAATCCCGAACCAAAAACCCGAGCGAACCGGTAGATACTGAACCCGACCCCAAACCGGTGGGTACGGAACCCGGCAAGTGCCGATGGATATGTGCGGTATTTGAATACCGATGGGTACTTGCGGTGAAAATTAGAACTCAAACCATCTCGGACACCGACCAAGAACCCACGGTGAAAATTAGAATCGAGCGAACCGCGAGTACCTGAACCCGCGGGTCTAATTGCCATCTCTAGTGGCATGCTCTGAATTACAAGTGATGGCAGATTTACTTGTCAGAACTAAGACAGAACTGACAGATCAAGCGAAGGCTGTACGATTGCCAAATATAAGAACAAATTACTAACAACAGTAAATAAATAGGTCTGGGTGGGAGCAATACGCACGGACCTGAAATATGTTGCAGATTCAGAACCAGCATCACCGTCGCTCATGTCGTGAGCGGTCAAGAGACCGAAGGGGTTGATTCTTCGTTGGCTGCCCAGTTACTGCAACGTGCTCCGGTCGTCCAGCGACATGTCTGAATTCGACGGACGGTTGCTGGAGAGAGGATCTCTGGACCTCGAAGATAATATCCGCATTAGTTAGACTGGCTATGTATTTTAAAACTAGATAACAAAATCTATATCTAAACCACAAAGGCGCAAGTACAAGAAGAAATTCCTCCCAAGAAATCGGCAAATCTGTAGGAACAACTGGGCTCGCGCGCGTAACAGAAGTCCCCGCTTCCTATAACAAATGACCACCTCGGCCAAGCAAAACGCAAACGAACGGTACGGTGCTTCGAAACCAGCCAAACCAGCCATGGTGAAGCCGAATCGGTTGGAACACGACGCAATAATCACAGCTACGCGTCGCATAGCCGGAGCGCGCTGACATCATCAACAAGTAGATGGAAAAGGCTAGAGAGGGAGCAGCCTACCCGCCACTTTTTGGGCCGCTCGACGGGCGCGCCCTTAGCAGTGATGTCGAATGGGTCGGAGGCGCCGCCGCTGATGCTGCCCCAGCTGCCGCCCCTGCCGCGTCCTCGCGCAACCGCAGGAGAGATGACGCGCCCGGACGAACCCCTCCGTTGCCCTGTGGTGGTGGTGTGTATGTGTATGTGGTGCGGGGGACTTGAGTTGGGACGGAGGCGGGCGCCCTGCACAATATATATTGCGAGAGATAAGCGATAGACTGATAGCAACCCAGCTCCTGCGCAAGCTGGCAAGCTGAGCTAAAGTTTAGCTGAGAGTTTAGCTAAAGTTTAGCTAATGCGCAAGCTGCCAAGCTGAGCTAAAGTTTAGCTAAAGTTTTAGCTGAGAGTTTAGCTAAACATTTAGCTAAAACTTTAGCTAAACTTTAGCTCAGCTTGGCAGCTTGCGCATTAGCTAAACTTTAGCTCAGCTTGGCAGCTTGCGCAGGAGCTGGGTTGCTATCAGTATATCGCTACTTTTCTTTTCCTTTTGAAGTAAAAATGAGAGGTTGGACTTGGAGTTGGGACTCGGACGGGAGGGCAAGTCGGGCTGGTTTCTCTGACCTGTCACTGGTGCGTTCGTCCTAGCCTTTCTGCTTGGGAAAGGAACTACCACTTATCCAGTCAGCCTTTCAACTTACTACTAGTTACATATGATGTCCATATTATACTAAAAACTGAGCCACTTCCTGAGATTTTAGGAGCCTGGAACGAAATTTAAAATAGGGGCCCTTCTAATTAATAATAATAATAATAACAACAACAACAACAACGCGGACTCAGGAGGTCACGTACTCATACTCCAACGCTTCGTTTCCTAGATACTACTAACTATACATATTATACTGTTATATATACAATATACTAATACTAGTACATGTACAGAGGTGGAGCCCCATGGTTTGGGGGGCCTGGAGCGGCTGCCTCGCTCGCCCCCCCTAGGGCCGGCGCTGAACTGAGCTGTACAAAGGGTTCACCGGCCTCTCGAAGCTGACATTTTGCCTTTTCCTTTACACCGTTGTATATGACTTACTAAATTTAGGTCGTTATGGCGAAATTTAGGACCAAATAAAAATTTTGCAAATTTTATTACTACATCCCATCAAAAATAGTTTTGTTTTAGATATAAGTACGATCAAACTTTTGAAACTTTGATTATCAATACCTTTTAGATATTTAAATTAAATACAAAAAATATATGTAGATTTATTTCAAAAATACTTTCATAATATTATAATTTTATTACGTTTATAAATATAATATCATAGAAATTAGTGATCAAAACCATATTTTAGCGTATGACGCCTAAAACGATAACTATTTATAGCCAGGAGAGTAGATCTTACGAAAACCAACCTCTCAGCTCGTTTCCATAACTTCAGAATTCTTGCGTTCCAAACAACCTTAAGCACCAACCTCCTGGTAAACGACCGTTCGAATGTCTAGTTTTCAATCGGGTCCTGTTATTATGCAAGTTTCTATATTACATTACGTATCTTATAGCGTCTAGAATTCTCGCGCAGCTAGCGACGCCACATCAGCACCCGACCGTTTGTAGAGATCGCCAAACGAGCCGGCCTGAGACACGATATTGTTGGCCCGACCCAGGCACAGCATGACACAGACGTAGATGGGCCGTGTCGGCGCGGCCCGCGAGCCTGTGCCTTGCTTGGGTTGGCACCGCGGCACGGCGCTGCCCGGGCACGACACGGTCCGTGATTGGCATGACTCATTTACAGGTGGCACAATCGTTTAGCTAGACACGGTTCGTTTAGTATGAAAAATAGCCGTTTTATAGTTGTTGGATGTTTAAAAAAATCAAAAAAATCAAAAAATCCTGAATTTTTTCCCTACAAATTGGTGGCCGCCCTCTCATTTCCACACTAGCAATCTTGCATTCTCTTCTATTAATTCTCTTGTGAAAATTCTTTTGCTCTTGATGGTAATTTGACAAAATTCAAAATAGTTTTGCCAAAAATCCAAAAAAAACAAAAATTCGGCTTCCGACTTTTATCAAGAAATCAATGTAATAATTGTGATTTAATTTTTCATTTTGTTAGTATTTTAAATCATATTTTAGTATCAATAGCATAGTTATTTCTTATAGTTTTCTTTATGGAGCTAGGAGATTTTCCATCTTTCCCAGTTTCTGATTTTGGGATTTCACCCGAAAAGCTTCTTGCATCTTATGAAGCTCAAGAAGTTGCAGGAGCTGTACCATCCTCAGGCTCTATAAGTGCTACTACGTCGGCAAGCATCAGGGCGAAAAAATCAAGACGCAGCCCCAAATTTATTTGCTGAATGCATGTTTGTTCAATGAAATATCATATTGACTGGAATGTAAGGTTTTGAATTTATTTCCCGAATGTATGGTTTGTTTCACTTGAAACATTGGTTAGGAATATAAACGATGTGGCAAGTTTGAGAAGGCTGGACTTCAAAACATCCATTTGTTGTATGTAGTTATTATACCTTTAAGGAGAGTGCATAATCCTTCAACATATTTCCTTTAATGTCCTCTGTAAAATTTAGGTGAAAGGAGGTTCCACGGTGGAAGATGTGTTTTCTGAGATCGACGAACTGTTGGCTTCTAGCATCGATAAGAAAACAGAAATGATGGCTAGCGATTTGTGTTTTCGTAGGCGATTGAAAGTGACAAAGCATCAATATTCAATATGATGAATGTTAGAAATTCATACACGGTTGTAAATGCTTCACTGTCGTGCTGTAAACGTACAGATCTCCACTGAAGAAATAGTTAGGAATATATTGCTTTACAGCCCAAATGAAAGAGTTGTTAAGTGTTACTATTTGCCTCCAATCTTCAAGATTTTTGAAATCAACCTACTAGCCAAAAGCTTTTCTCAGACAGCTCTCCTGTATCAGACGGAGCCTCATTTCAGGAGAGCTCAGATAGATAGCGGGTGCTAGTTTGCAATTTGCGGTTAGGAAGGCGAAGCTGTGGAGACTCCATTGTACAAAAAACGCTCTTACTAATCATTTTTACTAATTTCTCTCTCTCTTTCTGTGGTTAGTTAATAATCTCTCTTTTTGCAGAGAAGTCTCTCCGTTGCTATTGTTCAAGTGCTTGCAACGGACTATTTATTCTACCTGATATACTGTAACAATTCATTCCGGGGTAAAGAGATTGTACATATAGATCATGATGCGGTGAGTGCACTTATCATGTCCTACTTACTACTTATGCTTGAAAATATTATATTGCTTTAGAGGATATGTAGTCCGATTTTTTTAGCGCTGACTTTGTAATATAACTGAAAATATCTACTATTGACCACAGGAAAAAAAAATACCGTCATATTTTGCTGTAAAAATGTAAAATATTTTTGCCAGGCTAAACTCTTATACTATCATTTAGCAACGCAATGGCGACAACAGCAGGATGAAAGTGAATTGCAATTCCTGTAAAAGTGGTGATTCGGGTGACATGAAAATCTACTTGAACGGTGTTGTTAGAGAACAAATTGTGAAAATAGGATGAAGATAAAGGGTCTAGCTGCAATTATCCCAATAAATTACTGAAAATGCTCCAAATAGTCACGTCACAGCACGTCAGCCCTTTCGCACTGCATCTAGAGGTGGGCACTGAGCCGGGCTATTTTTGACCGACACGAGGCACGCCCGATCTAGCCCGACTCACGGTCCCAAGACGAATCCCATTTAAGCGGGCGGCAAGACGCACGACGGTTCGAAGCGATCTTGGGCCCGCTAATCGAAAGCACGATAGACGGCCCAGCCTAGCACAATAGTCCAGGCCGTGCTCGGGCCGGCATGGCCTGAAACAAGCACGCACCTGTGTGTATGTGTGAGTGAACAAATCAAGGAGTAATGGAAGAAAACTCTCGATGGACTAGAGAAAAAGAAGGGAATGCATCGATACATTGTATGTGTGTGTAAGCAAATCAAGGAGTAAATGCATGACTACATGCATGTGATTGAAAGGAGCAACTGCATCAAGAATATCAAGAAGAACAAACACAATAGGATTTTGTTTTGACCAGAGAAAAAGGAAGTCCTAGACAGATAAAGAAAGAAATCAATTCGTGATCATTTTCTCTCGTAGTAATAGTATAAATGGGTCGACTCTCGCAAGACAGACAAAGCAGCACGAGCGCAAATAGTTGCGGCTTCTGCTCGCCGAAAGCGAAGCTAAAGCCAGCCCGATCCGCACGACGACGAGCACAATGAACCGTCACGGTCCGGCACGGTTTAGGCCCGAAGTACGATAAGCCCGTGCTAAGCCGGCGCGACACGACGCCCACCTCTAACTGCATCGAGGAAGAAAAGGTTCCGCCGCCGCGTTTGTCTTCGCCCATGTCCCTTCCCTACTCGATTTCCTCATGCCGCACACCCCCACGGCGCCCTCGCCGGATAGCGACGGACCGGCCGATCCCTCTCCCGACAGGTACTGCCGGCGCCCGAATCCTCTCCCTGAATTTTTTTCCCCAATTCGTTCACCCGCAAAGAATTTACTCAATTCTTGTTGTCCATTTCCATCAAAGGGGAATCGGAGGCACTCTTCCGAAAAGCAACGATCTGAAATCAGTAGCAGCGCCTGAGGACTCCAAAGACAGTATATTCGGCTTCATCCTCGATTCCGGGGTCGCCGAGCACGCCACGGGCAGCGCGGAATTGCTCTCCGAAGCAAGGGCCCCGGAAAACGGCGGCGGCGGCGGCACTAGTTTCCGCACACGCGTTGGGAAGGACCTGCCAGTCGTCGCCGTGGGCTCCATAAACACGCCGCGCTTCGCTATCCCCGACGTCCGCCACGTCCCCGACCTCGGAACTGGATCTACTCTCGTATCCGTCCGCCAACTCGCGCGTCGGGGCCTCGCCGTCACGTTTGGTAGCGATTCTTGTCACATCAAGGAGCAGAGCACCGGAGCCGTCCTCGGGGAGGGCCGCCTACGAGATCAAGATGGGTTCTATTATCTTGACTTCCTCAGGATCCCGCAAAGCTAAGGCCTTTGCTCCTACATCACCTCTGTCCCCGGGCAAACGGTGAACGTACGGCACTGGTCCTCCGCCAGCAACATACTATTCTCGATATGTTATCCAAGAACAGAGACTCAAATGTGTTCCTTCAGTCTCTTAAGAGAGGGAAAAAAAAAGTGAAAAGGAGCA
Source organism: Guadua angustifolia (assembly GCA_036346375.1). Lineage (NCBI taxonomy): Eukaryota > Viridiplantae > Streptophyta > Magnoliopsida > Poales > Poaceae > Guadua > Guadua angustifolia. The sequence goes on from CM070520.1 coordinate 4,697,427, forward strand.
CATAAAAAAAAAGGGGGGTTGCTTGGCTATGCTATAATTCATGATGTTATATATTGTCGATGCTAGGTGTCTCTTTGCAAATACGTGTGCGAGTATCCTCGTTAATTGCCTTGCTATCTGATATATGCTAGTTATTATGCTTGCGAGTTTGATTTTGCCCTGGCTTATTGTTGATTTCATCCTTTGTATGGTACTTCTATGGCTATTGATATTATGAAATCGAAAAATGTGGGAATGAATTTTTTTCCAGAGCTCTGGAAATCTCAGATGCAATTTCAAATGGCCGAGGACTGAGCTAGCTCAGTTGGCAAGGGACACGAGCTGCGTGTCCGCCTACCCGTGTTCGAGTCACTTGGCGCGTGCTCTTATAGAGGGCCGGCTGCAAGCGTAGTGTGCGTGTGTAGGCGTTGAGTGCGTGTGTGCGTTTGTAACTCGGTGGTTGTTCTTCTTCTTTTATAGTGAATGTCCGATCTCCTGGCCATTTTTTTTTTAAAAAAAAAAGAAAATCCAAATGGCCAGACTTCCAGAGATATGTTTGAGCAAGCAAGTCTTCATTTTATACATTTCTCGACAGGTTCTGCATATACAAATGTCTAAACTGACTCAGTGAGCTGCATGCTTGTTCATTTCTGATAACTATGGTTTCACAATTTGTATGCCCAATAGTTTGTAATTCAACTTTGCTTTGGCCTTCTGTTGGAATCTAGATGGTACCTTTGTAACTAGTTTATAACTTCAAAATACCAATGCAATTTCAGTGAAAATAAAGCATGAACCATTTCAGTTGCTATTGTTACCATTTGATACATGCCGATTATTGGTTTTGTTGTTGTTACATTTTGGGCTGTTCTGCCATTCCAAGTTGCCAACATCGGCATCTCTCTGTTGATCCTGCACTAGATAGTGTTGAGGATGATGATTGATGGATGTACCCGCATTCTGAACTGATTTTCTGTGGCATGAAAATTTCCTGTTTCAGTTGATCATGAATTCCATGACTTCCATCTGATTTATCATTTGGCAGCTTACACATTCGGCTGTGTTTTGAATTTAATGTTACTTTCTTGTGATACTGCTCTGCCATACTAAAGACTATCTGGTGCTATGGGTCATGATCATGGGTTTATTTTCATCTTGAGTTTATTTTTATGCTACAGCCTAGAAATTTGTTTTACTTTCAACATATTTAGGGCTTTGTTCCATTTGTAGCTGCATGTAAATGTTTGTGCTTATTTGACAAGGCGTCGTTCATTGAGATAGGTTAGCTACATCTGGTTGTGTGGCTGTGAATTTTGTTGTTGATTCCTCTTGAGCTCACAGATTATAGGGCCTTTTTTTTTTTACCTTCTTCTCAGCAAACTTGTATAATGCTTGAATTTGAACAGCTTGTAGCTTACGATGTTTCAACCAATTAATTTACTATGCTACCTTTCTTGAAACAATAGTTGACCATCCTAACTGGGACAGTCTTTTCTAGCAGGTTTACTCGTCAGTGGCTCTGGCTTATGTGTTCAATCTAGAATTTGCATGGTCATATGCTATTATGTAACTTGATTAATTTAGTCGGTCTGGTCCTTGCATATTATTTTGCTGATTGGATAGTGTAGCATATTATTTTGGACTACCCTTTATCAAATGCAAAGTTATTATGAATTTGTAAGCTGGTTATTCATCCCATGAGCCATGGCCACGGGGAGAAGTTTTACATAATCCAGTCTTCTGGAACTGGAAGAGTTCCGAGTTCCGACTGCCATGGACTTACTTATAGCCTTGCATTTGCCCCATATCCACTGTCCGAAGCCGAAATCATCACTTTTTTTAACCCTATAGTAAAATTTTTATTTTACAAATTTGGCCTTCTATAACGTAATTATAAAAATAGCTGTATCGTTGACCATAGAAACGTGAGAAAGTGACATGTGTTATCTTTCACACTGACGAACACACCTCCCAAAAATCCTCCTTTGCCACCCTGTGCGCGACCAAGCCTAATGCCATGCTGATGCCGCTCCCCGTCGATAGTGCCGGCCATCACCACCGCCCCCTCATCTCCCCTCCTGCTGCCCGCCATGTCGTCGCTGGACGAAGCGTCCTAGCGCAGCACGTCGGCCCCCGTAGCAGTGCTACGGCCGCCAACGGCTGGGTCTCCGATTTATTTATTTATTGAATAACGGGGTTTTCCCCAGTTTCATTATGGAAACCAACACGGATTTGGCGAGAATGCTGCATCTTGCGTTCAATTTGTGTCGTGGAGCAGTGAAACCAGATTTTGTTCAATTGGCATTGAACTAGATCTTCTTCTTCTCCGTTTTGCCACAATTTCAGTCAGTCCAGCCCGTTGTTCCTTTTCGCCGTCTGTGGCCGGCCGGACATGCCGACTCCACCAGCGTCGGCAACGCGCTTGCTTTCTTTCTCATCAAGGAAGAAGACGCGAGTCCGACGAGGAACACGCGAACTCGAAGTGATAGAAGGATCGGTTGATGGCTTTGGACAGTGGATGGGGAGAAATTCTTCTCTTTATTAATTATAGAGTAATTCTTTTATACAATACAGTATTACATTAAAAGCCAAAGTGGCATTTCCAATCGCCATTGGAAAAAAGCTTGTCTTCACCTTCACATTCCTTCATTCATGGGGCATGCAGAACGTCAGTCTGTACAATGACACATCATCGTCGACAATCGCGCCACCAATCCGCTCCCCCTCTTGCCACAGCTCCGCGTAGTTCTCATAGAATGTGGTGACTATTCTGCTCCTTGCAAGCTGACGCACACTTACGAGATTCATGTCAAGCCTAGGGACAAAGTACACGTCTGAAATGTTGATGTTTGGTGCCTGTATGTCAGCATTCTTGTGCGCGCAATTGTACAAGGAGTGTTGGAGTACAATGCACCGAACAACATGTAGTAGATTACTAACTTTGTTGGGTATACATCCAAATCCAATACATTGTGCACTATCAGTATGCTTGGATGGGACTGTAGAGATATTTGAGGCCCCAAGCTCCTACACAACTAACACTTCTGTAGATAAGTAAATTAGAAGCTTCACATACTTCCAGTCATTATGCAGTTACCTCTGACATGAGTTACCACGCTGCTCTTCAAATTCACCGAACATTAATTAGGTTGAATTGCATAATTATTGTTATTTATCCATGTCAATTTGATGTGTTCCTCTCGATCAATTGGCCTATAATTTTCGATCGATTATGTCTATCTTTAACACTGTTATACATAGTGGGCAGTGACCCCGCCTTTTAAGCACTTATGAAGGCTGGTAGTTTTGTCCCATTAATGTTAAAGTGTTACTAGCATTATTTACAATCAAACTGCAAAAGTTTCTTGCTAGTAGAATTAAACATCACATAAATAATGAAGTCGCCGACATATTTGCATGCAGAGGAACTTCAATAACGTAATGTCTCGCATTTGCATCAAAAAGACTTTCAATCATAATCCATAATCTTTTGCATACCTTAAGTAACAAATCATGTAAAAAAAAGGCTGTTTAAAACTCAAAACAGACATTATCGAGGCATCTAACATGATTGAATGGCATGCCATACTCATGTACTGAATATTTCTTGCGTATGTATAGTCGTTCACCTTTGTTAATCATCTTGTCCCTTGCCTTAACAATTCTGTGTTACCATAAACAGTGTTCCCCATATGTACATCAAACTCACAAGTAGACCAACACAGGGTAATCCAGTGCCTAAGTTTGATAATGTGCTTTCGCATTCGCTCAAGATTATCATCCATTGCTTGTCACAAATATTTACAATGATCCCACAAAATGCATCCAATTACATTTGCGTATCATATTATGAGTTCTATAGCAGAACCAGCTGAGGCTAACTACATTAAACAACCAATTGGTAAATGCAGACAAGAATCAGGAACCCTCTTGTAAATCCAAGGTAATATTCCATCATGTGTATACATGGAAAACCCGACCTGAACCTAAATACCCTATCGGGTAAAAAACTATACCCGAACCCGAATCTGATGGGTACCCGAAATCCAGCGGCTACTCGACGGGTTTGTGCAATACTGCAGTTCTAGGGGTGGCAATAGGTTGGGTCGGGTGTGGATTTTGCACCTGACTCGACAAGAATCCCGAACCAAAAAACCCGAGCCGAACCCGGTAGATACTCGGAACCCGACCCCAAACCCGGTGGGTACCCGGAACCCGACAGGTACCCGATGGATATGTGCGGTATTTCGAATACCCGATGGGTACTTGCGGGTGAAAATTAGAACTCGAAACCATCTCGGCACCCGACCCGAAGAACCCACAGGTGAAAATTAGAATCCGAGCAGAACCTGCGAGTACCTGAACCCGCGGGTCTAATTGCCATCTCTAGTGGCATGCTCTGAATTACAAGTGATGGCAGATTTACTTGTCAGAACTAAGACAGAACTGACAGATCAAGCGAAGGCTGTACGATTGCCAAGAATACATGAACAAATTACTAACAACAGTAAAGAAATAGGTCTGAGTGGGAGCAATACGCATGGACCTGAAATATGTTGCAGATTCAGAACCAGCGTCACCGTCGCTCATGTCGTGAGCGGTCAAGAGACCGAAGGGCTTGATTCTTCGTTGCCTGCCCAGTGACTGCAACGTGCTCCAGTCGTCCAGCGACATGTCTGAATTCGACGGACGGTCGCTGGAGAGAGGATCTCTGGACCTCGAAGATAATATCCGCATTAGTTAGACTAGCTATATATGTATTTTAATACTACATAACAAAATCTATATCTAAACCACAAAGGCGCAAATACAAGAAGAAATTCCTCCCAAGAAATCGGCAAATCTGTAGGAACAACTGAGCTCGCGTGCGTAACAGAAGTCCACGCTTCCTATAACAAATGACCACCTCGGCCAAGCAAAACGCAAACGAATGGTACGGTGCTTCGAAACCAGCCACACCAGCCATGGTGAAACCGAATCGGCTGGAACACGACGCATAGCCGGAGCGTGCTGACATCATCAACAAGTAGCTGGAAAAGGCTAGAGAGGAGCAGCCTACCCGCCACTTTCTGGGCCGCTCGACGGGCGCGCCCTTAGCAGTGATGTCGAATGGGTCGGAGGCGCCGCCGCTGATGCTGCCCCAGCTGCCGCCCCCGCCGCGCCCTCGCGCAACCGCAGGAGAGATGACGCACCCGGACGAACCCCTGAACCCCTCCGTTGCCCCGTGGTGGTGGTGTGTATGTGGTGCGGGGGACTTGAGTTGGGACGGAGGCGAGCGCCCTGCACAATATATATTGCGAGAGATAAGCGAGAGACTTGCGAGTTGGGTTGCTAAAACAGTGCTAAGTGAAATTTTAGATTGGCAGCTTGCGAGCTGGGTTGCTAAAACAGTGCTAAGTGAAATTTTAGATTGGCAGCTTGCGAGCTGGGTTGCTATCAGTCTATCGCTACTTTTATTTTCCTTTTGAATTAAAAATGAGAAGTTGGACTTGGAGTTGGGACTCGGACGGGAGGGCAAGTCGGGCTGGTTTCTCCGACCTGTCACTGGTGCGTTCGTCCTAGCCTTTCTGCCTGGGAAAGGAACTACCACTTATCCAGTCAGCCTTTCAGCTTACTACTAGTTACATATAATGTCCGATTTTTTTTAAAAATAATACATTTTTTATTCAAAATTTCATAAATATACCACGAAAAAAAATAATTACAGAAATATACCCCTGTCGCTCGTTGGTTGGGCGACACAGAGATATAACCCAACCAACGGGCAACAGGGGGCATCGTCGACGGATGGACGGGCGACAGGAGGCCACGTCACCTCCCGGCCTCCTGTCGCCGACCAACGGGCAACAGGGAGAAAATCCCCCGATGGTCGGGCGATAGAAGTCGTGCGCCTGCTCACAGGGGCGACGAGGACGCTTTTAAAAGCCACCCGAGCATTACTGTGCCCATTTGTACGAACGGAGGGAGTACAGAGAAGAAAGAAAGAAATAGGAAGAGGGGAAGAGGAGAGAAAAAGTGGGAGAGGGAGAGGGAGAGGGAGAGGGAAGGTTCTGCGCGACTGTTTTGAGGTAAGTCTTGGTTGTTTAATTTTTTAGCAGTAAATTATGGTAGATTAGAAATAATTTTTGATCCACGTAAATTTAGATTAGAAATGTCGCCGATTCGGGAACCGGTCTCCCGCCGAGCTTACTTGTTAAATGAGGGATCAACCTAAGGCCCCTTTCTTGCGAGGGGTATAGCGTCCGAGGTCCTACCGAGCTAAGGGAGCCGGATGATCAAGACAACCGCAACGAGCAAGGTGTCTCTTTTTTACCTGGTTCAGGCCTCTCATGGGGGAGATAATAGCCCTACGTCCAGTGGTTGCACTGATGTATTTAGAGGGGTTACAAGCACTGCGTACAAGTGGGGATGAAATGTGTGAAAATGAACCGAACCCCAATCCTTCGCGCGAGGAGGTATTTATAGGGGATTACAGGCGACAAAGCATTTATTACAGGGGCGTTCTACTGTTCGAACGTGGGCGCGGCTGTTCCCGCGCCTCCCGCCGGGCGCAACGCGACGTGGATACAGTAGGCGTGAATGGCGGAAGCGGAGACCGCGGGCGTGCAGTTCCTGTTCGAGCAGACCTTTGAGCCGCCACACAGTTAATGCCGCGCCGCCCTCGTAGACCGTGTCCGGCTTTTAGACGAAGCTCGAGGCCCCTTTAGTTGACCCGGTCGTCTGGTCGAGGCCACTCGGGCAAATATGCTCGGGGACGAGCTTGGCGGTGAACCGTGGTCCGCAGGCTCCTTGTGGGGGCGAGGCCCGAGCATGGGCATGCTCGGAGGCCACAGGGACATCATGGCCGGATATCGCCGATATCCAATCCCCGACAGCTAGCCCCCAAGGCTAAAGGGGGAGGATTTGTCTCGTGGAGCTAGCCCCCTTAAGCCTTCAGAACCTGGGCGAGGGATTGGAACCCTGCGACGAAGAGCTACCGCGGCGCCCGAGCAACTATGCTCGGGAGCGAGGGTCTTTGCAGCGAAGGGCTACCGTAGCATATGAGCAACACTTGCTCGGGAACGAGAGTCATTGCGGCGAAGGGCTACCGCAGCATCCGAGCAACTAGGCCCGGGAGCGAGGGTCCTTACGGCGAAGGGCTACCGCAGCATCCGAGCAACGCTTGCTCGGGAACGAGAGTTCTTCCGATGGAGTTGGGCCGACTTTGGTCGTGGCCCGATTGGGGTACTGCTGCGAAGGCAAAAGGCCGCGGCGGTTCCTTCTCCGTGAAGCTTTACAGGTACGGTTCTGACAGCTTTTTGGGGACCGTGCCGCTTCAGGGCGGTTTCGAAAACTGAATCGCCACGCGTTGGCCATCGGCGGACGGAGCGGTTTTCCCGCCCGTTCGGCTTCTCCGCCTATAAATATCAGGCAGGAACAATTTCTGCAAACTCGCTCTGAAAACCCAGTAGGAGAAAAATAGATAGGAGAAAATAGTACATATCTTGCGTGTCTCATGCCATTGCACACATTGAATCATTAAAATCCTTCAATTGAGAAAACATAACGGACAAAACTCAATGAAGGAAAAATAGTACAACATATCATCCCAAAGATGATCACATATGAAGTTCAAATATCTTCACTAAAAACCTCACTTTCCTTTAGACACTTGCTCATAACTCATTAAAAACTTGCTCCGAAAACCCAGTAGGAGAAAAACAGATAGGAGAAAATAGTACATATCTCGCATGTCTCATGCCATTGCACACATTGAATCATTAAAATCATTCAATTGAGAAAACATAGCAGGACAAAACTCAATCAAGGAAAAATAGTACAACATATCATCCCAAAGATGATCACATATGAAGTTCAAATATCTTCACTGAAGACCTCAACTCCACGAGTCTTTTCATTCACATGCTTTTCACATACTTCTCAAACGCTAGATTTTCACTCTAAATCTTTTGTATTTGAACATTCCCCATTTCCTATTGCTTATGGGAATAGAGATACTTAGGAGATATATGTTTTATCATGTTCATCTTGATATAACTACTCTTCATTTCTGCAATACATGCTACATTATTCTCATGGATAATCATAGGAATTTTATCCACCTCTACACCATATGACTCTTGGATATGATAAATTAATCTTCTAAGTAAAATGTACTCATGAGTCGTTTTATGTAGTGCAAATATCTCGAAATGATTAGTTGATGTATCAACTATATATTGACTGCTTCATTGATTTTCAAGAAATAGCAATTCTTACATTTAGAAAGACATCTAATCTAAGATGTGGCATTATAGGGATCAAACGAAAAGCTAGCATTCGAGTAATTAACCACTTATTTGGATATCTTGGCCTTTTTGGTAAAAGAGTCCAATATCCACGACACCTTTTTTCGTACTTGAGAATGTGTTTAATTCTAGTCCAATGCTTCTTGTGTGCTCAGGTAAATATCTTACCAAATAATTCACTGTAAAAGCAATGCCAAGCTTGTTAAAATTGGCAAAGTATAGCGATAGCACTAATTAAGAAATGGAGCCTACGGCCCCAACACATCGTCATTTTCTTGTCTAATTAAGTTCATATAGTTTTTTTTCTCTACAATATCCTAACAATTATGGGTGTATTAAAAGTGGTTTTGCTCCATCATGAGCAATTTTCTCTCTTTTTTTGTTCTAGATAATTTGACGTAACAATATATCATCAAACAGATTCTTAATCTGTAACCCCTGAACAAAATTTAGTTTCACGTGAAACTTCCATCTTGAACTCCAAGTACAAGGTAGATTCCAGTAATGTTCAAGTCATCTACAGTCTACGTATTAGGGGCTGTTTGGTTGCCTGCATACACAGAGATTTGCATCTATAGATGCAGAATCTTGCTTTTTTCTTGTGTTTGGTTGCTCGCATTTAGTTTTGAGTCTGGCTCTCTGGATGCAAGATTCTCTATGCAGCCTGGCTCTGGAGATACGTAGAAAATGGGCGATATCTCGGACGCATGCATAAGCGGCCTCGTGTTTCGCAAGAAGGGCCATCGTCACCACAATATCAAACCATGCATGGGGTGCCACGTGGGTACGTAAGTTTTTTTTTCTTTTTTCTTTATATCTTTTGATTAGCATTTTTGATTACCGAACCGATTTCAAAAATAGATTCCTGACATTTTTTCAAACAAAACTAGACCACACTTGCTATATAAATTTTATAATATTTAAATTTTAAAATACACACTTACTAAATACTCAACCAAACACCGTCTCTGTATCAGCGCATTCCGTATCCCATCAGTCTGGCTGAGTTGAATGGACTAGACTCGTGAGAGAAGGCAACCAAACATCCCTGTGGTTGGCTGTCAAACGTTTATTGGGTGTATGGGGTGGACGTCAGCCATGGTATTGGTAACCCGAAACTTCCCTTCATTCGTGCTACGTCGTAGAAACCAATTTTGGGCTCTTCATAGGCCTTTAAAGTCCACACTCGCGCGTACATGCCGGACGTTGCCACCCTTCTTCTGATTTCTCTGACTTGATAGGCCTGTCAAAGCTCAAAAACAACCCAAACGCCCACAGGAAATCCTATTGTTAGCCCAGCATAGCCTCTCGCACAAACAGCTACAGAGATATTTCATTTTCTCTGTCTTTTCAGTAGTTCAGTACAGATAAACGTAAACAGAGACAATCAGCATTACACAGGAAAAAATTGTGGATAAACGGACATCTTATCTTTGTCTGGTTCGCCGGGACTCTCCACACGTACGGGCGTGACAACGTAGTACAGGATCACATGACTGTTTATATAACGTGAGTGAAAGCTTTTTTTTTTAAAGATCAACGGGACATCAAAAGAGATGTTCCAGTTTTATTTCTGAAACAAGATAGAAATCAGTTAATGTCCATATAAGATCATACGCAAAACCAAACCAACTGCCACAAGTATAGCTAACAACCACACACCCAAACAAACTCACGCCAAAACCAGCAGAGACAGATAAAACCAACAGGCAACTGAATACAATACTCCACCTAAACTTTATCAGCAAACCAAAACAGACAGAACTTTCGAACTCAGAAACCTCCTCCTAGTGATCGATAAATGCAGACCCCTCCTTCCTTAATCACGATAACCTGGACACTAGAAAAACAAAGCGCCTGGAAGACGGCTTGAAAGTAGCTTCCTGCAGAACAGCGAAAACATCCATCGCCCTGAACAACAAAATCTGGCATCACTCCCGTATTAGGTCGCCCTGAACTCCAAAAGCAGCGGTGGCTGAATTTTTGACTCCAAATGTTTGCAAAATGCCGCCATCTTGTTCTCTAGCCTTCTCGTGAATAAAAGGCTCCAATCCCTTAGCAGTATAAGCATCTTTATCCAAATAACTTTTACATTTGACCAGCCCTGTAAAAGTTTAAAGCACCATTTTTATAATTACTTAACCAAAAATGAGCAACCGACTCAAAATTAGCACCAAGATTCACATCGAAAAACTCTGAGATCAACATCCAGACGTTTTTGGCCACAACACAATCAAAGAAAATATGATTAACCGTTTCATCCTAATCAGAAAATGATTTTCCCACACAAAACCCAATTGATCAGTGAGAGCCTGACGGTGAGATGTGGGCTCCGCGAAGAATGCCCAACGTGAAGAATCGTAGCGAACTGTACCATCAGTGAGTTGTCGGGGTCGCAGAACGTTGTTGCGCAGACGAGTAACCATTGGGTGCACCCGCGCAGAAGCAGGTGCAGGAGTGTCAGTTGATGGTGCTGGTACCGATGTCGAAGCCGAACCCGATGACGTTGGAGAAGTAGCAGCCCGGTGGTCGGAACAAGAAGGCAAGACAGATGCAGGCGAAACTGGCGTAGGAGACAAAACAAGCTGGTCCGAACTTGGTTCAGGAAGAACGCTCGAGCTTGGAGAGGTGATGCTTGGGTCGAAGACATGCACGCCTTGCACCTTCCCTGAGCTTGGGTCGAAAACATGTTCTTCAGGCGCGGCTCCAGAGGGAAGGTCGACCGGTGCTGCAACTTCCTAAGAGTGATTAGTAGGTAACAACGATAGGTTATAATCTCGCATAGAGGCATTCTGCACTACTGGCTTGGAATCTGGGAAGGAAACCAGAGCTGTAAGGGGAGACAAATCAGGCAAAGTACCGGAGGCAAGAGGAAAAATTTTCTCATCAAAGATGACGTCACAGGAAATGTAAATTCGCCCTATGGACCGATCCAGACACTTATAACCTTTATGAAAAGGGCTATAACCTAAAAAGGTACATATTTTCGAACGAAACTCGACTTTTCTGGAGTTATATTTTCTAAGGCTAGGCCAACATGCACATCCAAAAGTGCGCAGAAAAGAATAATCAGGAGAGATATTTAGTAGATGAGTTATAGGTGCCATGTTCTGAAGAATTTTTACTAGGCATGCGATTAATCAAATAGCACGCTGTGAGAAAGGCCTCATCCCAATAGTGAATTGGAAGAGAAGAGTGTGCGAGAAGAGCAAATCCAGTCTCAACTAAGTGGCGATGTTTACGCTCAGCAATCCCATTTTGTTGAGATGTGTGTGGACAAGAAATGCGATGAGAAATGCCAGTCTGTTGGAAATAACGATGAAGTCTATGATATTTGCCGCCCCAATCAGACTGAACAGCATGAATTTTGGTGTCAAGGAGACGCTCAACATGTTGTTGGAAAGCATAGAATACTTGTTCGACATCGGATTTATGTTTAAGAAGATAGACCCATGTGAATCGACTGAAGTCATCGACAAAACTAACGTAAAATTTGAAACCACCTGAAGAAGCAAGAGCAAGACCCCAAACATCAGTATGGATGAGTTCAAGAGGTTTGGTGGTTACTTGAGTAGAGTCATTATAGGGCAACTGATGACATATTAGCACGCTGGCATGCATCACACACAGAAGACTCATTATGAAAGGAACATGGAAGATTATTTGACCGAACGACAGACTTGACGACGTTATTTGAAGGATGGCCGAGGCGTTGATGCCATTGACTTGGTATGAGCTTGACGCCTGAAAAACCTTGACAACTAGAAGAGGATGAAGACGACTTGCAGATTGGAAAAGGATATAGCCCGCCACGACTTCTACCTTGTAGAAGAATTTTCCTTGTTGCTCGGTCCTTTACAAAGAACGAATGAGGATGAAACTCGTAAAAACATTATTATCGGAAACAAGGCGATGGACGGATAAAAGATGTTTGTGAATATGTGGAACATGGAGAATATTTCTAAGAACTGGAGAAGAGCCAGGAAGTTTAGAATGACCAGTATGCGAGATTTTCAAACCTGCACCGTTGGCGACTTGTACTTGATCCTTCCCGTTGTAGCGCTCATGTATGGTCAAGCGGTCGAGATCACCGGTGAGATGATTAGTGGCGCCGGTGTCAAAATACCAATTTGTATCACCATCCTGGCCGTGAATGATCGCAGCATTGCCAGCATGAGGGTCTTCAGCTTGATATGCATGGTTGAAACGGTTTCTGCAGCGTAACACCTCGTGCCCTGTAACATCCCAAAATTTGGGTTTTCAAAAAACTTTTGTGAAGATTAGCTTCCCAAAAATCCCTGCTATTTTTCTCGCTTAAATAGAGCTTAAACTGGAATTTTCTAAAGTCAAAACAATTTACTTTGACTAATATAAACTTCAATTAAAAGAAATTCAGTTTTATTTGGGTTCCTTGTGCTTCTAGGATTTTTTTTTTGTATTTTGTTTTAGAATTGTTGGAATTTATTTTGGAATTATTCGGAATTAATTTAAACTAAGCCTTTTACTTAAAGTAATTAAATATTTCAAAAGTGTAAATAAAGTTCTTCTGAAAACATTTTATTTGAGTTCAAAATGCCCCAAAATATTTTCTAGAATTTTTCTGGTATTTTTATTGCCTCAAATGAATTAATTGAATTGCTAAAATTATTTTTATTGGAAAATCGCTGGAAAAAGGTCAGGAACGAGACTAGGCTGGCTCACATCGTTTATTGCGCGCCAGGTGTTTGATCCGTGCTGTTTTTGTCCAATCTCAGTTTTTCTTCAAGTTTTCTTGATTGGTTCAACTTCCCAAGCTTATTCAAGGGTGCCATGACCCCTCACCTACCCCATAAAGTCCAGAGCACATCCTCCCACCTCCAGAGCACCTCCCCAAATTCCAAAACCGAAGTCTTTTCATCTCTCGGGCGCCCCTCTCGTCGGTCGGTTTTGGGCATCGCGTTCCTCACCGACTAGGTGAGTTTTTCTGAGATCCAACCGCGTCACCTCATGCCCCATGGTATCATCTGTCTCCCCTCCAAATTTGATGCAGTTTCATCCGCGGAATCTAAAGTTTCGGCCGTTCTAATCTCAAATCTTGCCGTCGCCCATTCTCCATTGTTTTTTTGCGAATTTGATCGTGAAAATTTTACTGTAGACTCCTATTGATGTCCTCTACACGGTGCTCACCATAACTCAAGGTTTTTCCCGTGGGATTTGCGCAGAAAAATCAATATTCCCCGAGCAGACTTCGTTTCAATGGTAGAAAACTTCGTCGTGCGTTCCCCATTGATCCAGAAGGTAAAACTCAGATCTGTTCACGTCATATTGTGCCAAATGATCCCAGATAGCTCTCTACAAAATTTGGTTAGGTTTAATCTTTTATTTTAATAGTTATGATTGTTTGATCTATTGGCTCCGGCAGCCGTTCGTCGGCAGTTTGTGATCTGTCCGTTGGGTTGCCACCAAATCCGGCTATACTGTTGAGTTCGTGTCGCTGCGTTCTACATTGTGCTCACTTCCCCTTTGCTGTTCCATCCTCCAAAAATTTTAATATTCGTTACCCGTCGCCTTTTGACACCGCCGCTCGTCGTCTTGTGCCGCCAACCATTTTGGTTTGTCGTGGCCATGTCATTGTGTTCAGTAGATCATTATCCCCTGTTTTGCCCATCGGTGAAGTTCATTTGATCCCCGGCTGCCGCCAAAGCCATGTTCTAGAATCTACCCGTCGTCTTTTAGCCTAGTCCTTCGTATCGGTGCGCATTTCGGTTCGCCATCCTTGGTAACCTTTAATCGCAGAGCCAACCCTACCGTTCTACCCTATGTCAAGTGTATCCATCCTTGAATCGTTTCGCTCAAACCCGGACTTAACCTTTGGTCCAATTTGTCGTTGCGTCACAATATGTGTACCTCACAGATCACAAATCAAACTTGAGCCATGTCATGACCTTGCTACCTTATCTTTCAACCGATGGTCGCCACCTTCTAATCTCATAAGTGTTCTGTTAATGCTTCACCTTCATTGTTAACGTTCCATCGTTAATGTTTCGCCGTTAACGTTCCATCGTTAACGTTCCGCTGTTAACGTTTCGTCGTTAACGTCCCGCCGCTAACGCTTTGCTCTCATCACATGTGTGCATGCAAGTAAAGGCCCTAGTGCGATGTCATCATCTTTTCTATCGCCTTGATGTGATCTAGCCCTATCACATTGAGTTTAGCCCCGTCTTCTTATCATCGCCGCCTTATCATCGTCAAGTTCCTTCTTCGACGCATGACTGAACCCCTTATCGAATCGCAATGGATGTCGACCCCACTTGTCCTTGCCTTGTCTTTGAAAATCTACTCTGCCCTTGACCTGGAAATCGTTCATGGATCTGGTCGGTAGACCATTGACCACGTGTCATATCCTTGTGCCATATCTAATCTATCAGCCTATCTTTCTTTTGTTTGATTATGTATCTACTTAGTCAACAAAAGTCAACTTTTTGTATCAGCTTAGTTCATCGTGAACTAACATATCTTTATGGACCCAGTTTATAGATCGAGAACCCATATGTCATTGTCTGTCTAATCAAGATATCAGCTTCAAAGGAAATATTCTTTGGAATATTATTCTTTCTTTCTCAGTTATCAGTCTTTTCCTTTCTGGTGTATTTTCCGAAAGCTCATCCTCTTTTGTCTAATCTTCGATCTAGTCCATTCAAGTTCCTAAATTTATCTAAGCCGTTGTGATCCAATATTATCCATTCTCAATTTAGAGTTTATTCGATTTATCTTTTGAGTTGGTTTGTGTTTGCTTCTTCTTTAATCATTAGACGTGTTGTCCGGAAGTCGTTCCAAGGAGCTGAAGATCAAGGAAGTGAAGATTGAAGACCGAAGATCCAGAGTCAAAGATAAAGAGTAAAGAACAGTAAAAATCGCAAGGGCCAGGCAAGTTATGCGTTGATTATTTTGCTCCTAAGTTTTGAAAATGTATTTTGATTCAAACTATGCATACTAATTTAATTAAAAATGGATTTAATAAATTTGGGTGAATTAGTTAATCAACCTATTTGTTATTTCCACCTTGTCACTAATATTTGTATGACATGATTCATTTGTTGCCCTAAGTTTGGTAATATTAGTTGGTTGTTAATATTGTGCCAACATGGGAGGCTAGACCGTGAATAGTGCTTAGTTGTGCAATTGACGAAGAACCATTTGAAATGTAAACATAATACTGACTAAAGACTTATGCAATGTATTTTGATGATATTGTGATAATGCCACGTGATGAAGTGGAAATGTAGAGACCTGTGTGGTTCTACATAAAAGTTGAGTTATTGTTGGCATGTGTTGCTCAGTAATCAACCAGGGTGGGAAAGGATTTAGACTAGGGCAAGTGGCAAGTGGCTTTGTGCCAGGTGGGCCTTCGTGGCATTTGGGATGGTTGAGTGTTGTGAGGGCTGTGTGCCAATTTTGAGAGAAGGATGTCTTGTCTTGGTCAGTTAAGGACTTCACCTTGCAAGCCTTTGACATGAGTCACTCGTACAACCACATGTCTGAATGGGAAGACCTAGTTAGTAGGATTTTGATATCTCACCTTTGATACCTCATGGCGGCAGTTACACGGGGGTGACTGCATGGGGGAGCATACCTGTGCTACGGTTTGGTACCCATCCAACGGTGTTCGCCTGTCCTATACTTCGGCTCTGTGTGAGGGGAGTGATAGTGAAGGCAACCCGAAGAGGTTCCTAGGTTGAGCTAGAAGTTTCTGAAAGGCTTTGTTATGATCGCTCATTCGCATACTCTTCTATGGCGATTCACGGCTGATATGGTGAGTTGATTATATCTTGTGGGTAAAGTGTACAACCTCTGCAGAGTGTGTCAAAACTATTCGAATAGCCGAGTCCACGGAATTGGACAAAGCTCGGGGATTACAGTCAAGGGGTAGATTTTTGAAAATAAAATGGGGATGAGTGGCTGTGTGCCAGGGATAAATGTGAAATTTGATTCAGGACTGTGTGTCAAAAATATGTGGAAAAATAATTTGAGAAACTTATTATATTTATATGGTTTTGCTACTTTCTATCTAAGTAAATAATAAGTTAAAATGCTGATTCAATGCAAAATAACCCAACGAACCATTCCTTTGTAATAAGCCATGCATGTAGTAATAGAACTGCATTCTGTGCATGACTTGTTGAGTACAGTGTGTACTCACCCTTGCTTACAACAAATCATCAGATGAGAAAATGACTACAACTTCAAATGAGGAGAAGTTCCACGAGGAGGCGAATATCTAGGAGATGAACCTTGTCAGTTTCCTGTGGCATATTGATGGGATTCACCAACGCTCTTTGTTCCGCTGCTGTTTACCTATTTGGAGTTAAAACCATCAAGGCCTCTCAAGTGTAAGGTCGACCTTAAGGTCGTACAATAGTTTTATATTTTGTAATTGAGTTACTTTTATTATTACATTGTGTATGATTGTGATATTTTATCTATGTTGAGACTGTGTGCACTAGCGTGATCCTAGACTAGTGCAGAATACACAGAGGGTCCGGATTTGCAGATTCGGGTCCCGACATGCCTGTATATGCCACATACTTGGCACCACGGTTGATATTGCCATCACGGCGACTGTTGCTGTTGATAGAATGATTGTTGTGGCAAATGACATTGTTGGCGAAGGAGATGAAGTCACCTGTCTGTGCGTGAAGAGCCTGCCGATTCTCATATGCCAAGAGCATGGCGTAGAAATTGGCAAGGGTCACCAGAGCATTGAAGACGGTAAGAGACGCCATGAGAGCATTGTATTCTGGTCCTAGACCAGCCATGATATAGCCTATTATTTTGTCATCAACCAGGGGGTGGCCAATGGTTGGCATGGTGTCGGCAAGGCTCTTCATTTTATTGAAATACTCTGTGATAGAACTATCCTTCTTCTTCATTGTTGATAGTTGGGTTCGGACATTGATGATGCTTGCTCTGTTTTGCGCCGAGAACATTGCAAGGAGCGTTGCCCAAGCCTGAGCAGACGACGTGACTCCCATCATCTGAGCTAAGACATCCTCGGTCATGGATGAGTTGAGGATGCCAAGCACTATCTGATCTTGGCGATACCATGCGAGATACGCCGGATTGATTACTTGGCGCGCGCCGTCTCCAGTTTCTTGAGTGATCATCCATGTCGGGGCAGTGATGGAACCATCTAGGTATCCAAAGTAATTGGCGCCAGAGAGGACTGGCACGACCTAGGCCTTCCAGAGCAAGAAATTGGTGCGGGTGAGACGCACGGTGATGGAGCGCTAAGAGTGGATGCAGCGGACATGGTTGCAGAGGTAGAAATCAAGGCGCTGTTGTTGTGCAGAGAAAAAGTAATGTTGTCGCTGGAGGTCATGGCGGTGAGAGATTAGATCAAGGCTCTGATACCAAATCAGAAAATGATTTTCCCACACAAAACCCAATTGGGTTATTATCTTCTTATAGCATGTTACATCAAATACATATGGACAGGGAAATCTCCAGAATTGTCGAGAATATGAGACAATCAGGAGATTACTAATATTACAAGAGTTTCCGTACTCAATCTACCGAATATGCTAACTATGGTTCCTGACAATCCTCATTGCAACAGTAGCAGGCTCTCCCCTTGTCAAAGTCTCTTTTCAACAGATTGTCTTTTGTCATGATCTTATTGTGAGAGAGAAGCCAAAGGAAAACCTGAACCTTAGGAGGAGCAATTAGTTTCCAAATCGCAGAAATAAAAACCGGAACAACACCCCTGAAATTAATAATAGCATAGAGAGACTTAACCAAGTAACCACCTTTGCTAGAGTACTGCCAAACCAATGAATCTTCCTCATCAAAAAGTCTAATGCTATTAGTCACCTCCACAAGCTCAAACCATCTAATCATCAAATTATTCGAGAAAGACCTGACATTAGACCCATCCCACACATCGGCAATTGAGACACCTTTTTCATTAACCAAGGCATAGAGATCTCAAAACTGAATAGCTAAGCAAGACACACCAAACCAAATATCTTCCTAAAATCTGATTTTCTTCCCATTACCCACAAGCCACCTGTACCCAAACTTAGTAGCTTGCGCAGCCCAAAGCACCATTTTCCAGAAAACAGACGCATGATCGGGATTGCAAGCAAAAATATTCGGGTTATCAGTGTTGTATTTGAACTTAACAAAATCTATCCACTACTTGTTTTTATTAGCGTATAACCTTTTAACCCAAGAGGCTAGCAAACAAAGATTAAGATCTCTAATACTAGGAATTCCAAGCCCACTATAATCTTTTTCCATACAAACTAAATGCCAATTAGCTAAATAGAGCTTATTATGACCTTCATAATCATTCCAAAGACAGTTCGCCATATGAGAATTTAAAATATCAAGAGCCTATTTAGGAAATTTGAAGAAAGACAACAAATAATACACGGGAATGCTCGATAAGCAAGATTTAATAAGAGTCAACCGCCCACCATAAGAGAGCAATTTGCCCCTCCAACCAGCAATCCTTTTCAAAATCTTATCAACCATGGGTTGTAAGTCTTCCGTATTAATCTTGTCGTAATGGAGAGGAATACCAAGATAATTAATGGGGAAAGATCCAATTTTGCAACAAAGAATGTTAGCATACCGATTTGTCTCATTTTCATCACAACCTAGCAGAATCAACTCACTTTTGTGAAAATTAATTCTCAAACCCGACATTTGCTCAAAACAAGAGAGGAATCATTTAAGATGTAAAACAAATTTCCCATTATTCTTAAGAAATAGGAGAGTATCATCAGCTTTCTGCGAGCTAATAATACTCCCAGGACAAAAATCACTACACAGCCCTTCTACTAAACCATTAGTAGCCGCTTTTTGTAAAGTTCTGGTAAACACATCAGCCACTAAATTAAAAATATATAGATAGTGCAGAATTGTGTCACGATTATGAATATATATACTTTTTTAGCAAAATCTGGCAAATGTGTTATATCAGCTGTTCGTGAACTTCATAAACATTTTTCGCAACAAATAAACATAAAAATAAAAATGTTATGATATGCCATCCATTCATCTCTTTCACCCAACTCATGAAACTCCATGGCCCCATACTACGGCTGATCCTGTTCGCACCCACGCATTACTCTCTCAATATTAGCACCAATCCCTGCTCAACAACTGAAAGAGGCAAATCATCTGCACTGTCGGCTCGACATGTTCGACAGTATATGTTGCATCCGATTGCTCACAAGTGTTTGTTTTCCTCCATCATCTCAAAACTTAGATTTGTATTGTATGAGTTGTAGCTATTTTCTAGGCAATATATATGAAGCTGAAGCTTATTATTTCGTTCTCTCCGCCCCTTCTTTACCCTCACGTACTTAATTATGTATGTGTGTTGTATATATATATATAGCTAGCGCATTCATATAACCCAGCTGCTGCATGCATTTCTCATTCCTCATCCTATTTGTGTGTGTCGAGCGAGTTGCATGGATGCATTTCTTCTTCTTTGGCTAGCTCTTGCTTAATTCATCCATTTCATATGGGATGGAATTCTATTTCCACTCGGGACCCAGCAGGGCCTAGGGCATGCACAGTGTGCAAACTTATGACAAATCTATAACAAACGATATGAAATTGAGTCATATACTTATCTTTAAAGCCGAGAGGATTCGGAAGCAACCAGGGCGCCACGTCATTCGTTTTTCGGAAAAGCCCCCGCCAAGATCGGAAATCGCGAACGGGTCCTCTACGGTAAATTATAAATCACGAATGGGTCCTTCTACCGATTATTTTACAAAAAAGACCCCGTAGTTCGGTTCTTTCAGCCTGGGAGTTTTAAAAAAAATTAAAATCGCGAACAGATATTTTCACCGGTAATTTTGCGAAAAGGACCCGTGGAGCCATAGAGATTGAGGCCATCAGTTCTTCAAACTGGAAGATTTAAAAAATATTAGGATCACGAGCGGGTTCTTCCACTGGTTATTTTGTGAAAAACCGCCGGTTCTTTCGATCCGAAAGATTTAAAAGATTTTAGGCTACCGTCAAGTCACCAACGGCGCGGCGTAGCGCGCTATTATACCTAGTTAATCTAAACTCTTCTTTGCGCAAAAAAATGTCGCGAGTGCTAACCATTTTTTTTAAAGTTTGAAACCCATCTCAAGAAACAGCCATTGAATCACAACCCTGCTATGACCTCAACTACAGTATTACTAGGGTTTAATTTTTCTTAGAATTAGTACTTCCTTGGCGTGTACGTTTGGTGAGCTTGGAGAAATATTGTAAAACGGTTTAAGGGTATATGTATTGAGTTGCATACACTAACTAGTTTATCCAAAAGCTTAAATTGATGAAAAAAGGTGGGCAACTCACTTATACTTCAACACCCCCCTTCACGTATAGCGGCCTAAACGTGGAATAGAAGTGGGCTGCAATTATTTTTTTAATTGCGTCAATCAGTTTTTGAACTCGAAACCTCTTAGTTCTGATACCACATTGAGTTGCATGTACCAGTTAGTTCACCCAAAAATTTAAGATATTAAGAAAGGTGGACAATTCACATATACTTCAATAATATGTATGGTTGTTTGTCATTGAATTTTTCTTAGAATTAATGCTTTCCTGGCATATGCGCTTCGTGAGAATGGATAAATGTTGTAGTGATGCCCGTAGCCATAGGTTCGTATGGATCGATCAGGCGATGGTGGTCAGCGCGATGGCAAGGCTGGCGAGCTTGGCGAGGTCGTCGTCCTCGCGGGCCACCGGCGACGCCACGTTCCGCTGCTTGAAGCCGCTCTCGCACTCGTCAGCCGCCTGCGCTGACCTGCCCAGGCACGACCTCCCGTCGCCGTACCTCCGGTCTCTCACGGCAGCGTGACAGTCCGGCTGGTACAGCTTCACCACCGCGTCGTACAGCCCCTGGCACGACCGGAGGCCCTCGGCCACAGCGGCGCCGCCCCCGCCACCACCGGCGATTAGGGCGTCGATCTTGGCCTTGGTGTCGGTGGCGTTGGCCGTGGCGAGGTCGACGCCGATGAGCGCCAGCTCGCTGTAGCCCTTGGCGCCGACGCTCTGGCCGTCGGAATTGAGGGCCGACAAGCAGAAGTCCACGGTGAAGGAGCCGTGGCCAGCGGCGTAGGCCTCCTCGCACGCCGATGGTACCAAGCTGGGCGGCTCGCCGATGCACTCCGTCGCGGCGACGAGGGCGACCAGGAGCACGAGGAGCAGAACAATATTATTAGAGGAGGACGAGGCTATGGAGGTTGTCGTCGCCATTGTCAATTGGAAAATTGGTACTCTACTGGAGTCCGGAGTAGAGCTAATTAAGCTAGCACAGCAGAGTCAGGAGTGCCTTGCTCTTATATACTTACTAGGAGCAGATGGTGATTACCCTCATGCATAAACTTATGGGCATAATTAATTTGTGATTCGCTGCTTTGATACCGTATTAATCGCTCTACTTTACCCCGAAGCAAAAATATACTAAATTTGGATTGCAATATAAGCCGGCAAGCATTTGCTGCTCTAATCTGTCTATAACCTGGTTACTGGCTACAGCTACGCATATCCTTTTATTATGGCTATCTATTGCTCTCCGTGTAGTCTGGTTCCCTAATATAAAACGCGATTTTCCCAATCATGCATGTACCACAAGGATGATATGACACAAGTTTAAACAATTGATAAAACCATGAGACAACAGAGCCATAGTATTATCTTAGGACAAACCTGCGATAGTGTAACTAAGCTCTTATCTTCGTCGAGATACCTTGTACGCGTACATGACAGCATATAGGATTAGGATGCACGCATGACAGTCTGAAAACTTGTGACAATCAAATACATATATCACAAATGTTATGTAATTGCGACATGAGTCTAATCACTTCAATTTTTACTCAAGTTTAAAGCCCAACAACAGCCACGGAATCACAACAATCTGAACTACAACACAACAGGTGTGGACGGACAAAGCCTTATTATGCTATTTCCTAATTACTGAAAACTTTTGCATTTAACTTTGAGCAACTCTTTAACTCTGTTACAGCAGAGGATGCGGGGAGACTTATAATGTTGTATAAAGAAGTTTCTCATCCATAATCTCCACAGAGAAAACCCTTGGCTGTAGCTTGCAACTACGGCCGCTCTCATCAAATGGCGAAGCAAAACCTTAGCGAGCAGGATCGTGGAGATGTACCATCCTTTTGTTTTCCTCCCATCTCTCGAGCCTGAATAATATCTACATATGTAATGTGGTAATTAACTACTGCCGAGTCTATTATGCAGGTAAGCTAAAATTAGTTGTCTTCGAAATGGTTCTCGCTTATATAGGGGGCAGTAGTCACAATCATCGGATATGGGCGTGGTGTGTGTGAGATTGATCACACTCTCCAGCTTGCTTGTCATCCCATTTGTATTTGTGTGTGAGAGAGAAGAAGCAGATGGCTCAACCTAGGTGAGATAGAGATTTTTCTTGTGTGTGTGTTTAGCTGTGTACACTCTAATTGTGTAGAGGCTGGGAGTTTTCTTAGTATAATTGTATCAACTTGATGTAATTTACTAAGATTAACAAAAGCTTCCTTTATCGAAAAAAGGTGAGATAGAGATTAATTGATTTTGTTTTCTTCAGATCAATAGAGATTACTTCGTTATTACTTGGGCTGGGCCAGTGGGTTTTACGCGCAGAAACTGTCAGCCCATGATCTTAATGGGCTGGGTGAAGGTGTATGCACAAGAAACACAACTGCAGGCTTCATACTTCAGAGTACGTACAAACGACCTGCCATCTCCTGTGCGTCCATGCCCAGCAAAATAGATGTTGATTTTTTGGGGAAGAATTGCCCTCAAATAATGCCTACTCTTTGTTTTGCTCCAACCTTTCGAATCTGTATGAACGTTTTTTTGATAGGAAACATTTTGAATTAATATTTGGAGTGATGCATGTTACAAAAGCGAAAGCTCGACAGTTCACTTGTAACCTAGTACTTTACAAATGCAAACCGCCTACAACAAATATCTAATAATAAGTAAATATCAACAACTGAACCAACCAACATTTACTCAAGGTTCTTGCTTGAATCTTGGGAACATTTACCCGGTCCCTAGATCGCTGTAACTGTCGTCAGAGAAGAAGCAGGACCGTGAAGGAATTCGAGTACTCCCAAATCCCAAATCAAGTTTAGCATAAGCTCTGGAACGATGCACGCGTCCGGGATATGCTGAACTCCGACAGCCGTACCTCACCGACAGCGGGCACCTGCAGCATGGACCAGCTCTCGAAAGTGACCGTCATCCCAGCCGGTGCAAGAAGGAGGCCGGTAACGATCGTCGCGTCGCCGACCATGTGGTGGCTCCCGAGTCACACCGGTGCCGTCGCCTGGGCGCCTCCGGTGCCGGAGTAGGAGCCCGCGGTTGCAGCAACCACTGGCTGCAGGACGTTGTCCGTTGAAGGAAGCTGGTTTGGTCATGCCGGGCGCCGTTGTGGCCACCGGAGTGGCAGAGGATGGAGTTTCAAATGAGGCAGCTACGCGATGCCGATGCGGAAGACAATATCTTATACAGGCATACAGCTACGCGATGCCGACGCAGAAGACGAAGACGAAGTTTGAAGCTTCTCTTTGCTACTCAGGACTGAAGGCGTCCTCCTGAGTTTAAAACATTTGTCTCTAATTGTGGTGGTGGTGTTCAAACTTCTAAATAGTTCGTTGCTATTTCAGAACATTCCTTCATAGTTGCGCGCAGTAGCTTTTAGTATGTTGGAGGCCTAGCATTCTATAGTTTCTGAGCAGCAAGACTGAAGTGTTCTGGGATTCTATCTTCTCGTTCCTGTAAAACTCTGTTGTTTCTGTTATGCAATGGATAAAAGGAATAAAATCCCAGTTAAAAAAGAGAAATTTTTGTAGAAATCAGTTTTAACCATTGATTATTGAGGTTATTTCTACTGCTCTACTACTAAATGAAGTATAAATAAATGCCAATTAATCTGATATTGGATTGAAAAGAATATTGAATGATTTTATATTGAATTTAGTGCACCGCAGAAGAGCTTAAAAAATGTGACTCAATTAGTAGGTAGCTAGTTTCCATGTTAGTTATCTGCACTAGGCCAAAACCAATCCCAATCAATCATCGGTACCGTAAAAGAACTCAACAAGAGAGACGTTATAGGAATCATATCATACCCAGAGGTGACGTGGCTGCGAAGTGGCTGCAGAAATTTGAGGTAGCATACCGCGACCCGCTTGAGCTTCACGATGGGGAGGCCCCAGAGAACTTGCCATTCATCGTCTTGAGACGCATCCGTCAGCGCATAAACGATGAAAGCATCATCGCCGTGGATGCGTCATGCGAGCGTCGCCGTTCAACAACTTCTCGATAAAGTGTTGACCCGTTGGCACGCCGGCCGGTGACCGGAGGTAAGCTGGAGGCCAGAGGGCAGAGCAACTTAGGCCCTGTTTGTTTCAGCTAGGGATTGTGGAAAGTAGTTTTTAAAAGCTGGAAGGGCAACAAACAGCAAGCTTTTAATCTAGATTATAACAATCTGGAGGTCAGATTGTAGCAATCCCACAATCCACTCTTCCTCGAACTTTTCAAATTTTTTTTTTACAAAAGACCACAATACCCATCCAACTTCAACCAAAATTACCCACCATTGCCCTCAACTATAATCTGGGTTACCAAACAACCATGAGCTTTTCAACCTCCAGCTTTTTAACAATCCAGCTTTTACAATCTAGTTTTTAAAAGCTACTTTTTACAATCCCCAGCTGAAATAAACAGGGCCTAAGGGATTCGCGTCCTAGATTGTACAGGGCATGCAGCCGCCGAATGAGCAATGGTGACTTTTACGAGGTTATCCTTCCTTGTTTCTGACGTCCAGGCTTGAGTCCCGACAAAGTAGCATTCGATCGGTGTTCCGTGTTCTTTACACCTTAAAACACTTTAAAATAATACATTTTTAAAATAATTTTACAAAAAATATCTTAATTTTCTTTTACAAAAATACATAGAAGATCTGTCGTCAAATGAATTGACAACATGATTATGTCACTAGAAGTCTTAGCATTGTCGGCTAAATAAATCCACGACAAAATAATTTATCAGCCAATTCAACCAATGATAAAATAGATATCCACCGTTATTTCATTTGGCGACAGAGCTTCTGTCGTCAATTAAAATGGCAATATAGGTATATTTTTTATAATTTTTTCACGGTATCATTTTGGTAAAATTATTTTTAAAATATATTATTTAAAAAAATCGAATAGTTCATGTGTCGGGATAGCCTGTGTTGTCTTTTCTTCCTTCTGATTTTAGGGGAACATGACAGATCACCGACGAGCTTACTCGAGAGTCGAGACAGTGTTTTGAGATAAACATTGTTTTCAACGGCGCTTAGGAAACTCTACTATACTTGGCATTGGCATGTGGAAAAATATGAAACTACCAAAGTTTACTGTATACATGTAGAGGCTGAGACTGAGACAAGCATGTGAGAGGCTCGCTCATGCATACATCAGGTTCAACAAAGCCTAAATAACGAAATTACACGGTAAGCTGGCCTCCCTCAGGACAACAATATCAAGTCCCTAATCCACCGCACAATCTGTTCAACTGACTCAACAAAGGATATATAACTTCATGCGGTAAATATGTTGTAGCCCATGAGCATCCGAAATCCGGCATGCAACAGCATCACTTCCATCTTAATTTAGACATTCTCTAATTTAAGATAAAGTTTATCACTGTGCCTCTGTTGAATTACAAACAAAGTGAAACTGACTAAGCTACATACAGGTTTGAATAACCACAGATGAAGCCAAAAGTACCCCAAAAAAAAACTTGAAGAAAGCTAGTGAGATTGAAACCACAACTCAATCTTCCCAACAGAAATCTCTACTATATAAAGCAAGAGTTTTTTTTCCCGCGTTACTTCATCAAAATTACCCACTTTTGGCACTGCTTTTTAATTATCCATCTTCACTACTGTTAGTGCTATTTACAAATAAACTTTTTGCCGTAAATTGAGTTTCTGTTGGAACGCACAGTCACATGACTAGTGAAGTTTATGGATCAGTTTCATATTGCTTCGCGGCACCATATGATCAGGTGCAAGACTAATTACGATGACAGCACATATAGCAGACATGAGAAAAGCATCAAAATATTTGCTCACAAAAAAAAAAGAGAAAAGTATCAAAATCAATGGAAATTATTTGCCATCACGTAGTAGGGCGGCACGTTGCAAACGGCATGCGTCCCTCCTGCAAGCGAGCCGTCGATTGGTCGATCGTTCACTCGGAGCCGAGGCGCACACAGGCCGCGCAGCGAGATCGGCCAAGTGGAACTCGCAGGTAGTCCAACTGGAACAGCCCGTCGTTGCCTCGCCGGCCCTCGCCGACCACCGCGCCGTCACAGGCCTCCCTGATGAAGCATCTGGTTCGGGAGAAGGTGACGCTGTAGTCGAGCTCGCCGAGCCTGGACACTGACACTATGTTCTTGGCCAGGCCGGGAACGTACAGCACGCCGGGGAGTGTGAGTGTGACTGATCCTTGGAGACGTACAGACCCATGGCCGAGTATCGGCAGCAGAGAACCGTTGGCCACGCAAACTGAACGGCCGGTCTGCGGCGCAGGCGTGAAGTCGGCGAGGAGGCCCATATCTCCGGTGGCGTGGCACGACGCGCCAGAGTCGATGATGAATCCATCGCTGCGCATTGTTAACTCAGGTGCCGGTGTACGGTTGCCTTCAGCAGCGACACCGTTTGCTGACGTCGAGGCAGGCGGCACATCGGCGGCGAACAGCTGCTCGTCACCCGGTTCAAAGAATGCGGTCGGCGGATCAATGCCACAGATTAAGTGACGGTGGCTTGGTTTTGCTGAAATCTTCTCCCCACTATTCTTCCGGCCGGCTGCTCTGTTGTTTACCCCTGGTGCATTCGCGTGCCAGTAGGTGGCCGCGAGCAGGAATGGAGTGCCAAATGGGGCAGCGGAACTAGAATCTACAGTGGCACGAGCGGAAGCTTTACGGCCATTGTTATTGCTTTTATAAATCAAATCTTCAACTGAGCTGGAACCACCTCCGTGCACAGCATATTGGTTAGGGCTGGCAAAAAACCTCGTTAGGACTCGAATCAAAATTTCTTCGATTATAGTACTTAATAGGTTTGAAATTGAAACGAGTCTATTTCGAGAAAAAAAATTAACGAGACTCAAATCCACAGTGGCTTGTTAGCTTGAATTTAAAATAACCATTTAAATAGTAAACAAAAATGATTTTACGTCGAATTATGTCAGTTTTGAAAGAAGTTTGATAATAACTTGTTAAGCTCGATAACCACTCGAGTATTGGTACAGTTTGATACGGCTAAGAAAGTAAAGGCCAAAAGAAGGCACATCGATGATCGTGCAACATAGACGGCTGTTGATCAATGGTGAAAGTTGTATGTATGCTTGATATGATGAAGGAGGCGACTAGAAAATGGTATACCGTTGCAGCGGTATAGCAACAAGTTTTATCAAATTTCAAGAAGGTCCATTAAAACAATTAAAAAGTCCTTAGGTTTCAATGAGTTTCATATATTTCTAAAAGTTTCTAGAAGACTTGAAGAAGTTTCAAGTCCAAGTTTTAACAAGTTTCATATTTTCGAATTCAAGTTTCACTAAGATTTATCGAAAGAGTTTAAAAAAGTTTCAGTAGTTTCAAAGGTTTCGTCAAGTTTCAACCCAAAAGTTTTCAGATGTCTCAGCAAGTTTCAACAATTTTGACGAATTTCGACAAGTTTTAACCAAAAAGTTTTAAGAAATACCAACAAGATTTGGTGAGTTTTGATGAGCTCACCATGACTACGAGTCTATGAAAACAACAGTGCTTGTGACCGCCTTCAGTGCTTGTGACCGCCTTGGCCAATGCCGTGCAAGGATAGGACATGAAGAGAAAGGCGATGGAGGTGGTAAAGGGCGTCAGAGGCGTGTGACAACCCATTGTTGCTACAGACGGTGTAGGTGGCCCGCATCATCACTCCTCTCTTGCCTCACCCTTCTCTGGTCATAGCTCCACCTGACCCTATTCGGTCAAATTGCCATGTTCCTTCTTGCCGCTCGCCCTTCTCTGGTCGTGGCACCGAATCCGACGTGAATTGGCTACGCCACCATGTTCATGCTCGACTGCCGGTCACAAAGCACCTCCATGACCTCCTCCTGAACTTCTTTAGCTCGCCTCGCGTGAGTGCACACTGAGAGAGAGATAGAGGAGTTTGGTTCTACAAGAGATGGTGAACTCTGGTTTTCAGAGAGAGACAGTGGAGCCTGGTTCTCATAGAAAGAGAGAGGATTCTAGTTCATAGTGTTTGGATTAGGTAACATCAATGATTGTTAGTAGAATAGATTAGGACAGTGGTGACCATAGATAGAAATCTCATCAAAAACCAGTGAAATTTCATCGAAATCTTGGATTTCGGATCCCCACGAGACTCAAAATCCCGTCCGGATTAGAAAAATTCAAAAAAAAATTGTTACTATATCTCAGGAATTTCTGTGAGAAAGTCATTTTCCATGAATATTTGTTGAAAAACCAAAATTTTGAGATATTTTAAAATTTCAGCAAAAAAACTGTTAGATTTTTATAAAATTTTATAAGATTTATAATGATCTAAAAATTTATGGTACTATCCATAGTAGTTTCGGATCATAGAAAATTTTTCAAAATAATTAAACTTCATTTGTTATCTTTAAATAATTAAAAACAGAATGAACATAATTAGGATAGTAATCTTGTCGAATTTTATAAATTTTCTCAAGTGTGATCATAATCCAAAATTTTTATGAGAGCTTAATAATTACCTCAGTACCATTCTATAATATTTTCAAAAAATTTAAACTTTTTTTTCTCAATCAAATCTATGTATACATTGAACTTCATTTGTTATATTTCAAAAATCAAAAGGAGAAAGAACACAAATGGCACAAAGTGACTTGCAAGAATTTTACAAATTCACTGGAGTGTAATCATGGATCAAAATTTTTTATGAAATCTTAAACATTTCCTTAGCACCCTTATGTAAAAATTTTAAAAATTATAAATCTTTTTCGATTGCTAAAACAAATCTATGTATTGATCATCAGGCTTTTATTAGGATGTTGCACTATCAGAATTTTTGAAAGTTCTCAAATCTTAATCATCATCTAAAGAATTTATATAAATATTAATGATACATCAGGACTATCCACAAAAAAATTTAAAATTTTTTAACGTGATTTGAACTATTTTTCATTTTATTCAAATTTGCCAGTAATGCTTTTAATAGGACAGTAGCACTGCCCGAATTTTGAAACATTCTTGAAGTTTTGTCATCACCTGAAAATTTTACGAGAATATCAGTGATATGTAAAAACTATGCACAAAAAATTTCAAAATTTTCTAACCTCGATTGTTCCATTTTTCATTCAGTTCAAATTTGCCGGTCAACGTTTTATCAGGACAATATCAATATTTGATTTTAAAAAAATTCCTAAGATTTGATAATCATCTGAAATTTTTATGAGAACATCACTGTTATGTCAGGAATCTCAAAAAAAATTAAAATTTTCGATATCGTTTGAGCTGGGTTGGAGCAATACGTACGGACCTGAAATGTGTTGCAGATTCAAAACCAGCATGACCGTCGCTCATGTCATGAACGGTTAAGAGACTGAAGGGCTTGATTCTTTGTTGGCTGCACAGTGACTGCAACGTGCTCTGGTCGTCCAGCGACATGTCTGAAATCGACGGACGGTTGCTGCAGAGAGAAGATCTCTGGACCTGGAAGAATATATCCGCATTGGTTACATTCGTCAGCCAAAATAAGGTAAAATACACACTGTACTACTACACTGTCTTAATTTCCGCCATTTATCGATCGTTTGTGTTGTGAGCACAACAAGCAAGCAACAATTAAGCGAGAATCCTACAATTAATTTGCTGGCGATAGTGGAAGGAGCGAAATAACAGAGTATTTCGCAACGATTGCAAGGCCAATGAGGACATCCTACAATCACTCAAAGATGACGTCGTGATCTGGACTTTCGCGGGTGCATCCCACCTAAAACACCTAGTTGACCGACAGGCTTAACATTTTCCCCGTTTTCTTTATTTCCTCGCCTTCTACCCTTTCCACCGTGTTCTCACTCCTGTAATTATTCGGGTACAGCATCCTGCGCCATGTACTCTTCAAATTTCTTTCATCTAATATAAATCACAGCCTTGCTGTCTTAAAAAAAAAACAATTAAGCGAGAATCTATGAGAGCTGCAAAAGACTGCACTTATGCTACGGTTTTCAATTGATCTACTCTCTCTCTCTCTCAGCTAGAGAGCAATCAAGAGAGGACAAGAAATATACATTACCCTGGACGTATGATGCGAGCCTGCGAACTGGAAGGCTGGTTGGTAGGGGTGAAAACGGAGCGGATAATATCCGGACCGTATCCGTATCCGGTATCCGTTTTTAGAGAAATGGCAAAAGAATCTGATATCCGGCGGATACAGATACGGATACGGATAATTATCCGGATCGGGGCAAACGGATACGGAGCGGATATGGGGGAAGTGATATCCGACGGATACGGAGCGGATACGGATATCCGGTATCCGGATATCCGGATTCTCAGTTAGGACTTAGGCGCGGAGCTGGGCTGGCCGCCTAGCCCGAGGCCCAGGCCCAGCAGGCCAGAACTTCTAGCGAGTAGCGATGGATGCCTGGATGGAAAATTGGAAACCCTAGTCCCTCACTCCCTTGAGTCCCTTCATCCCTAATCCCTTGCTGGCGGTGGCGGCTGCCCCCTACGCCCCTGCGCCCCTCCGGCCCTCCCGACGTCTAGCCGGACCAGCCTTTGCCTGCCCCTCAGGCCTCTCGGCCCTCCTGACGCGGCCACTGGACCAGCCTGCCGCCCCTGGCCCCGCCCCTGCGCCCCTCCGGCCCTCCCGAGTCCGGCGTCCAGCCTGCCGCCCCTGCACCCCGGCTGCCATCGCCTTTACCTCCTGCCCTCCCGACCTCCACCATCCATTCGCCGCTCCCGGCCTCTGATCGCCAGTGCACAGATCGCCCGCCTGCTGCTGCCCTCCCGACCTCCAGCTCCTGGGCCCGCCTCCAGCTCGACTCCGACCTCCGCGCAAGGCCCCAGCTCGAGATCCCGAGTCCCGACCTCCGCCTCCAGAGTCCAGAGTCCGCCCTCCGTCCCGGCCTTCCGCTGCTCCGCATTCATTCACAAATGCATGCTGCAACAATGAATCATATTCTCTAATCAGAAGGTATGTGGCATTTCAGCATTCATTCATAAATGGTATAAATTCTTACTGATTAAAATGTTTGACACTAGCGATTGTCTTTCCAACCAAGCAATTACTTACTAATGGTTATGCTCCTGTAAAATCATGCACGATGCTGTTATTAGAAATAATTACTGATTTGTTAGTTGGTTAGTTGATTACTGATTAGTGATTACTGATTTGTTAGTTGAATGATGGTTAGTTGGTTACTGATTAGTGATTTTTGATTGTTAGTTGTTCAATCCCTTTCCCTAATTTGTGGATTATGTACTCTAAATCCTAACATTCTGTGTTGAAACTTGTGTTTTCGCGTTTGCATATTATCCGACTAAATATTCGGTTTCGTTTTCGTTTTCGATCCGACTCCGATTACTATCCGTTTTATTATTATCCGATACCGATTTAATATCCGATCCGTTTTTAAATTATCCGTATCCGTATCCGTATCCGTATCCGGGTGAAAAAAATGTGAGCGGATATGAAAATGCAACTATCCGACCGAATCCGCTCCGTTTTCATCCCTACAGGTTGGCTTCTTCTTGGCTGCCTCGCTCAAGAGTAACGCGTGATATGATATGATGTATCGATCTTTACAGTACATGCTGTATCGGCCAGGAGTATTTATACTATGGATGGGATCACCCCTCTAGCTTGTCTGCCGCCCGCGCTGCATCGGATGAAGCTGAGCTGAGAAATCGACGATTGACCGAGAGCCCGAGACAACAGGTGGGAATCTTACATTATATGTATCGGTTGTACCGGGGCATCCTTGTCAACCTTGTCCATGTCTGCAAATAATAACTATATTATACGCGGAAGATTCTGAGTGCCAAGGTACTTTTTTTTGCAAAAAGCCCTTCATGTATTTCAAATCGCAAATAGGTCCTTCCACCGGTCTTTTGCAAAAAGGACCTAGAAATTCTAGAATTGCGAATATGTCCTTCCACCGGTGTTTTTTCAAAAAGAACCCAGACTTCTGAAATTACCCGTACATCCTTCCACCGGTGTTTTGCAAAAAGGACCCCAGAATTCTAAAATTGTGCACAGGTCTTTTCACCGGCTATTTTGAAAAAAAGACTCCATAATTCCGCAAAATCGTCCCGGATGTTGGTTCTTTTGACCTGGAAGATTTTAAAATCATGAACAAGTCCTTTCGACAGTTATTTTGCAAAAAAGACCCGGCAGTTCCGCAAATTCAGCACGAGCGCCAGTTCTTTCTACACAGAAGATTGTAATTACATTATGTAAATTCACCGACGGCTCCTAACCAGTCAATTTAAAAAAAACACCGTAAAAAAAACGGAATTGCATTTTTTGCAAAAAAATTCGGGCCGAATTTTTCTGCCGAGCGTAGCATCGCGCGCCTCTCTACCTAGTAAATAGTAATGACAAAGCCAAGGGAATATACACAGGTATGCACACACTTTTCTTAGGCTATCTCCAACAACATTTCCTAAATCTAGATCTCTATATCCTTACATATGTAATTCTCTAAAAGATCCCTTCCCTATATCTCTTCCCTCTCCAACAGCATTTCCTAAATCCCACTTTCTATTTTCTCACTCCTATATTATAATAATATTTCATAACTACTATATGAGCCATGTTTATTTTTTACCAGGAAAATTTGACCGGTTATTTTTAATTACAGGAATTTAAAATTTGAAACTTATTCTTACGGTCAGCGTAACGGCTATATTGTAATTTGTAATAGCTATATTTTTAGGCTATATATACCTAGCTATTTGCACTTCTAAATCTTTCCTATTTTTGAATGTTTACTATCTGGTATATCTCAATGAGTCGTCCGAACTTAGTCCAGTATTTCCTCTCAGAAGACTCATCTCGGATGACGATGATGAATCTCTTCTTACAGTAGCATACCTAGCATAGGAGCAAGATGAGTGTGT
This sequence comes from Guadua angustifolia, assembly GCA_036346375.1. Classification (NCBI taxonomy): domain Eukaryota; kingdom Viridiplantae; phylum Streptophyta; class Magnoliopsida; order Poales; family Poaceae; genus Guadua; species Guadua angustifolia. The sequence goes on from CM070520.1 coordinate 4,730,879, forward strand.
GAATACTCAACACCATGGAGGTTCTATTTTTGGCTATCAATACGTACATCGCAATAGAGAGGAAGGGCATACCAGGCTATACCAAGACTATTTTGTTGATCCTCTAGTCTACGACCCAACCTTCTTTCGCCGCAAGTTTATGATGAGAAATATTTTATTTCTTTGTATTTTCAATAAGGGTAATAATGATTACTGAAGAACTCAAAAGAAAATTCTATTTGCAAGTCTCATGGCTTAACTAAATGTACATTTGATGCATTTTCTAACCATGTATAGAGCTGTGGCACTGTCTACAATCATGAAAACCAATGATCAAATAATACATGATATCGAAAGAATGCTAACAGAATATGAAACATGTCAGCACAAAACTATCAATCAAGATGATAAAAAGGGAACTGCAAGTGAAATGGTATTACATAGTGGGGGAATTACTCGCAACAAAACGCTTCCAGTTGAAAGCAGCAGCATGAAACTGAACAAACACTTCTTGCTCAAAGTTCCATCGGCATCTAATACACTTGGAAAGCGCTAACATTAATAATTCAACTTGTTGCATTAACAGTTCCTCAATTACTTCAACTGATTAATAGCCATATCAAATTATGATGGTAAGTAGCAAACAAACAAATGGTAAAAGCTAGAAACATCAAGCAAGACAAATCATCAATGGCACAAGTACATAAGAGCAAATCATCAATTTTTCCCAGAACAAGGCATGCATTCCAAGAACAATCAGGAAATACAGAAGGTGGATCAAATTATCTAAGAATCCTTCAAAAATTCCAGTCCAGTCGCACTCTCATTGCAGGAAATAGGTGGGTAACCAACATGCAGAGAAGTAGTAATTTAGAAGGCTTTGTTTTGAACAGCCAGTAGTCCTCAATTATATTATTGGCAGATTAATAGGTCTGACTCTGCTTCGCATAGTGGTCCACTGTAACAAGTTCATAGAGCACAGATTGAGATAGGAAAACCTGGGAATACTTAATCCAGACACCCAAGAACAACGTTGATGTAGAATGGTTCTTAAACAAGAAATTTATTTTACGTAAAACTATAACGATCCTTCCTAGAAAGAGTTACCAGTTTGATTTCAACACGTGCTTCGGTGAAGGTGCTTTCTCTTACTTGCAATACTTGGTTGATCTGTTACTGCATCTGCATGCATGTCTCTGACTCTCTGTTGATCCAAAATTTCAGGATTGACCTTAGACACAAATTACTCAATTTTTTAGTTATTATTAATATTATAGTTGCACTAGTAGATACAAACCATGCATGAAAAGCATAAAGTGTTTGTTTATTTACGATATTTGGTTAATCTCAGGAATATCTTATTTATCCAGAGCACAAGAAGGAGTGGCACTTGAAAAATTAAATACATTGTATCATGATCCAATATCTACATCACCAAACACTTCTGAAGAGGAAGGAGATGTGCCATTAAAGAGTGCTACCGATATTCTTTTCACAGAGAGAATGAAGATCAAATTCAGTGAGTGGCGTGATGCGATCGATGATCAGCATACCAAGAGTTGATAGCCATTGGACAGGAAACATTAAATTCAGCACAAACGAATTCCCCAAAAATGAAAAGTAGGTCACGCATCACTTAATAGGGTAGACATAGAACAAATTCCCTTCTATTTAATTTAATTTAATATCAATTTACCATAGCCTCCAATCGCAATTTCTCAAGTATGGCACAAGAGTGATGAACCAATTTCAATTCCCATGTTCTAACTTTCTCAAGTATGGTAGAAGAGTGATGAATATTATCAACCTTTCACGATAATCAACACAACTGAATCTAACTATAACTAGCTGAATAACGCAGCTACTATCAAGGTCAAGCACGACGATGCAATGCGAAAAATTTGAGAAATTTGGTCATATTTTCGGTTTTCGTATTTTTTTTAAAAAAAAATGGGTCGGTAGGATCCGTCGGCGAATCTATAGGTTGTTATAAACCTTCGACGAATCTGTGTTTTTTTAGAAAACCGTGACTAGGACCCGTCAACGAATCTACGGGCTACTATAAATCTTTGACGAATCTACGTTTTTTAAAAAAGCCATGGCTATTTTTTTACGCATTTTAGCAAATTTGGTCGTATTTTCGGTTTTCGTATTTGTTAAAAAAAATGGATCGTTAGGACCCATCGGCAAATCTATGAGCTACTATAAACCTTCGACGAATCTGTGTTTTTTTCTGAGAAAACCGCGGTTACAACTTGTTAGCGAATTCATGGGTTGCTATAACCCTTCGACGAATCTGTGTTTTTTTTAACTATAGAGGAACGTAAAGTATTTTTTTCCGGGTTCCGTTCCGCTAAAAACCATCGGGAGGACCTAAATGTAAACCACAGAGGGACCTAAACGCAATTTCGATATTTTTTAGGTCTATTTTATTAAAAAACCGCTAAAAGGATCTAAACGTAATTTCCAATTTTTCAGAGGACCTATTTGTGAAGGCGATGACGTGGCATCACTCCAGCGTCGCCAATCTATAGCGCTATAATAATATAAACGTAATTTCAAAAATTTTCGGGTCTACTCTACTAAAAAATCGACAAAAGGACCTAAACGTAATTTCCAATTCGGCTATAAACCTTTAACAAATATGTGTTTTTTAGAAAACCGCGCGGAGGGACCTAAACGTAATTTTGATATTTTTTGGGGCTATTTTACTAAAAAAACCGCTAAAAAAATCTAAACACGATTTCCAATTTTCCGGAGAACCTCTTCGTGAGCGTCGACACGTGGCACACCTCATGAGCTGGGGATTCTTGCGCCTTTTATATAGTAGATATTACCTTGGAAGCAATAGTGTAAAACCCATTGTCAAGAGAGTCATTTGCAAAAGTTAGCCACTCCTCATGGGATAGGCGCAGATCAAGGTCATCGGAGTATTTGGCATCTCGCAGAACCAGCGCTTCATATCTCATAGCAAGGTAGCTCTAGCAGTGTACATGAAGCGAATTGGTGAAGTAGCAGAGAAGAACATACAACAAAGGGCAGGAAGAACATGCATGCAGCAAGTACAAAAAGCTAAATGCTACCATCAATTCGTGGGAGAATTATATGGTGAACGCATCACGATTGATGAATGTCGCGTGCTAGTTTCTATCAAACATGCTGCAATTTGAAAGAAGAACGGACACTCAAAGCTGTTCAGAAGATTGAGAGAGCAATCTGTACTATCTTGCCAATTGTTGACAATGGGCCAACCTGCAATTCAACATGATATACATAAAAGGAAACACTGCTACATTTCAACATGATAAAATGTTTATAATCCAACATGATAAAGCCAAGCATCCAATATGATAAAATCTAAGTATCCAACATGAGGGGTTTCCATATACCACCTCAGTGCATTAATAGTTAGATGTTTAGGGGGGTTTTATAGGTGAGCATCTAACACCTTAGCACAAAAAAGGCTCAAATAGTTAGCAATTAGTGAGAGGAGTTGGACTTTAAGAAAGATGTAACCCACGGCACATGCCTAGCCTCAGACATCTGCAGAAATACTAAGCTCATGGCCATGTGCCCAAGAAGGTAAGTTAGGACAGCCATTAGAGACTCCTCACTAAACCTGTAAGTCCATGATCCTGATCAGACAACTCAGGATGCACCTCTCCATGCATAGTCTCTTTTATGGCAGCAGCCATCTCACGAACTGCATCAGACATCTTAGTTAGCAACATTTATTCATCCTCGGTCACAAGAGAAGTCCTCTTCCTTTTCCTAGTTGTGCTTGAGTTTTCCTTGCCACCTCCCTCAAAAGAACCAGCACCAGTAGCAGGAGCAGGAGCAGCAGCACCACTACCAGAGCCAGCAGCAGAAGTAACACCATCATGCCAATCCTACCATCAACAGCAGCACCAGAAGTAACACCATCAGCACCAACAGATGTATTAGTCTTGCCAGAGCTGTCAGTCATCTCAGACAGAACACCCAAGGCCTCACTAGAAGCCATGGTATACCTCCCCGTAGCCTGTACACTTCCAAAGATTGTGGCCATCTTAACATAATTCTCTATAGGCACATTGAGGAAGTCAGCATCTTTAGGGTGATCCTAAATAATGGTAAGAAGGTTATCAACTGTTAGTATAAGAAAACAACAGGGTTCATTTGTCAATTGGTTAGTATAAGAAAAAATCCTTGATGTGGCCCTTGTAGTGCTCATCATCAAGCACTATCATGTTGAGATTCTCATCCCAAAGAGCACCACTAAGATCACTGAGCCTGCTAACTTTCACCCATCTAGCATGCCACTTGTGTAGGTGGTTGTACACTTGGTTGCCAGAAACCTCAACACCAATGTGTTCGGTTGTGGCCCTAGCAACTTGATTGAGATGGACTTCTTTGAAGCCTTTGTCAGTCTTAACCCCTTGCCCAATGATTTCGCTCAATCGACGAAGCATGAAACTTGACATATGGCTAGTCCAGCGCAGCGATTGCCTATCTCTTACGTCATCACCCAAGTCAGCCATCCTCCTAATGCATAAATAAGAGCAAGTATACGTTAGGCAAGTATAAGTCACCCAAGTCAGTCAAGTATAAGTCACCCAAGTCAGTCAAGTATAAGTCACCCAAGTCATTCATAACAACCAAGTATAAGTAGGTAAGAGAATATAGAAGTTAAGTAAGTCATGAAAATCGAAAATAAGAGATTGTACAAATTTGATCATCATTGCAAGCAACCATTAGTCTCAGCTCATGATGCATAATTTAAATGTTCATGATGTAATTTAACTAGTGCAACACCATCATAGCAACATATAACACCATACATCATATATAGGAGGACCCCCTATTCTATCACATAAGATTAGCCCAGTTGTCCCTCTTCTGAGCCCATGTTCCATTATATTGTGCAAGGTCATTGTGGCGCGTCCACCTCAATAGGGTTTGGAATCCATGTGGACTCCGGTGGGATACACTCATTCATTCCATAACCTACGATCCAATTGTGCAGGATAGCACATGCAAGGACTAGCTTCACTTGAGTCGTATATAGGTGGAAAGGTTTATTGTAAATAATCTTGAACCGGTTCTTGAACATGCCGAAGGCCCTTTCAACTGACACTCTAAGACTGGAGTGACGTAGGTTAAACAACCCTTTCTTGTTTTGAGGGTAATTTCTTCCACCATATTCCCTCAAGTGGTATCGAGTGGCTCAGTATGGTGGAAGAAAGCCCGGACGAACAACATATCCAGCATCGACGAGGTAGAATTTTCCTACAAAAAACACAAGTACCATTACTATTATGAACTTTAGTGTTACCAATACAAATTTGAAACCAACAATATGCTCTAGGTCAATATTTGTTTACCTGGTGGGACCACAAGGCCATCATCTCTCTCTAATGCATCTGCAAGTATTAGTGCGTCGTGGGCCGACCCCTCCCACCCAGCAAGGACATAGGTAAACCTAAGATCGAAGTCGACGATAGCTGTCGACGATTCGGGAACCGGTCTCCCGCCGAGCTTACTTGTTGAATGAGGGATCAACTTTGGGCCCCTTTTCCGCGGAGGTTATAGCGTCCGAGGGCCTACCGAGCTTCAGGGTCGTGTTTAGATGGTCGGAAAAGGGCGGTAGACAAGAGCTTTTTATCCTGGTTCGGGCCTCTCACAGGGGAGATAACAGCCCTACGTCCAGTGGCTTCACTAATCTCCCAAGTATGTTACAGGGTGTTTGCTCGAAGGCACAGAGTCTCATCTACTACTACGCTTCTTTCTTTTTTAAGTCCAGGGGAAGGGAAGCTAGGCCCCCCGCGTTACATGTGTCGGGGGCTTTTATAGGCGATTAAAGGGGTTACAGCATTTATTACGGAATGACGGGTTGTCACTGTGCCGGTCGTGGGCTCAACTGCTCCTTCACTTTTCGCCATACCGCAGCACCGGCGCAGTGGGCTTGGGACGTGGTCGTACAGTCCTGTGGGCCGTCGGGTGATTAATGCCACGTCATCTTCATGAGTCGTGCCCAGCTTTCGACTGATTACGAGGTTCCTCTTCAGACTTGGTCGCCAATCGTACCCTCCCGAACTAGCATGCTCGGGGGCAAGCTCAATGGGGCCGACCTGTGGGTCGGGTTACCCGGAGAGCCTCCTTGGGAACGCTATCCAAGGGGAAACATGGTTGGCTGCTGGTTATCTGCCGGGGTCCCATGGTCGTCCATGGGTAGTACCCAATCCCTGATAGCAGCCATGACATTTTGAGTAGTAGTGCCCTTCCTACCCCTAAATGCCACAGACATTGATTATGGGACTCTTGCAAGCACATGGGTTCCATCAATTGCCTCAATGCAATCCTAATAAAGAAAGAAAATAGATTGATTGATTTATTGATGCAATTAAGTTTCCAAATTTTGGGTATTAGCTAAATTTAAGGTTAAGTCATTTTACCTTGAAGTAAGGGTACCACCTTCTACTGTTAAGGATTTTAGGATGCACATCATTTGAGGGTGGCCGGATCATCTCATTGCGCAACTCACCAATAGCATACAAAACCTAATGAAAGTACCGGCTGATGGTTTCTATTGACCTCCTGAAGATAGGCTGCAAAGACCTAAACCTATGGTTGTGGCCAACAACTAGGAGAAACATGGCGACTTGTTCCTCAACATAGCAATGAATGGTGTCTCGCAGCATTTGCCTTTCACGAAACAAAGTACATAGCTGGAAAAAGGGAGCTCTCCTCATCCTAAGTTGCTCCAAGCAATGGATATCATCTTAATGGTATATCCATCTTAGGTTGGATTGCCTAGCTATGTCCCTTTCTACCATAGGACCATACGTGATGCATGGACTACGTTCCTGTTTAAACCAGATTTTGGAAACTGAAGGGGCAATCGGCAAAATTTCGGGAGTCCAGATGATATTTGGAAGCAGGTTACCATTTTGGAAACCTTGACCGATACGGACTCCATTGACGTGGTGGAGCAGGACTCGGATCGGCATACGGGTTTTAGGAAGGGCACCGACGATCGGCAAGTCTTCAAGAGTTTGGATAATGCACGAAGATATCTGAAAACAGGAGACTGTTTTGGAAACTTTGGCCGACACGAACTCTGTCATCGTAATGGAATAGGACTCGGATCAGCGGAGGAGTATAAAAGATGAGCCCGAGCTAGATGAAGGAATCATCAACAAGAGCACATTTACCAGATTTCTCCAGTTTTTTCTACTTTTCAATAGTTTATAGTCTTGTAGCTTCATTGTAAGTCGATCTTGATCAATAAAGTTGCGCATCGCCGATTATTGGTCTTTGTCGATTTCTCCCCATGTTTGATTTGCTCTGTTTTGTTGCGCATCGCCTTTTCAGAGTTTATCCGCCTCTTACTATGCATTGATCGGTTTTCTAGCCGACCGGTGCCAAGCCGATTATCGATCTGATATCGGCTTTGTCCAAATTTACGATTTTACCTTATCGATTGTAGGTCAAATCGATTGGCACGCCTCGAACCCGGTGTTCGTCCGGTGTGTTGAGGCCGGAAACCCTTCATCAAGTTTTTGGCGTCAACACATTTTTGGCATGATTTTGCGGGGACCACGAATCGAAAAAGATGACCGCAAGCAAATCTGCCAGACCAACCGACGCTAATAAATGACGCGATAATCGCCCCTACTTTGGGCGATTGACCTCGCATCAGCGCAAGGATCAAGATCTAAGGCTGCCCGGAGGAATTAATGCCGGGTGTTACCGTAAAACCGACGAGGGTCACGCAGAAAACGGCGCTCCCGACATCGATCCCTTCGCGAAGCCGGCGCTCAAGAACTCTGTAAGTCGATATCACCGCCCAAGCTGAGTTATCTGTTATGATTGAGCAATCCGTGCACCATGCATTAATCAATCAATCATTGGCCTTGGTTACTACATTGAAGCCGATGATAGAAAATAGCGTTAATACAATAGTGCAAGAGTTAGCAGTATCTGGAGGATTGCTAGATCCAATGCAACAACTCCCAACATACCCTGTATACTCTGTAGCGCAGAACACGAACACAGTAAGAGTATCGGCTCCAACACCTTCAAGCACGCCGACTAACCCATCGTGGTTGACACAGAAATACTCGCCCAAAGCGGATTACCCATTATTATGCACATACCGACGCTGCAAGAATAGATGCACCAAACCCACTTCCGTCAGCATCAAGAAACACTGGTGTACAATCGGCTCCTCAGCCGATTGAATCTGACAAAATCCCGTACGCCCAAGGACCAACTCTATTAAGGAATTCGGCCCCGCATAAGGTAGTTTCATATGCAGAGCCTTTTGTTCCCTTGCCGGAGTTCTCGGTCGGAAAAACCAATGGATATGATCCACTACCCCGTCAACATCCATCGGCCAATATAAGCCGACAGGCCGAGTTTACACTCGGGGGCAGAATGCCTTTCATTATGATTGGCACAATCCTAGTGCTACGTCGGCCAATAATATCAATTACCGACCGATTCCACAGCCTTGAGAGATCGCCTCGGTTTACGTACCTTAAAGGAAAACTATCGGCTATAGAAAGCCGTACCCAGATTACATCGACCGTATGCCATACCCACACAATTTCAGAATTCCCAATTTTGCGAAGTTCTCAGGGGATGACTCAGTGACTACCCTTGAGCACGTCGGACGATTTATTGCCCAATGTGGAGAGGCAGCTCAATCCGATGGATTAAAAATTAGGTTATTTCCCTTATCTTTGTCAGGAACTGCTTTTACTTGGTTTACAAATCTTCATCCAAATTTGGTCCATGTTTGGAATGATTTAGAAAGCCGATTCCATGAGTATTTCTTCTCTGGTAGTTTAGAGCTTAGGATATCAGATTTAAGTTCTGTCCGGCAAAAAATTGGTGATTCGGTTTTTGATTACCTCAAAAGATTTAGAGAAGTGTGCAATCGATGTTTCAATGTAACATTACCTGATAACTAGCTAGTTGATCTAGCATATCAAGGGCTAATCCCACCACTCAAAGAAAAGTTTGCTGGGCAAGAGTTTACCGATCTGGGCCATCTGCTTCATCGTGTATCGGCACAAGAAAGCCGATATTTAAATAAAGAGTTCAAAGATAAATTTAGATTAAATGGGAATGGTAAAGACAAAGCCAAAATAAACATGGTGGATTATAGTTCAAGTGAGACTTCCGAAGATGAAGCAGACATAAATATAGCCGAATGGGTAAAGGGTCCTAAAAAACCCCTCATCTATTCTTGGCTTAAGCCGTCAAAGGGCAAGTCGGAAGTCAAGTACACTTTTGATATATCCAAATGTGGTCGTATATTTGATCTATTATTACAAGAAAAACTGATACGGCTACCAGAAGGGCATGTCATACCATCGGCCAATGAGATCAAAAAGCGACGATATTGTAAGTGGCATCACTCTTTTTCACATAACACTAATGATTGCAATATTTTTCGGCAACAGATACAGTCGACCATTGAAGACGGTCAGCTCAAATTTGCAGAAGAGCCGACCATGGAAGTGGATGTTAATCCTTTTCCAATCAACATGGTCCAGTGCTCACGCAAAGGAAAGGAACCGATGAGCCAAGAAACAAAGCCAACAAGGCAGGTTGATTTTCAGTCAAACGCAAGTGGCGAGACACTCAAAATAACGATCGGTTTGCTTCAAATCGAAGCCGATCGAGATGGCAGGAACTCAAGAATGATTAAACCAAAAGGAGAGCTGCAAGTTGGACGCTGGTATACAGCCGAGCGGCCTCGAAAAATAGCATTCAAGCCAAAGCCGACTTTTTCGCAGCTACTTGAAAAGTACAAAAGAATAAGCCATCGGCAAAAGCAGCAACCTCGCCGGTCGAATGACTGGTATCGGCCAGACAACAGTGAGAGAGCTCACCGGAGATGCCCTTTTTGGCAATTTTGTTGGGAGAAGGGTATGGCATTGCCTTGTCCAAAAACTTGTCCAATGGAGTATTATCCTCAGAGAGATTGGCCAAGGCAACCAGTGAAAGAACGGCTGTTTGGGATGCCACAAAACTAGCTGAGGGTGGGATAGAAAAAGCCGATTAAAGAAAAATTGACCATACCGAACCCGGATAAGAGTGCAAAACCTGCAGAGAATGAGGATCTGGCTGGTAAAATCCGCAAGCTGATTGAACCTAAACCAAGATGGTGTCCGACAGGACTCAGCCGATCACAACGGAGGCGGCTTCAACGCTTAAGGACGCAGGAAATGAGGGAAGCCGAAGAAGAAGAACAAAGGGATCAAGCGTTCAATGAGTTAAGGCCTGTAAAACTTGTTAAGCAGGAGTGGAGAAAAAAGGAACAAGCCGATGATGAGTCGGATTCTTCAGATGATTTGCTGTCACCAATGATCCGAGATGATACTCCCCCCATGGACATCAATATGGTTTTTACTTTGCCAGCCGAATTCAGGATCAAAACTGAATCGGCTAACAACGCGTTCGCCCAGTTGTGCCTTGGCGCTAAGGAGGCCGTGTTTGAACAACCACAGGATGATCATCGGCACTTGAAGCCGTTGTACCTTAAAGGCCACATAAATGGGAAACCGATATCCAGGATGTTGGTAGATGGAGGAGCAACAGTGAATCTGATGCCGTTCACTACTTGCAAAAAGTTGGGAAAGACCGACGAAGATCTGATCAAAACGAACATGGTGCTAAATGACTTCACAGGCGACCCCACTAAAGCAAAGGGTGTAATGGTGACAGAATTGACAGTCAGCGGCAAAACCTTGCCGACTGCATTCTTTGTGGTTGAAGCGAAAGGGAATTATAGTGTGCTTCTTGGGAGAGATTAGATACGTGCCAATTGCTGTATTCCCTCGACTATGCATCAGCTCCTTGTACAATGGAACGGAGATAAAGTTGAAGTCGTCCCAGCCGATACATCGGCTCATATAGCGATGGCGAGCTCTGATGCGAATTGGCCGCACGAGGAAGCCGAGTGCATATCAGGGAAGACTTTGGACGATTGTGATTTTATATGCATTGGCAAGTCTGGTTTAATGCCGATCAGTGTCAAGCCAGGCACATTTGATCGGGCAAATGAAGTCCTAAGAAGATGGGGTCAGAAATAGTCCGAGTTCTGTAAGGCAAGGTACGGAGCTATCGGCAAATAAACTTTTGTGAAGCAATCGAAGATTTTCAGGAAGAAAAATTGGGTCAAGGATTCACTTCTGCTGATATGCTTGAAGAAGTCGATATAGGTGAAGGCGATAGGAAAAGACCAACTTTTGTAAGTGCGAAACTAAGTGTAGAATATAAAGTCAAGTTGGTCGAAATACTTAGAAATTATAGAGATTGCTTTGCTTGGGAGTATTATGAAATGCCTGGGTTAAGCCGACAACTTGTTGAGCATCGGCTGCCCATAAAACCAGGCTATCGACCTTTCAAACAATATCCTCGATGTTTTAATCCAGAATTGTACAATGTTATTAAAGAGGAAATAGAAAGGTTATTGGAGGCCAAATTTATAAGGCCCTGCCGATACGCTGAATGGGTGTCCAATATCGTCCCCGTCATGAAAAAGAATGGTAAGTTTCGGGTATGTGTAGATTTTAGGGATTTGAATAAAGCCACACCAAAAGATGAATACCCAATGCCTATAGCCGATATGCTTATCGACGCTGCGTCAAGTAACAAAATTATTAGTTTTCTTGATGGGAATGCTGGTTACAATCAAATATTCATGGCGTAGTTTATGTCCCCAAAATCGCCTTTCGATGCTCCCCGGCTCGGGGTTGTATGTAATGGGTCAGAATGACATTCGCTTGAAAAACGCAGGTGCTACCTATCAGCATGCGATGAATTTGATTTTCCATGATCTGATTGGTAGCATTGTTGAAATATACATTAATGATGTGGTAGTAAAATCCAGAGATGATTGGCAGCACTTGGCCAATTTGGAAAGGGTATTTCAAAACACAAGGGCTCATGGGCTGAAGATGAATCCTCTAAAATGTGTGTTCGATGTATCGGCTGGACAATTTCTTGGATTTATGGTGCACCAGAGAGGAATCGAAGTTAATCAGGCAAGGGTCAAAGCAATAACCAATACAAAGCTGCCAACGTGTAAAATGAATTGCAGAAATTGATCGGCAAGATTAATTACTTAAGACGATTCATTTCGAATCTGTCCGGTCGAATTCAAGCTTTTGCTCCGCTATTGAAATTAAAAGATCATCAGGATTTCGTATGGGGAGCCGATCAACAAAAGGCTTTTGATGATATAAAGCAGTATTTAGCATCACCGCCAGTTTTGGCTGCCCCAAAGAAAGGGATTCCATTCAAGTTATATGTGTCGGCTGAAAACGAAACTATTGGGGCAGTTTTGGCTCAGGAGGTAGATGGCAAAGAACGAGTGATATTTTACTTAAGCCGACGACTTTTAGAAACTGAGATCAGGTATCCTTTAATAGAGAAATTATGCCTGTCACTATACTTTGCGTGTACTAAGTTGAGACATTATATCTTGGCATCGACTTGCATTATAGTGTGTAGAACTGATATAATCAAATATATGTTATCTGCACCAATTTTGAGAGGACGACTTGGTAAGTGGGCCTATGCCCTAACTGAGTTCGACCTGCACTACGAATCGGCTAAGGCTGTTAAAGGGCAAGCGATAGCCGATTTTATCACGGGACATGACACTGTGACGGGGATGGTCGATGTGGCTCCTTGGCAATTATATTTCGATGGATCTGTTTGCCAAGAAGGTAGCGGAATAGGAATAGTGCTAAGTTCACCCAAGAAGCACAAGTTCAAATTCGCGTATCGGCTCAGTAGCCGATGCTCTAACAATCAAGTAGAATACGAGGCATTTCTCAGAGGACTCCAACTGCTAAATAGTATCGGTGTAAGCGACATAGAAGCCTATGGCGATTCGTTGTTGATTGTTCGGTAGTTTAAAGGCGAGTTTCGTTGTAACGATGAAATATTGTCAAGGTACCTCAAGCATTGTCTTGATACCATCAACACTCTTACTTCGTTCACTATCAGACACGTACCCAGAAACATGCATGACAGGGCTAATATGCTGGCGCAAGCAGTGTCGGGCTATAAAAATTACAATCGGCACAAAGAAATAGAATCAGTTGATAAAATAGTGTTGTGCGTCGACACTGCCGATTGGAGAGCAGGGATAAAGGCATATTTAATTGATCCTTCTAAGCCGACCGAGCGTAAAATACGGCGACAAGCACTCAAGTATGTAGTATTGAGCAATGAACTATATTATCAGACTATGGAAGGCTTACTTTTGAGATGTCTAAGTGATGAAGAGGCAAAAGTGGCTATGGGTGAGGTTCATGAAGGAATTTGTGGTTCACATCAGTCGGCTCACAAAATGAAGTGGATATTAAGACGAGCAGGGTATTTTTGGCCGACAATATTAGAAGATTGTTTTAAATACTACAAGGGATGCCAGGATTGTCAGAAATTTGGGAATGTGCAAAATGCGCCAGCATCGGCTTTACACCCAATTATCAAACCATGGCCGTTTAGAGGATGGGGTATAGATATAATCGGCCAAATAGTCCCAGCATCGAGCAAAGGTCATAAATTCATCCTTGCAGCTACAGATTATTTTTCAAAATGGGTAGAAGCCATTCCTCTCAAAAGAGTCACGAGTACAGAAGCTATCAATTTTGTCAATGAACATATCATACATCGGTTTGGCATTCCACAAACTATCACTACCGACCAAGGAACAGTATTCATGTCTGATGAATTTCAAAGCTTTGCAAAAGGGTTAGGCATCAAAATGCTTAATTCATCACCTTATTATGCCCAGGTTTATGGACAAGCCGAGTCATCCAACAAAACTCTGATCAAGCTAATTAAAAAGGAAAATCGATGAAAAGCCGAGGAATTGGCATACTACGTTGTCAGAATCTTTATGGGCATATCGGCTAGCGTTCCATGGATCAACTAAGCTATCACCATATTAGTTGGTGTATGGCCAAGAAGCCGTGTTACCCGTGGAGATAAATATTGACTCTATGCGAGTGGTAAGACAAAATGACCTATCAGCCGATGGGTACAAAGACTTAATGCTGTGCAATTTGGATGACTTAGCGGAAGTAAGGTTGATTACACTAAATCGACTTGAAAAGAACAAGGAAAGAGTTGCGAGGGCTTATAACAAAAAAGTTGTGCCTAAGTCATTCAGCGAGGACGACTTGGTTTGGAAAACAATATTGCCAATCGGATCCAAAGATTGTCGATTTGGCAAATGGTTGCCAACATGGGAGGGACCTTATAAGGTAAATCGGCTTATCAATGGAAACGCATACATACTTAAGACGCTCGAGGGAGTTGTGTTACCGAAGGCAATCAATGGAAAGTATTTGAAGAAGTATTACCCTAGCGTATGGATCGACGCATAAGTATTTAAGGAGCACAATGCAAGAGTTGGGAAAGACTAAAAATCGGTTAAACAGTCGATTGAATTCATTACAAGAGCAGAAAAAACAACATCGTTTCGGTTACATCAATGAGTCACATCCATAATCATAAGCCCGATCCAGAAAGCCTAGCCCCCAAAGCCGATAACGCTGCCGTTGCCTTGGTAAGAGCATCTTGAATCCCATCCACTGTCCGCTAATCGGCTTGAGCATTGCCAGGCACAGGAGCTATCTTAGCCGACTGTTCTTTGACTCTAGCAACAGCCTAACTGATGGTTTGTTTTTTATCAGAAAGTGAGGCCGCCTTTGCCGATGCCTGCGCCTGTTCATCAGTCAGCTGTTGTTGGAGTTTGGCTAGCTCTTCTTCGAGCTGTTTCTTGGCCGATTCTAGCTTGAGGATTTGGGTCTTGGTGGACTTCAAGGAGGAAGCATCTTTGTCAAAATTTTGCTTCATTAACTTCGCCTCGGCTACCAACCGATCTAATAACTGGCGATCGGCTTGTTGAGCCTCTCGCTAAGCGATACGCGCACGGGCAGCTTCCACTTCTATCCTCTGATCGTCCAAGTGGTAGACTCCCAGAAGTGCCCTCATAGTATCGGGGGGAAGATCGGCTTCCACTGTAGCCATGGCGTCCCTTAACGGCTGAGTGTTTGCAAGAATCTGAGCTTCCGGTTGACAGACTTCATTAAAGAGCCGATTCAGCTTGTCTTGCATATTCGGGCCAGATTGAACAACCGCGGCTGATGCCTTCGAGGAAACATCAATAATGTTGCGGATGTCGGCAACATAATCGTCAGGAGTCATCCCCTCAGGATCGTCTAACTCATCTAAGGTAAATCCGAGCAGGTCGATAGGGTCGGTCGATTCTTCCAACCCAGGCGCAGGGACTGTTGGTTGAGGCGACGGTGCAACAGGGAGCTGGGTCAGAGAAGATGGTAGCGAATGGTCGCAAAGAAAGGCACCTTGAAGATCGCCTAGAATACCTACCGCTCGACTCGATGATGTCGGCTAAAAGAAAACACTAAGATTAGACTATCCGATAAAAGGGTGATAAAGGATGCACATACAAAAATAACAAGGTGGTAAAAGATGTACCTTAACAAAGGCCGATGTACGAGGGGAACCCTCAGCGCTCTGTTCTATGCGTTTTTGCCACCTGGCAAGGGCTTTAATGGACTTGGGCTTCTCTATAGAATCAGATAAACAAGAAGTTAGTATAGAAGAGAAGCAATTATCAGCTAAAAGTGCTTACACAGTGGTCTCGGCTAATTAGTACTCACTCGGCAGTCGTTCTTTTGCAAGCTTCGATAATGATGGACTTTGCACTCGAAGATTGCCGAAAGTGTAACCGGTCAGGTCGATCGATTGGTGTGGTCTTTTTCCTTTTGACCCACTATCTGATGGGCCCGCGGCACCCTTCTTGCCAACCTCAGTAACCTGAAAAAGGAGGGTTAGTCGCTGACATTTGAGGCTAAAATTGAAGTAAAAGGAATATTTCTTAAATGCCGATACCTCTACAGCTACCGACGAGTTCGTATAACCAGAACTATCCTCGCTTGAATTGTCATTTTCGCCATCGCTGGAGGCTACCTCATTTACCATGATAGTCCGGGTAAAAATTTATCCATGATGGCCGACGGGGTACGATCCAGATAGAGGGCTTCTGCCACTAATGACCACCAAGTAGAAAACTGGCTGGCGCAGCGAGAGTTAAGGAAAAAATGAGGTAGGTCGGTAACTTGAAGTTCGTCGGCTATTTCTGAGACTAGCTCTACCGACGTTATGCTTTCACTCGCCCCGGGTCAAGCCGATCCAGAAGAGGCATACAAGGGATCACTTGGCCAAAACCCAATTGGTGAGCATAAACTGACGGATGATAGAATTCATATGAAGGCTGGAAAGTTCTGTTTCTAGAGTTTAAGCCGACGTGAAGAATACAAGGAGAGATGAAAATCTGATAAAGCTTCAAAGTCGATTCTGGCATGGACGAACTGTCAGCATCTAAATGAAGAAAGGAAGGCCATTGGAAATCGGCTACATTATTGTAAGAGAAGAAATCTTGTTGGCTAAAGATCACATTGTCTAAATTCAAGAAAAAGGATAAGTACTTCTTCAAGCCAGCAGGAGTAATTTTTGTGTCACCACTGGAACACATTATAAGCCTCTCCCCGTGTGATCGGCTAGCCCTGTACTGCGGGATGGTGTTTTCAGGATAATCTACGCGGGGGAAGGCTGAATCTTCTAATGGCTCGGAAATAAGTGATCGACTAAAAATGCTATAAAGCCACAACTGAATGAACCATAGCGGGCCTCCAACATTACCAACAATGAACTCGGCAAAACCAGAAAAAAGCCGACTCCTGATAACATACATCATCTGATAAACTGCACCCAAAAACATTTTCCCAAGAGCGAGCTGACGGCCTTCTATCAGCTGCTCTGCTACCAACTGATAAACTTGGGTTGGTCTAAGGGATGCACCGCAGAAGAGAAATCGCTCCAACCAGAGATTCAGAAAAGCTGCGTGTTCTTCATCTGATACCAGCCCATTTACTTTGTTATTATGCTGAATATACTTCGACCATCCTTCGCCTTTAGATTGGATTAGCTTGAATCAAGGTTTACCGCTAAAAGCCGATATCTGATCTCCGTCGAGCCTTAAACAACATAAGTTACATAACTCAGCCACGTCCAGAAGAGTCGGGCCGATTGGACTAGGGCGGAAAAGGAAAGCATTAAAGGTATCTGACCAAAAGTAGCATGCCGTGGCCACCAAGGGCTCGTTGGCTTCAGGATTGGCTAAACTTAGGGGGAGACATTCGGCTATGCCCATTCTTTCCCACTCCGATCTCTTTTGGGCCGATACTCGAATGAACCAACTTCTCCATCCTTTCAGCGCTGTCAGCCAAGCCCTAAAACTTTTGCTCCATTCTTTCACATTGTAGCCTTTTGCCAATAGTGGGAGCCTAGGGATTTCTTCATTAATGATCGTGTCGGCATCTAAATCTCCTACCGGCCCTAAGTAATATTGATCATTGCTTTCCGGGATTGGGATGAGTACCTTGGAGGATTCCATTCAGTCGACTTGAGAGCTTGAGAAGCCTTGTCACAAAGAACAGAAAAGCCGATTGAGGGTGGTTCAAGAGCACGAAAGCGTGAAAATGACCGTGGGGGTCCCGCATATTTATAGTGCAGTGAAAAGATGAAACGGCGGGAATGAATTTCGCTTATTAACGAGGCGCATTAAGGCACCGAGATTTTACTACGATTATTGCAGAAGAAGCATCGAGCAATTCTCCAAGCCGATTATGAAGAAGCCGATGAATTTTTGAAAGATAATAAATTCTCTCCCAAAAATGGGGGGCATATGTTTGCACCAGATTTTGGAAACTGAAGGGGCAATCGGCAAAATTCCGGGAGTCCGGATGATATTTGGAAGAATGTTACCATTTTGGAAACCTTGACCGATACGGACTCCGTTGACGTGGTGGAGCAGGACTCGAATCGGCAGACGGGTTTTAGGAAGGGCATCGGCGATCGGCAAGTCTTCAAGAGTTTGGATAATGCGCGAAGATATTTGGAAACAGGAGACTGTTTAGGAAACTTTGGCCGACACGGACTCTGTCATCGTAATGGAATAGGACTGGGATCGGCGAAGGAGTATAAAAGATGAGCCTAGGCTAGATAAAGGAATCATCAACAAGAGCACATTTACCAGTTTTCTCCAGTTTTTTTTCTAGTTTTCAATAGTTTGTAGTCTTGTAGCTTCATTGTAAGTCGATCTTGATCAATAAAGTTATGACGCCGATTATTGGTCTTTGTTTATTTCTCCCCATGTTTGATTTGTTTCTATTTTGTTGCGCGATCGCTTTTCGAGTTTATCCGCCTCTTATTATGCATTGATCGGTTTTCTAGCCGATAGGTGCGCAATGCCGATTATCGATCCGACATCGGCTTTGTCCAGATTTACGACTTTACCTTATCGACAGGTCAAATCGACAGCACGCCGAACCCGTGTTGTGTCCGGTGTGTTGAGGCCGAAAACCCTTCATCAAGTTTTTGGCGTCAACAATTCCCTAACTCTTCGTAGGATGCAAAGCATGTAGGCACACATGACAGCCACTATACCAACACTTCTAATGATTAGCTTATGGCGTTCACGTGCCAATTCATCCATCTATGTAGAAAACACAATGCTATAGTATCAGTAAAACATGATAGATGTAAAACATGGATAAAGAAAACTGCAGACAGATGATTCAGAAACACAATGACAAACTGACAATTCCACCAAGCTAATAGATCAGTATAACACTAAATCAAATTGCTGTAATAGCATATAATCAGCTCTTTAGTTTGGCCTGAGCCTAAAATCATGGTTGTAGGTAGGAAAAAAACACAATATTTGGTAGTCATTTCCAGATTCAACTAGTTTCAATTTCAGTGCAAGATAGCAGGGTTATCTTCCCCTGTTGTGCTGAACTGTTAACCAAATCACGGAGTCATGACATGTCAGTGCTTCACATATATTGCTGTGTTGCAAAGAGATCTAGGTCCAATTGAAAATAGCTCAATTTTCACATAAATTTAGGAATCTTTTGTTCTAAACAAAGCCTTTAGAAGTAGGGACGACGACAGCCCCGTTCTTTCCAAACTCGTGAGCAACCCTTCAACCCCAGTGCTATGGATAACAAAGGAAAAATCTCGCGGTTACAGAAAAGGCAGCTATCGGTAGACTATAGTCAGCCTTCAGTGCTCTTTTCAATACATGTTATTCAAATCAACCATCTTGGTCTGTGAAAACGCCATTTATACCACCTAAACTAAATGAAATATTTGTCACTTGTATTGAAAGATTACATAGAATCAGTAAACAACTAAACATGAAGAGTCATGAAAAATGCTCTCTAGATAAATTAGCACATATTACTTTTTTTTTTTGGACAAGCGCAAATGACAACTGAGGACTGCTGAGGGTTTTAATTTGCACTTGACTACTAATAGCTGCAGCTGGGTCTCCTGCTAAATTCTTCCATAACTGCCCAGATAACGCATTCCAGGTAACATGTTCTTCACTTTTTAATGAATTGGACAAATATTTTTAAGCTTAATTTCCCTTTTTTCTAGTGGTATAGATGAAAATTTCCCTTTTTTCAGAGGAACGGTGCAAAGCTTTTTGCAGTGGGAACTAGTGCATCTTTGGTAATCTTGTCATGCTGTAGTTGTGATGCTATTGACAAACACCACAAGCAGTCTATTTTGATTTAATGTCAATAAGCAGCATCAGTAGAACAATTATTTTCGTTTCTCAACTTGTTTGTTCTGTGTAGGAATTAGTAAGGTCCTGTTTGGTAGAGCTCTCTCGATTCTCGATTCTCTCGTTAGAAGTGATTCTCTCGAGAGAAGTGATTCTGTCACGAAAGTGATTCTCTAACTAATCCATAGGATAAACTCTATGGAGAAACCGACTTTTGTTGGGAGGAATCAGAGAAGCAGCTTTTTTTCAGCTCCCACTCTTAGTTCATTTTAGAGAATCACTTCACGGAATCACCTCGGGAGTGATTATCGAACTTCATTGCTTGGGCGTGAGCTCCACAGATTCACTCCAGCAGAAGGAGCAGAGCTCGCCAAACAGGCCTAACTGCTTATTACAAAAAATAGTGCAAGTAACATTTAGGAGAGGTGCGGGTCAGCTTGTTCTTTTTCTTGTAAGCATTCATTCATGTCATGTACTGCCCAGTTGTTTACTGGAAAACTTTGAGGCTTGGAGTGTACAAACTCAATAAATTTATCGGTACTCTGAAAAGTTATTGAAACACCCCAAAATTTCAAAATTTTTGATTTATTTATTTGGATTTATCTGTTTTTATTTGATTGTATTTGGTTGATTTTGAAATCTTTCCCAATTCGGAAACTCAGCCACTTTACGCTTTCATTTTCAGGAAAACCGCCTCCCCTTTCCTTCTCTCTCTCCACCTCCCTTGGGCCACTTTTCTTCGCTCGCCGCCACCCATCCTCGCGCTCACCCCACCTCGGCGCTTCGCGCGGCCTCACTCCGCTCCTCCACACGCATGGGCACAGGTCACCAGATTCACCTGCCCCGCTTGTCACCATGCTACTGGCTAATGCTGCCTCGCTGAATCATCAGCGCCAAGGCTTCTCCGCGAGACGCCACGCCGACCGCCATCATCACTGCCGCCGACTCGCCAAGTTACAGCTTTGTCGCCAAGGCCTCCCCTCAGAGCCTCTCCGCCTGCCTGCAGATCGCCAAGACCTGCCTCATCACCGAGCTCTCTCTCTCTCTCGCCCGCCTCGAACTCTCCCCTCCGTTTACACTATATAAGCCCCCATTTCCCTCCATTTTTGCCGCGCCAAGTTCGCTGCCATCTCCTCTCCATTTTCCGCTACTTCTTCCACCTTCCCAAGCCCTCAATCACCGGCGCCGTCCTCATCTTCTTTGTCTCCGGTGCCCTTCCGCCTCGCTGCTCCGCCTCCTCCCCGCCTGCTTTCTCCCTGGTTCGCAGTAAGCTTTTTGCTCCACCGCCATCTTTTCCCTCTCCCATTTTGTTCCGCCAGGGCCACGATTTCTCCCCACTGCCTTTCTCTCCCGTCCACCTTTCACCTTGCCCCACCCTCCATTTTTCTCCTCGACCGAAGTTCGCGGAGGGTGCTCTTTGCTTTCCGCTTACTCATTCCCGCTCAAGCCCTCTAGCCGAAACCGCCACTGTTTTCCCAGCTGCTGCCGCCGCTTGCCGCCTTCGTTTCTTCGCTAACGCTCCCTATTGTCAAGACTCTCCGCCCCATCGCAATGCGGTCCCCAGTCAGCCGGCCTTCTCTCTCTTCAAGCGGTTCCGATCGCCAAGACGCTTTTCGCCACAATAAGGCGTAGGCTACGCTACATGGGCGCGTGTGGCCGGTCGCCACGCCACGCTTCGGTCGCATGCGCCGATTGATTGCCGTATGCGTCGGCCATCGTGGCAAATTTCAAAGCTATTTTCGGGTTTTTGATTTCTTTTCGGATTAAATCTCGATTTAAAAATCCGAAAAATAATTTAAAATCCAGAAAACCTCCAAAAATTCCAGAAAATCCCCAAAAAATCCAAAAATGCCAAAAATACATTTTCTTGACCGTTTTGAGCCACTAAGTCCAAAAATGAGCTCCGTTTTGCCAAACCAAGTCCAAAAAAATTCCCAAAATACCCTTGAACCCCGTTCCTACCATTTTCTCTATTCCTTTTTCCGATTTTTCTTTCTTTTTGTTTTATTCGCTTATTTATCGCTTATGCTTTTGCGCTTAGATTCAACGTCGGTTTATCGCTAAGCACAAATCTCGAGCAGAATGACATCGGAGCGCAGAGAGGAGCCGCTCAAGACGGACACCTACATCAACCCCTTCGCTAGGCGTAACCTCTAACTCCGCAAGGCAAGCCACACTCCTTGAACATGTTGAACCCAGTTCCATTAGAATATATATATATATATATATTTCTTGTATTGCATTATTTTTGTTATTTTAGAAAACTAGAAAATATGGTAGTTTCGAATGACATGATTAGATACAACCAAATATTAAGCCTGTTGATATGCCCTAATTCCTTTTTAACCTTAGGCTATAAAATATTGAACCCTCGAGATGTAGCAATTCACACAATTATTACTTTTAGACAAATGCTTAATCATCAAGGTTGGCTTGGTTGATTTTCAAAATTGCTACGGCTTGGGGCACAAGGTTGGGCGGACCTACGGAGGTGGATGTTGCCCAATCCCCAACCGATGACGAGGCCAAGGTTGTGGTATGGTGGTGGTACAGCTTGGTACCAATGGTTTGTGGAGGTCATTTGGCTAAGTCTTTGGCATTTAAGGACCGATGTCTTGGGCAACGAATAACTTCAGATTCCGCCAACCACGTGTTGGGCTTCGGTCACCATGTATTCGATCCACGAGTCTTGCAGATATTGTCTTTTTCCCTGAATGTTTATAGAGGACCCATTCGCTATGGAAGGAATGGGTAGGCCGTGGTAGGGTGTGAAACGGAATGAAAGGCTATTCGGCCGTTTTCACAACAAGAGGTTTCTCAACAAATCAAAGTTACAAGGCCCGCATGGCCTGTGGGTTCCTCGGAGGTCGAGGATTTGCACCCCCATCAAGGTGAGCTAAAGGGGAAAATTCAATGAAAGGTTATGTCAATCTTGGCGGGCCGCATGCATAAAAGTTGCATGTTGATCCGTGGCACTAATGACCGTGAGATGTCTTGTGGGTAAAGCCGAGCACCTCCGCAGAGTGATATCAATGGTATTCGAACACGCCGTGCTTCCTAAGCACGAAGCTAAGTTAATTTAGGTGATTCCCGAATCGCTACCAGAGCTTTTAATTAAAATTTGGCGAGGATGTGAACTTTGCAAATAACCCCCATGTTATATTGCTATTTATGGTTTGTGTTTCAAATGTAAAATGAAAAGTGATATTTACAACTTGCATCCACAACACTTAAAACCTCGTGCTCACCTTTTTGTTTATCCTTGCATGTAATATTCTGAATTTCGGTGGTTTGTTGAGTACTTGCCAGTGTACTCACCCTTGCTCCCAACCCCTCTTTAGATTTCAATTGAAGATGGCGTAATTCCTGTAAGTCCGTGGATGATGAGGTTATTTGGTTTTGAAGGCCTTGATCTATCCGCCAAGCCTTCCCGTGGGTATTCTCAGAATGTATTCTTGCGTACCAAGACCTTTTGTAAAACTTTTGGCCGCTAGGCCCTTAATTGATCTATAAAATATTCGTGATTTGCTTTTATGTCCGCAATGTACGCGATGGTTACCTTCACTAAAACTCCGGGTAGTCAGGAAGGTATTTATACGCACTCGAAAAAGGGCGGTCTGTGACAGTTATCACTATAAATGTATAACATAACCTTGAAGCTTCAATCGGATATGTTGGATAATTTTAAAAGCAAGGACAAATATGCCTTCCAGTGTGTCGTTGATCTTGTATTAGGCCAAGTTATCATGTCAAAAACTAAGGTGTTTGATGAATTTATGATACTAATTTGTTATTGGTTCCACATAAAAACAACTATCTAGTCAGCGTCATTTTTGCTATTGAATCCATGCTCTATCATAGCACATGGAGTAGGACATACTAGAAACCAGATCTAAAGACAAACCCTAACCAAACCAAGAAACCAGATCTAGAGGTGTCAGGAGGGAGCCGAGAGGAGGAGGGAGGTTACCCACAATGCTTACTCAAGGTGTTCGCCGGAGAGCTTGAGCGGACGAGGTGAGCAGAGGGAGGCGACCGGGGGAGGCGAGCGAAGGGAGGCGACCGGGGCAGGAGGCGAGCGGATGAGGATGCGAGCGGACGAACCCTAGATGCGAGCGGAGGGCCTCAGCTCGTCTGCACCTCACGAGCCATCCCGCGCTGCATTTGACGGGCCTGGACTCGAGAGAAGTCGAAAGCCTACATTTCTTCGATCTAGAACACCAGATGCAATGCTGAACACACTGGGCCGAAATTCTCGTATGAACAGTGAACCAAACAGTGGCATTAGTTATTTACACTGTATCCACTCATGCCATATAGGTATCATGCATCAACCAAACAGACCCACAATGAACTGAAGCACAAAAACTGCATCCAAATTAAACCCTGCTAGAGCAAACAAAAATACCACACAATACATAATGTCACATCGCAGACTTAATCGCTAATCCCTTCCCCACATCACGCTTGGTCACCTCGACATCGCCACCTGTATGGCGGCGATGAAGAAGTCGGCGATGGAGAGCCTCGTCCCCTCCTTGCCCTCCGCCGCAGCCACCGCGAACTTCTCCGGCACGTGCTGTCGCAGCAGACACCAGGCGCATGAGCTAGTCTCAAGCAACACGACGATGTCGCCGCCGGCAGAAAGCGCACCTGTGGTGGGAGAGGTGGGACCAGTCGGCTCGGCTAGGGTTCGATTCGTCGGGGGATTTGGCCTCCTGCGGAGTCCTCGTGGGCGCAGAACGCACCGGCTGTTGCCGTCTGAGACAGCACCGAGCGGGATGGGGAAGTGAGAGAGAATCCCCCTAAACTAGCGAAGATGATGGGGGAGAAAATTGACGTTTTACCATTATTAATATGTGGACTCACACTTTTACCACCCATTCTATGACGCTCGCCAAAATACCACTCATCTCGGGCGCACTTTGCACATTTACCATTTCCGAGACTTTACGCATTTTTGAACTTTTTTTAACGTTTTTCTCGAGTGAATATCCGGTTTTGCCCCTGGGCCACGTTAGAAGAACCGAAGAAGGACTTGGTCCGCTCGAACCACTTACTTGCTTTCTCTCGCTCGCGGTGGGCGATAAAGGATCGAGCGGCGGCGATCGCATCGCTTCGGGTTTGCACTCCATGTGAGCCCTCGTGGAGAAGTATGAAAGGTTAGATTTTGCTCGATGTTGCTCGATTTATAACCCATTTGTATTCTGGTCTTTGATATGTTGTGGTTTTTGTGTGGTATGAAACCCTAGATGTGTGACTTGCGTGGATTCATGTGGAAGACAAGTAAGGAAAAGGTTAGATTTTGCTCGATGTTGCTCGATTTATAACCCATTTGTATTCTGGTCTTTGATATGTTGTGGTTTTTGTGTGGTATGAAACCCTAGATATGTGACTTGCGTGGATTCAAGTAAACTTGTCAAGAGATGGAGAACAATTTTTCGTGGTAAACATTTTTTGTAAAGCTTTGTTTGCATTCCATGGTTGATATGAATTTAAACTATGTATGGCAATTTCCCTGTTTATGTAGAGCTCATAGCTTAGATACTGGGATAGATGGTTGGATGGATAATATACATGATTGTGCAACCAATATACATGGTTGTTCGTGAGCATATTGACGGGAGTCAATCAGATATTGAGCAACAAGATGATGAAGGAGGATAGAAACAATGGATGAGGACACTTTATTTGAACTGCTGGCTTGAGGGGTGAACAGGACTGTGTGCCAAAGAAAGGAACTGCCTCCAAACCAACCATTTATATGCATGGGTCCAAATTTGTTTCATGAAAATGAAGATGCAAATTTATGCATGTTGGTGACGACACTCAAGAAGAATGTTTCTTGTATGACAAAGATAATCCTAAGATGGATGTTGGCACTATGTACCCTCTATGAAGGATTTTAGAGATGCTATAAAAATGTATGCAATAAATGAGGAATTTGAGCCGGGCACTAGTCACTCGATAAAAGTAGATTTAGGGTTTTGTCTTGGAGCCGTGTGTAATTGGGAACTTGTCGCTTATAGGAGAAAAGATATGAGAACTGCTAGGTACTAACTTTGTCTAACCCATGTTTGTTTTTGTATTTATGCACGCTTATATTTTTTGTGTTCTATCTGCAATTTAGTAACAAGTGCAAATTATTTGCAGTGTCACCACAAGAATGAGCACACTTGCACATCTAGTAGCAAAGTTGCAAATCAAAAATTGTACACAAGGATGGGTAGTCGCCAGGCAATTCCAATCTCGAGGAATGAACCTAAGCTTGGCACTACAGAGAGTGCATAAGAGGTTACAAGATAAGTACAAAGTTACCATCATTTATGATGTAGTTTGGAGGGACATCGTAAAGCTCTTAATGAAATGTATGGAACCCGGGACCAAAGTTTTGGCATGTTGTATAGGTGGAAGGCAAAGGTACTTAAGAGGTGTCCCGGTAGTATAGTAGAAATTGACACCATTGTTGTAGAAGATAGAGTGTATTTTCAGAGATTCTTTCAGGCACTAAAGCCTTGCATTGATGGCTTTATTAGTGGATGTAGGCCTTACATTAGTGTAGACTCAACCGCCTCAATGGTAGATGGAATGGACACCTAGCAAATGCTGAATCGCCTAGATGGAAATAATTGGATGTATCCTTTAGCATATGGATTCTTTGATAGTGAGATCAAGATAATCTGGTCTCGTGGATGACCCACTTAGTAAGGCAAGAGGTGAACTTTCGAGTGCTTGCTATTTGCACAGATGCCTGTAGAAGGCTTGGAGAATGTGTGGGACTAGTTTTTCCACATGTAGAGAAGAGGGAGTGCTTGTGCACCTAATGAATAATTTTATTAAGAGGTACACAAGGATTGGATGTGGAGAGATGTACCCAATGCTAGGGCATACAGAAGGAAGTCTTTGATAACATATGGCTGCAATTGTAGCCCAATGCGATGATGTGTTATCAGACTTGGAGAAGCACCATAGTCATAAGTGGATGAGATGCAACTTTAATGTAGACATCAAATGTGACTACGTTAATAATAATTTAGTCAATGTTTCAACAATTGGATTAAGGACTACAAAGACCTACCAGAGATCAACTTGCGACAAGATTAGGGAAATGATCATGGTGCTCGGGGAAAAGAGGAGGAGGATAGGGAAAGGCTAATCGAAAAATATTGCCGCTCTGTTATTGTGCAACTCACTAGTAGGACTAGAGGGTTAGGACACATTAGAGTTGTCAAGTCCGCCATCACTCACGAGGTTTGGGATAATGGCACACAACAAGAGAGGCATATAGTTAAACCGCCATGAATGATCAGACATGCTTAGAGTGGCAAGACACCGAAGCCATGTGCTCATGCCTTGGCACTTCTAACTAGTAACAAGGCCTACAAGATAGAAGATTTTATGCATGATTATTACTCAATCCAAAGGTTCCAACAAGATATGCATCTCTTATTGAGCCTTTGACAGATAAATCTCAATGGCCACATGTTGATTTAGCGGCAGAGATTGCTGCACCATTGGTCGAAGAATGCTAGCAGCAAGAGGAAGCTCGTAATCAAAGGTATTCTTGAAGGTGGCAAAGAAGTCCAATGGTAGTGCTAACAAGTCTAACATTGAGAAAAATCGCTGCCAAGAGAACTCGTGAAATGCCAAAGGTGTTGAGAATTGGGTCATAGGCAATCTAGCTATAAGTGTTCCATGAATGGCACTAAAAGAGGAAGAGGAAGCCCAGAGCTAGAAGGTTTTAGGTGCAAATCACTGCAATGCAGTAATCAAGTTCACCTCCGTTGTATCAAGGTAAAAATAGTATCGATGCCATTTTTCTGTTGTATTAGATGTTCTTCACTTCATATGACAATTTCTCTATTATATTTTCATTTTAGCCGTAAGGGTCGGGTCAAGAAAGCTGGTAAGAAGCCGGGCCAACTCGCTGCTATTATCATCGCCGAACCAAGCTCACCTCCCGCCAGCATCGAACCAAGTTCACCGCCGCTGCTAATCGAACCAAGCTCACCGCCGCTAGTGCTGCTCCAAGCTCAATTATACCTGCCATTGTCGCCCAAACTCAATTATACCGCCGCTGCCATCGCCCAATTTCAATTATACCGCGCCGCTTCAAGCTCAAGTATACCGCCGCTATTACGCCAAAAAACAGAAGAAGTCGGCTACAAAGAAGAAGATCACTACAAGAAAAAAGAAGCGATTTGTCTTTTGTAATGGCAAACATATGCCTTTTCTTTTGTAATGGCAAACATATGCCTTTTCTATTGACATGGAGATGCTTTGATGTCGAGAGTTTGTGACCAAATGACTTTTGTTAATATTGGTACTAGATTGTGCATGATTTTCGCTTGATCGGCCTCGAACTCGCCAAGCACATATTCTCAAGAAACGATCAAGAAATGTATCAAGAAATGTATTCTCAAGAAATGTATCGCTGCCATCGCCTTTCGTGAGGAGATCTGCCATTTGCCTCTTTGGTGATAGGTTTTCCTTGCCTTTCTTTAGTATGATTAGAGGAATGATAAATCTAAAGACCAAGTGTTGCATATTCTAAAAATTACGTTTTTTAAATGCCATTCCATTTTACCTCTTTCTGTATGTGTTTGGATGCTCACTTGATGTGAGTGTCTAGGGTAAAGTGCATTGTTTCTCTAGTGTGAAATGTATGCCTCTTTTCACTGAGGTTGCATACATTCTCTTTTTTGTTGCATACATTCTCTTTTTTTTTTTGTAATGGCAAACACAACTTGCTATATCCCTTGTTCCTGAAAAGCTCAAGGGAGTATGTATTATGCACAACTTGTCGTGTCAGCTTTGTATCTTGATGGACCATTGGTTAGTTTTTGTTAGGACTTAGGAAGATCTCGAGATGGTGTTAGTGTGTGGCTTTGTATCTCAATTGTCACCGGTGTCAGCTTGTATCTCAATTGACAGCTCGCATTTTAAACTAAAGAAGATCTCGAGATGGAACCAGCCTCATTTTAACATACCCGATACATAACAATGCTTAGAAGGAAGTTCAAAAGTAAATTAAATAATCACCTCCATAGACATCTCGAATGAGAATGAATGCCCGAACAACATTAGACATGTTGTATTTCGAAAACAGATTTCCGTGATTTAAATACCTTGATTGAATATTCAACTCCAAGCATGCACATGAAATTTTTCCAGCAGAAATTAATTCATACGCCACAAATCAATTCATGCTCACTGCATGTTTACTTCAAGAACATGGGCTAATTGCCTAGTTTCGTTTTGCAAATGTTTCAGGTGCATGCCTTGAACAAAACCAAGTTGTTCAACATATTGATCATGCCACTTCACTTATCAAACAATAAGTACACTAACAACAGCCAGAACAACATATTGATCATGCCACTTCACTTATCAAACAAAACCAAGTTGTTCAACATATTGACCAAGCCATACTTATCAAACAATAATATTTCGCTCATTTCATTCCATACAAGGATGCCATTTCACTTCAAAGCCACCAAAGATAACATACACACACCCCAATAGTACACTAACAATGTACCATAACAACTAAAAATTTTCTATTTCGATGATCTTATCTAACGCTTCCATTGATTTCTTTGATTTGTCATCTCCATCTTCACTACAAACCCTTGCACTTCTAAAGTGCCCTTGTATAATTCATTGTCCATGCCCCGCCCGCACAAAAAGTTCAACATATTGATCATGCCACATGAAGAACTCAGATTTCCCAGAATCTGTAAACTCACAACAACAAATGCGGTTGGCTCGCCACTGCACGTAAACCCTAATCAATCGATGCAATTGAACATAACCGACATAAAAACTCACATATTTCTATTCAACACACACTTGAAGAAGACCCTACCCGAGTACATCCTTGTCCTCGCAGTCACTCAATCACATCGGCATCAAGACTTAGGGCATGGCACCAATGGCAGCCGCTGACGCGTCTGGATCTCAACACGCCTTTCCAAATGAATCTGCATGAGTAGGGTGCAAACGGATCGGATACTTGACGATTTCGCTCATTCCATATCCTATTCCAAATTTTTTCTGATATAGAATCGATACTTTGACAAAGGCCGGATTCGAATACAAATACGGATTACTTTGTCGCGAATACGGAGCTTAATATAGATCGCTCCTTGATACACGGTTAGTCTCGCCATTTAATAGTTAGTCTGTAATGCGTGAAAGCGAAACCATATATGTCGCGATATTAAATACACTAAACTTTACTAGAACCTTGAGACATATAAGTGTTTCAAATTCAATAATAGTTGCCTTCCCTATATAAGAATAATATGCGTACCAAGTATAATTCCAATCAACATATGAACTTATATGATGTAGAATGTTTCGCTTATCGGATCATATCGGATATCTATTACACTCATTTACACCGATATTTTTCGGATATCTCGGATATGCGGTATGGATCGGATACGGATCGGATACTTCTCTTCCCATATCTTACCCCATATTTTTTTCGGATAGGCAGATTCGAATTCGGATCGAATCCGGATATAACCGGATATCATTTTTTCGGATTCGAATCGGATTTTAAACGAATTCGGCCTTCGGCCTCGGCCGAATTATCCGTCTCGCTTGCACCCTAGCGCTGAGAGGGCGCCTTTGAGAAGCTACCACGCCGACATGGTTGCTTACTTCTCTCCACAGGCTCACCACGGTGGACCGCCGCCGCGGTCGCCGCCTTCTCCTCCGCAGGGCTCATGAGAACGAGAGCAAAGTTGAGCTGCACAAGTGGAGGGGAGAAGAAGTGGTCCAGGCAAAACCGATATTCACCGACAAAACCTTAGAAAAAACTCTAAAATGCGCGAAATCCCGTGAATGGCAAATGTGCAAAGTGCACCGAGATGAGTAGTATTTTGGCGAAGCGTTATAGAATGGGTGGTAAAAGTGCGAGTCCACATATTAATAATGGTAAAACGTCAATTTTCTCGAGATGGGAAAGTCATGGAGAAGAAATTTCTCAATACTGTGCTCTCGCGCTTTCATCTATACTAATATATAAATTAGCAAGCAGGCGGTCCGTCGTTTCTTCCTAGCCTCCCTCCCGGCCATATCCTCAATAATGGCAAGCATCATTATAGCTAATTATTCTTTCTTGATTTACACCACCATATCTCTCTAAATATGGTCGATTATTATAGCAAAATCCCGATTATTGCCGGCAATTAATAGCCGCCAATCGCTTTTGTATTCATTCAAGATCTCCCATGTCGTGCCGCCGCGCGTAATGAACTCGATTTAACCGATTAATAAGTGACGAACCGACGATATGGCCATGTGGTGCAGAGGCCGAGCGCCGTAGTAGTCGAGTAATCGCGCCATAAGGACACCAGAGCGCGACGCCCACAAAGTGCCGGACCTAGCGCGCCAATTGACGTGAACAAAGCGCGGCGACGCCGGCGGTTGTTCGGCGACACCGGACGCCGTCGCGCGAGAGAGTCATTGGCATACCCTTGAGATAAACGGTTGATTCAAATTAACGCCGCGCGAGAGAGAACGACGCGCGACGCATGGCGTGGAGGGCGCCGGCGCCGATGTTTCTCGTTCACCTTCATGGGCTCCAAGATCATGGTCGGTGAAGCTGATGGCTAAGCACGCCGAGACATGGAGACGAGTAGGTCTGCAAAGGCGAGAGGGTCATCTAAGAAGAGTAGAGAACCGCTTGCCAAGAACGGACCACCACCGGCGGAGAAGAGTACGCATCGAGGGCGGTGGCGATCCAAGACGCGAAGGTGCAAAGGTCGGTGGCGGCGGCGGTCTCTTTTCTCCGAGGCGATCGACCATACAGTCATGGTATGCGCGACGGCTGGCGGCGAGGGATACGGATCCACAATTTTATGCCATGCATGGCAAGAGGAAGAGGAACGCGATCCGTAATATAAATTGCAAAAAGAGATAAAAATGATTGATTGATTTTTGAGATTGGTAATACATATTGCTACGTATAATATATTTGGTTTTAATTCGTACCGAAGAAAAAAGTATAAAAACTTTTGTAATTGAGAGAAATAAATATTTGATTTTGTAGCATAATTTTTTTTATTGCTTGATCTTTATGTTTTGTTATCAATTTTATTTTTCGTAGTAACCTACGGCATTGATCTAGTTTTCACATATAGAGAAGAGGATAGGGAAGCTGTTAGAGAAGCCCTTACGGCGGATGGAATCTCCGGCCTCTCGGCCGCTCCACGTCAGCCTGCCCGCCGTCTCGACCAATCGCGGAGCTCCTCCTCGCATCGCCATCCGTTTCGCCCCGGCGCCGCATCTGCAGCTCCGCGTGCCCCGTACGACGGCATGGAATTGGCCCTGCCGGAGCCTTCGAGGTCCTCCCGTCCCTTCCCACTCGGGCGCCGCCGCCGCCGCCCGAAAATCTCGACGAGGCGCTCGCCTTCTCCCTCCCTCCCGCTTGCCTTCGCCCGGCCGCGCCGCCTCCACCGCTCCTCCCCGCACGCTCGCCCTCGCCTTCCTACTCCCTCCCCCTGCCATCTCCGCCGCTCCTTCTCAGCTTACAGGGCCAAGAGATCGGGCCTCGGCCGCCCGACGGAACCCTCGGACGCGGGTGGGGCAGTACGAGCTCGGCAAGACAATCGGGGACGGCAGCTTCGCCACGGTCAACCTCTCCTGCGACACCTGCACCGGCGGTGTCTTCGCCATCAAGGTGCTCGACCACAGCCACGTCCTCCGCCACAAGATGGTCGAGCAGGTCGCCTCCTCCGCCTCCCCCATCCATCTCCACTGTTCCTTCCTTGGAAATCGAATCTTTTTTCTGCAGGATTTTTTTTTTGTTTGAGGGCAAACATTTTCTGAGACCTCTAATCGGTGCCTCCATCGCGGCCTCACCCAGATCATAGCTCGCCTGGAATGCTCCGCCATAGTTGATCCACGATCCTACACCGAAGGTTTAGATGTGATGGGGTTCTTGGAGGTATGGTGGAGCTTTAAGGTGTCCAGATGAGGTTGGATTCCATCCCTCGGGTTCGCCCCTATTAGATCCTCCTTATTTCCCTTTTCTTTTCAGTTCCTTCCCCTTTGTGGTCTATATTTTCCCATTCGTTCTGCGATTGTTATTTCTGATATTGTTCTTGCCTGAAATCCTCGTTGTTGGGGAGGTAATGCTTGTTGTTTGAACTGGAGAAGAAATGTGAGATATAACTTTTTGCATTACTGAGTAGTAAAAAAATGGTTTGAGTTTTGACTGATGGGGTATTGTTCTGCAGGTATCCAGAGTTCTTTTCTGGTTTTCTAAGATGTTCTAAGATGGGGTATTTGTTGGAGTCCTTCCATTTTGTATGATGTGGCCTATGAGGTGATCCATGTGGAAATTAACCGTCTACGTAACTGTGAAGTGGAACTGTAAGTATTTGTTATCCAATTTCAGTGATTTGCATAGACATTAGTCGAATTGACGTGGTCGTGGTGACTTGCATACAGTAAGGTGAAATGTCAGCTGGACTCTTCTAGTTGATCTGTGCAAATGTTGTTCACATGCTTATGTCACGTTTGATCCAAGCGTAATATCAGATGTTTATGCAATAACATCACTTGTTATTTTTCTGGAGATTGTTTTCAGAATTTTACGAATGTTTTTGAATTTTCTGATCTGTTTTTGGATTTTTGGCATTTTGAATTTTCTAGACCTTTTTTATTCAAATTTTCTGGACAGTTTATTAAAAATTTCTGATATTTTTCAAATTATCTAGTCTGATTCGGATTTTACCAAATTTTTATGCTGTTTCTATAATTTTCTGTATTCTTTTTTTTGCATTCAGATTTTTTAATATATGCAATCCCTACCGGTCCATCCATTCCCCCAAGCATATCAAGGGATTAAATCCAAGGTGGGACCCCCCAAATAAAAAAACAATTGTTTCCACTATGGACTATGGATGGATAGATTTCCCCACTAGCCAAACAAGGCCTAATGAATAACACAAATATTTTGAACGGATCAAATGAACCACAGAAGCAAATTAACTGAATAAGAGTATGTCTGGCATTGTGGTGACCTTCAAAAGGTGTTATTTTGCTTTATTTTTTGATATATTATGTATTTGCCAAGTGCCAACCTCTATGGTTTGGGCACCGAATCAACACAAAAAAAAAAATCCTATTACCAGGCACCGTATCTGTGATCCAAAATTTCCTGATAAGTTGTCCTCGGTTTTCTTTTTATAAAACTACTTGCTAAAAGTAAACAGAAACACCATATCTCCAAAGCCATATCAGTGTAGAGTTTCCTCACATTCTGCACTCATGATATCATATATTCATTTCTTATGCCCTGGCGTCATGGTTCCTGGTTGCCTTTGTGGCCTAATATCAAATATTGATTTTGTTTCTTCAATTTCTCACTCTGATATTGTTCATTATGTTTTAAAATGATATGGCTCATAATATTCTGTTTGATTTGTTGCTGCAGAATATTATCAACAATGGAAAGAGAGGGAGTGCAGAATATTAAGTTGTTTAGGTGAGTCTACTCCATGGTGTGAGATGAAATATCCTGCTTCTGCTTGGAGGCTACTGCCAAAGTTGTGATGCTTAATGCTTCGTTACTTAAATTTACAATAGTTAAAATAGACTTGGCAAGATTTTCTGTAGAGAACAAGGGAAAAAAAAGGCAATCAAGTGAACTGCTACAGCCAGCATATATAGAAGGTTATACAGGTAAAACAAGAAACGCGTGGTGAAACTTAAGGTGTGTTTGGCAGAGATTTAGCTAGTGAAGCTGAAAATTTTAGCTTCATCAGATTTGTGAAGCTGAAGCTGTGAGTACATTAAGAGTGTTTAGATAGATTATCTTGTTTACATTTTAGATCAAAAATATAAATTTAATTCACTTTATTTTAGCCTACAAGTTTCAGATTTCAGGTGAAGCTGGAATCTGGAGATCTACCAAACAGGCCCTTAAGCAACTCCATTGCAATCCTACAATTTGTTTCTAATCTCTCTCTGGCATCCATACACGAGAAATTATTATATTTCTTTTGGCAGAGCGAAACTTAATTTCTTTTGATAAAGGTGTGAATACACAGTCAGGTAGCAAAAAAACTGCTCACGAATTTGCATTATGTGATATGCAGCAAGCCAATCAATTCCATTGCATCTGGTCAACTTGGAGCCCCTTTTACGTCCTCAGAATGTTCAGTAGATTATATTCCTAGCATGGCTCCTGTTTTGCCTGTCGATTCCCTTCTGAATGTCTAGATCAACCATCAAGGGCAATCATGCAATCGAAAATGAGAAATCTCTAGTAAACAGAAAGTGCAAGATCCATGACTTTCATATGGAGTCAGATTTATGAGTACGTCAATCAGCATAGATCAGCCTGCATTGTGGCGTATCCTAAGACTGGGGCGACAATATCTCATAACGAACAATTACCCGAATGTATTTCCTAAATTTATCTGCTGAATGCATGTTTTGTTCAATGAAATCTCATATTGACTGGAATGTAAGGTTTCAAATTTATTTCCCGAATGTATGGTTTGTTTAACTTGTAGCATTTGTCAGGAATACAAAGGTTGTGGCAAGTTTGAGAAAGCTGGACCCCAAAATATGCGTTTGTTGTTTGTAGTTATTATACCTGCATTAAGAGTGCATAAACCTTGGCCATATCTCCTTCAGTGTCCTCCGTAAAATTTAGGTGAAAGGAGGTTCCACCGTGGAAGATGTGTTTGCTGAGATCGACAAACAGTTGGCTTCTAGCCTCGATAAGAAAACAGAAATGGCGGCTAGCGATTTGTGTTGCCGTAGACGAATGTTAGAAATCCATCCATCCATCCATCCATCATGCACGGATGTAAATGTGTCACTGTTGTGCTGTAAACATACCGATCTCCAATGAAGAAATGGTTGGGAGGGTATCGTTTTATGGCCCGAATGAAAGGGTTGTTAAGTGTTACAACAAGGGTAGTAAGACCTATTTATCTCCAATCTTCATCTTTATAATTCTTGGAGCCACCTAGCCAAGCGCTTTTCTCATTTTTTGTTAGAATTTATGGGCCTAGCCCATTTATTGAATTCGATAAATCCCAATACCTATGTTTAATGCTATGAGAGTTTTGTCCTATATGGGAATATGAAAGGATTCTTGACCAACTTAAATAGACTGGACACGTGTCCATCTGTTGTGAGGTTGGAAAAGGGCGAAGGCTGTGCCACACGCGCCCTTGTCGAGCCGTGGCGAGGCAAGGCGTGGCGTGTGTGTGTGCGTGTGACGTGATCGTGCACGGGTGCAGGCCAGTCCGGACGTGATGTGCTGCACAGATACGGGTCTCTTTTACCATTCAAGACTATTCTCATTTAGTCGTTTTATGACCAGTAACTGACATGGTTGATGGCTGGTTCATAAACAATGTTTTGATGGCATGGTTAATTACGTCCGTTACCAGTGCTTAATGGCAGGGGTTACTGGTGTCTTGATGGTGTCCTCCAGGCGCCTATATAAGAAAGCCCCTACCTCTTGAGTCCTTGCACCACACACCTCAAGCTCTCTCTCTTCCATCTCTCATTATCAAGCTCTCTGATCTCCGCTCTCGGATTCATGCGAGCACGGGGGTTTTGGGAGAGCGGCCTCCGGCCCCATCTGCGTGAGATCCTGCTCGGGATACGCCAGCGATAAGGTTTTTGGGGCGATTTTACGCTGATCGCGACTGCTCGGGTTCATCTACTCGTCTACTTCCTGGTGGCCGATCGAGAGACTGCACTGCGAACATCTTCCTGCATCAACGTTCGATCGACTACACCGAACAACTACGATCATGACAACTAATCAGCAGAAAAGCACCACCAGTGTCACCGGCACTGGTCATGCTGCAGGGTATAAATTCATATACTCTGTTGTGTTATTTTTATGGTTTTCGTGATCGCTTTGCATATGCGATGAATATGCTAGCTACGCTTATGTTAATAATCGCATGTTCAAGATGTATTTCAAGATTGTTTGGTTTAGCAATATGGTCACTCATTTTGTCATGTTATATAAACTCGGATTAAAATTAATCGAAATGTGCCTAATTTCCCAACAATCCAAAAACCTTATGTTAGGAACTTTTCAGTCACTGGCTTTGCTGCTGCGCTAAAGCCCAACGTGTTTGATGGATCAAATTATAAACGTTGGCGTGCCAAGATGTTTCTGTGGTTGATAGCCATGAACGTGATTCACGTTGCACAAGGCAAGCCTGAGGCAGGGCTCTCTGATGAACAAGAGAGAGTTTTTGCGGCTGTCGATAATTTGTTCAGAGGCGCAGTGATTAGCGTTCTAGGCGAAAACCTGGTGGATGTGTACATGATTCTGCCTACGGGAAAAGAAATGTGGGATGCCCTTGACGCTAAGTTTAGGGTTTTGGACGCAGGCAACGAGCTGTACGTCATGGAGCAGTTTCATGACTACAGAATGGTTGATGATCGCTCTATAGTCGAATAGGCTCATGAGATTCAGTCGCTTGCGAAAGAACTTGAGAATTTTCCTTGTGTGTTACCTGACAAGTTTGTGGCGGGATGCATTATTGCTAAGTTGCCATAGTCTTAGAGGAATTTTGCCACTACTCTAAAACATAAGAGACAAGAGTTCAGTGTCGCTGATCTCATCGGGTCTCTAGATGTTGAGGAGAAGGCGAGGGCAAAAGACACTAAGGCAAAAGGGCTTGATGGAAGTTCTAGTGCCAATTTAGTGTAAGAGAAACTTTCGGCCCGCAAGAAAAACAAAAACAAGTTCGGTGATAAAAATAAAGCCATTCAAACTACTAGCTTTAAGAAGAAGAAGAATTGAGGAAAGGAGATCTTTGTTTATGCAAGTCTAGCCATTGGGCTAAGGATTGCACCGAGCGCAAAGATAAGCGAAAAAGTCCGCCAACGTTGTTATTGGCACATCAAGAGGAACAACGGGTATGTAACAAAGACCTCATCGTTCTATCAAGATGTCACTCACTGACGGTGGGTTGACACCGGCCAATATACATGTGTGTCGACAAGTCTTTGTTTTCTTCTTACCAAGTCACAAGGACTTCCTCGGTCAAGGTTGTGCGATCGAGAACGTACAACATGTACCCGCGATAAATAAAAACCTTGTCAAGGATCTCTTTTGTGTAGAGATGGTTATAAGCTAGTATTTGAGTCCAATAAATGTGTTGTATCCGTGTTTGGATCCTTTATTGGTAAAGGCTATGAGAGTGGAGGCTTGTTCCGCTTATCTCGTGATGACTTGTGCAACAATGTGGTGAATCATGTATGTAATGATGAATCTAATATATGGCATTCACGACTTTGTCATATTAATCTTGGTTGCATGACGCGCTTAGCCAAGATGAGTTTAATCCCAAATTCACCCAGTCAAAGGTTCTAAGTGCCAAGTATGTGTTCAATCGGCAACCCGCAAGCCTCACAAGGCATCAGAGGCGAGGAACTTGGCACCATTAGAACTAGTTTATTCCGATTTGTGCGAGATGAACGGAGAGTTGACAAAGGGTGGTAAGAGGTATTTTATGACTTTGATAGATGATTCTACTAGATACTGCTATGTGTACTTACTAAAGTCTAAAGATGAGGCACTTCACTATTTTAAGATCTATAAAGTCAAGTGAAAACCAACTTGAGAGAAAGATTAGCGACTTAGGTCCGATCGTGGTGGAGAGTATTTTTCAAATGAGTTCGATTTATTCTGCGAGAACATGGTATAATCCATGAGAGGACGCTCTCCCTATTCACCTCTACCAAATGGGGTTGCCGAAAGAAAGAACCGCACTCTAACCGAGATGGTCAATGCCATGTTAGAAACAATGGACTTTCCAAGGAATGGTGGGGCGAGGCTATATTGATCGTGTCATGTCCTAAACAGGTTCCTACAAAGAATAAAGAGATAACACCATTCGAGGAATGGGAAAAGAAAAGACTAAACCTCTCTTACTTACGAACTTGGGGTTGTTTGGCTAAGGTCAATGTGCCAATCTCAAAGAAGCGTAAGCTTAGACCTAAAACCGTGGATTGTGTATTTATTGGTTATGCTTTTCACAGCGTTGGGTATAGATTCTTAATAGTGAAATCTGGAATACCTGATATGCATGAAGGTACGATAATGGAGTCCAGAGATGTCACATTCTTTGAGGACATATTTCCAATGAGAGAAACTTCTAGCACATCTAGCCAAGAACCTATCTTCTTTCCAGAGCCTACCACTCCTTTAATACACACTGAACCTTCACTTGAAGAGAATCCAATAGATGAAGACGATGAAGCAACTCACAAGAGTAAGAGACAAAGGACTGCAAAGTCTTTTGGTGATGATTTCATTGTATATCTAGTGGATGATACTCCAAGAACCATTTCTGAGGCATATTCATCTCAGGATGCTGACTATTGGAAGGAAGCAGTCCGGAGTGAGATGGATTCTATCATGAGTAATGAAACTTGGGAGATTGTTGATCGTCCTTATGGGTGCAAACCTGTAGGATGCAAGTTGGTGTTCAAGAAAAAGCTTAGGCCTGATGGTACGATTGAAAAGTACATGACAAGGCTTGTGGCCAAGGGTTATACCCAGAAAGAAGATGAAGATTTCTTTGATACTTACTCACTGTTGCCAGACTGACTACTATCCGAGTACTACTATCATTGGCTGCCTCTCACGGTCTGCTTGTCCATCAAATGGACGTTAAGACGGCTTTCCTTAATGGAGAGTTGGAGGAGGAAATCTACATGGAACAGCCAAATGGATTTGTGGTAAGTGGACATGAAGGAAAGGTGTGTAAGCTATTAAAATCTCTGATGGCTCAAACAAGCACCTAGCGTTGGCATGAGAAGTTCGATAGAACTTTGACTTCGCTGGTTTTGTTGTGAATGAAGTCGATAAGTGTGTATTACCGCTATGGTAGGGGAGAGGGAGTGATCTTGTGTTTGTATGTCGATGACATATCGATCTTTGGGACCGACCTTAATGTGATTAAAGAGGTCAAGGATTTTTGTCCGAAAACTTTGAAATGAAAGATTTGGGAGAAGCGGATGTCATCTTAAACATTAAGTTGTTACGAGGAGATGATGGTGGGGTTACACTCGTGCAGTCCCACTATGTGGAAAAGGTCTTGAGTCGCTTTGGATTTAGTGACTGCAAACCTGCTCCAACACCGTATGATTCTAGTGTGCTATTACGAAAGAATCAAAGTATAGCAAAGGATCAACTGAGATATTCCCAAATCATTGGCTCGTTGATGTATTTAGCTAGTGCTACGAGGCCAGATATCTCGTTTGCTGTGAGCAAACTGAGTCGGTTTGTTTCAACTCCCGGAGATGATCACTGGCGTGCTCTGGAAAGAGTGATGCGCTATCTAAAAGGGACAGCTAGCTATGGCATTCACTATACCGGGTACCCAAGGGTACTAGAGGGTTATAGCGATTCAAACTGGATATCTGATGCTGATGAGATAAAAGCCACAAGTGGATATGTGTTTACTTTGGGAGGTGGCTGCTTTCTCGAAGTCTTGCAAGCGCACCATCTTAACGAGGTCAACTATGGAAGCGTAACTCACAAAGATTAGATATCGCCATCGTTGAAGCCGATTGGCTGCGTGAGCTTGTGATGGACTTGCCGATTGTTGAAAAACCAGTAACTGCTATTCTTTTGAACTGTGACAATCAAACTGTAATTGCCAAGGTCAACAGTTCTAAGGATAACATGAAGTCATCAAGACACGTCAAGAGGCGGTTGAAATCATCAGAAGATGAAAACCTTGAGTAATAACGTTGGACTATGTCGCATGACTAAAAACTCGCGATCCCTTTATTTAAAGGGCTATCACGGAATGTGATAGATGAAGCATCGAGGGAGATGGGCTTGAGACCCACTTGAGTCATGCCTTAGTGGTAACTTATCTTATGTGATCGGAGATCCCGTGAAGTAGGGTGGCGAAACAAGCTATTGGCTAGCTGAGAGGAGAGTACTTTTGTACACAGCCCACTCCGTTGGAGATGCATTACTCTCCTAATCAGTATGGCAGGTTGGTTATACCTTAATGTGTTCCGAGTGGCTTGAATAAGCAGAGATGTTGTCCTCACAGACATCTTATGAGGAATACACCTATATGAGCCCGATCGCTAGTCACAGTCTATGAGATTGGGTGATCTCTAGAAAGCTCATGAAAGGCCACGAGTACGACTTATATGCTCCAAACCGAGGGGATGCATTTGGCACTTAGTATCAAGAAGGGCTTTGGTGAAACTTATTCGCACAAACTGTCAATTCAAGGCATAGTCCATTGGTCGAGTTGTGGATGAGCGTAACCTCTGTCCTAGGTGGATGTTCAACTTAAGGTCAGCTTCCATCAAACACCGGTATATCAAACAAAAAGGAACCGAGAGTATTTCACATATGCCTTGGAATTTGGTGGGGATTGTTAGAATTTATGGGCCTAGCCCATTTATTGAATTCAATAAATCCCAAGGCCTATGTTTAATGCTATGAGAGTTTTGTCCCATATGGGAATATGAAAGGATTCTTGACCAACTTAAATAGACTGGACACATGTCCATCTGTTGTGAGGTTGGAAAAGGGCGAAGGCTGTGCCACACGCGCGCGCTCGTCGAGCCGTGGCGAGGCAAGGTGTGGCGTGTGTGTGTGCGTGTGACGTGATCGTGCACGGGTGCAGGCCAGTCCGGACATGATGTGCTGCACGGATACGGGTCTCTTTTGCCATTCAAGACTATTCTCATTTAGTCGTTTTATGACCAATAATCGACATGGTCGATGGCTGGT
This sequence comes from Guadua angustifolia, assembly GCA_036346375.1. Classification (NCBI taxonomy): domain Eukaryota; kingdom Viridiplantae; phylum Streptophyta; class Magnoliopsida; order Poales; family Poaceae; genus Guadua; species Guadua angustifolia. The sequence goes on from CM070520.1 coordinate 4,772,311, forward strand.
TCATAAACAATGTTTTGATGGCATGGTTAATTACGTCCGTTACCGGTGCTTAATGGCAAGGGTTACTGGTGTCTTGATGGTGTCCTCCAGGCGCCTATATAAGAAAGCCCCTACCTCTTGAGTCCTTGCACCACACACCTCAAGCTCTCTCTCTCTCTCATTCCACTGTTGCTGCTGTTTCTCTGCATCTTCGTCCCGGCATTCTGCGAGCACAAGGGTTGCTGGGAGAGCAGGCCTTCGAAGCCCCGTCTGCGTGAGATCCTGCTCGGGATACGCCAGCGATAAGGTTTTTGGGGAGCGCATTTTCTGCGTGACTGCTCGGGTTCATCTACTGGCTGTTACACTACTCGTCTACTTCCTGGTGGCCGATCGAGAGACTGCACTGCGAACATCTTCTTGCATCAACGTTCGATCGACTACACCGAACAACTGCGATCATGACAACTGATCAGCAGAAAAGCACCACCAGTGTCACCGGCACTAGTCCTGCTGCATGGTATAAATTCATATACTCTGTTGTGTTATTTTTATGGTTTTCGAAGATCGCTTTGCATATGCGATGAATATGCTAGCTATCGCTTATGTTAAGTACTACATGTTCAAGTATGTATTTCAAGATCGCTTGGTTTAGCAATATGGTCACTCATTTTGTCATGTTATATAAACTCTGGATTAAAATTAATCAAAAAGTGCCTAATTTCCCAACATTTTTATGGTTCTGGGAGAATCTAGAGCAAAACAGGACCTCAATTCAGGAGAGCTCAGATGGTGGGGGCTAGTTTGCAATTGGTGGTTTTTACGGTGGCGTAACCGTAAAGACTCAATTGTACACAAAACCCTCTTGCTAATTGCTATTCATTTTTACTTAATGTGCTCTCTCTTTCTGCGGTTGGTTAATATACTAACTCTTAAAGCGGGGAGGATTCGGAAGCAACCCACGCACCACGTCACTAGCTTTGCAGAAAAATCCGCTAAAAATTGGAAATTACGAACAGGTCCTTCCACGGTAAATTAAAAATCATAAACGGGTCCTTCTACCAGTTATTTTACAAAAAAGACCCCATAGTTCGGTTCTTTCAGCCTGGGAGTTTTTTAAAAAAAATTAAAATTGCGAATAGGTCCTTTCATCGGTTATTTTGCGAAAAGGACCCCGTAGTTTCACAGATTCGCCGCAGGACGCCGGTTCTTTAAGCCCGGAAGATTTAAAAAATTTTGGAATCACGAGCAGGTCCTTCCACCGATTGTTTTGTGAAAAAACGTCAGTTCTTTCAACCCAAAAGATTTAAAATTTTTTGAAATCGTAAATAGGTCCTTCCGCCGGTTATTTTGAAAAAAGGCCTGTAGTTTCGCAAATTCGATTTGCAAAAAACACGTGCCGGATTTTTCCCTCGCGGCGTGGCATCGCGCGAGTCCTTCGCCGGTTATTTTGCCAAAAAAAATGCCGTTCTTTCGACTCGGAAGATTTAAAAAAATTTTAGATTGTAAATACGTCCTTCCGCCGATTATTCTGAAAAAAAAGACCCGTAGTTTAGTAAATTCAATTTACAAAAAATTCGGGCCAAATTTTTTCTCGCGTTCAGCTTTTATGGTGTTACGTTACTGATTGCTATAAACACAGCTAACGTCAACGACGCGTTCTAGCGCGCTAGTATATCTAGTATTACATCTATTATAAGCGGGATAATTGGAGCTTGTTCGGTCTGTCCATGTGTCACCCCCTGCACATTAGCGAAAAAAACCCCTGTATTTCTTTGAATTACGGATAGGTCCCTATAGATTATGAATAGGTCCTTCGCGATTTTTTGTGAGGGGAAGATATTTTTTTCCGAATCGCGTTTGGGTCCCTCGCGTGCTGTTTTACAGAAAAAACCTCCCGTTAAATTCAAATCGCGAACAAGCCTTTTCTAATTTTTCAGGATAGCGGACAGGTCCAAAAACGTAACAAACATGCCCTTGCTCCTTACGCCTAGGTCCTTTCTCTGTTTTTCCCGGAAAAAATGTTTTCGTCACCAGAAATATATGTGCAGCTCTATCTCTAGACTTTTTTCCCAGCTCGATTTTCCATCTCGATCTCTGATATTTTTTAGAACATGTATTAACCCCTCTGTTTCTTCGAATTACGGATAGGTCCCTATAGATTACGAATAGGCCCTTCGCGATTTTTTGTGAGGGGAAGATATTTTTTTTGAATCGCGTTTGGGTCCCTCGCCGCTTTTTATATAAAAACCTCCGTTAAATTCAAATCACGAACAAGCCCTTTTCTAATTTTTCAGATAGCGGACAGGTCCAAAAACGTAACAAACAGGCCCTTGCTCCTTACGCCTAGGTCCTTTCTCTGTTTTACCCAGAAAAATATTTTCGTCACCAGAAATATATGTGCAGCTCTATCTCTAGACTTTTTTCCTAGCTCAGTTTTTCATCTCGATCTCTGATATTTTTTAGAACATGTATTATTACTCGGTGGACGCGTAGAGTGTTAGGCTCGACAAAAGAAGATTGTCATCTCTAATAATTTTTCGCCCTTTTTCCTCTAGACTATTTTCCCACCTCGGTGAAAGTGCATCTAGGCCCCTTAAGGATTTTGGTGATTAATGACAACAAGATTAAGTGACTAATGAGCTTTATGAGCATTATGAACAGATTATCGCGTTCCTGAGTGAGTCTTAAAGCAAAAAGAGCACCCTCAAAATTGAAGGAGAAAAAGGCAACTTTTAGACTCAATTATCGTGTATCAAGTTTATTTTATTTGAGTTTAAGGATTGCTGTACTATAAAGAGGGATATGACAAGAAATAGCTTTAGAATGACTTAATGTGCTCAATGATGAATCTTAGTCACAAAATGAGTCAACATGTCAAGTCTTATGGGCATTTTGTTCAGAATAGTTCGGAGTATCCGAATTTTGGTTCGGAATGTCCGAGCTGACCCCCTCTATTAGCCCATGCAAATTTATGTTCGGAATGTCCGAAATCATCTTCGGAGTATCCGAGTGCACCCCCTCGGTTAGGTCATGTGCTTTTATGTTCGGAGTGTCCGAAGATTTTTCGGACTATCCGAACGCTCGGAGTATCTGAAGTGTTTGGACTGTCCGAAGAAATGTTCAGACTGTCCGAACTAAGTCGCTCGGCTGCCTGAAATTCACTCTGTTAGGACTATCCGAACATAAGTTCAGACTATCCGAACAGACTCGGGCACAACTCAAAACGGCTAGTTTTTGAGTGGCTATAAAAGCCCCAAACTCTCACCTAACAGTACGAAGATTTTTTATTTCACTCATTTGCTGCCATCCCTCACCTCTAGAGCTCAAGCCCTCACTCCCTCTTGATCTCTTGATTTGTGAATCTTTGGAGGTTGAGTGAGTAGAGAGATTGAAAGATCTAGTGAATTTGATTCATTTTGAGCACTAAAATCATTCTCTCACGGATTTCTCGACACATCTATTACTTTTGGAGGTTGAGGACTCCTAGACGACTAGGAGTCGCCGGTGAGCTCCTAAACTTTGTGTGGGACACCGCCGGAGGTTTGTGAAGGTCGAATCCACCTCCGCAAGGGAAGGATTCAAAGAAGAAGTAGGTGAGTGCTTGGTGCAACACCTAGAGGATTAGGGTTGAAAGAGACCCCGGCTTGGTGCCGCCTCAACGGAGACGTAGGATCCCCTTAAGGATCCGAACTTCAGGTAAAAATCTTTGTGCAATTCGTTTTGCTTTTTGGATTACTTTGTTTTTCCCTTTTGTGGTTTCTTGAGATCTAGGGTTTCAAGTGGTGGTTTGCTATTGTGAAGAGTGTTGGTGAATACTCGACCATTGGAGGTATTCCAAACTCCTAAATTTCATTTGGTGCTAGTTTCACACTCTAGTTAGCTCAGATCCACATTCTAGGGTTTCTTGCGCTCAGAACAGTTCGGACTATCCGAAAGTTCACTCGGACTATCCGAACCACTCGGACAGTCCGAAGGAAATTTCGGACTATTCGAAGATATTGTTTCCGCTGTGAATTAATTTTTAAAAATCACCTATTCACCCCCCTCTAGGCGAAATCTCGATCCTTTCACTCGGTTTTCCAGCTCGGTCTCCAATATTTTCCAGATAATTCGTCGAAAGAGATATTTTTACAACTCTATCTCTCTATTTTTTCCCAGAACTTCGGTTTCGCTATTTTTCGGGTGAGAAATATGTGTGTACTATCTATTAAAGTCGAAGATTTCGAGCTCAACCAGCCCATCCACGATGTCGGCGCGGGCGAGGCCTCCGGAAATCCAAAAATCGCGTTTAGGTCCTTTCAGAAAATTGAAAATCGCGTTTAGGTCCTTTCTACGGTTATTTCAAAAAAATCCGTGAGTCCGTGTATATTCGCGAAAGCGTGTCCTCCATGGGTGCTTTATAAAATAAAAATTACATCCGCACCCTTCGATCGGTGGTTTTGCAAAAGAGCCCTATCGTTTCAGATATTCACGTCACGGGCCCTCCGCCTTTATTTTTCGTTTTCAAAAAAAGCTCCGTGGTTTGTATATTCACGGTTGGGTCCTACTTGGGTAGTTTTGCACAAACAAAAACATCCAGCCCTTCTACCGTAATTTTGCGTAAAGAGCCCTATAGTTTCGTGTATTCACAGATGGGTCCTCCGCTTTTATTTTTCCGCTTATGAAAAAAGCTCAGTAGTCTGTATATTCACGGTTGGGTCCTCCGGTGGGTAGTTTTGTAGGAACAAAAAAAATACATCCAAGCCCTTCTACCGGTAATTTTACATCTCCCATTATGGCATACACGTTTTTTTATTTGTTTCGTTATTGTTCCCATCTATTCGTATATGCCGGAATGCTTTCGCTAAATGTGTTTTAGAATCTAAACATACTATCAAAATTCAACCGGCGCAACGTAGTGCGCAGATCAACCTAGTACTATATATTAAGGTGGAGAAGATTGCCGGCCATTGAGGTGCTCCACATGTCTGTCTTTGCGATTAGGCCCTTCCGAAAATTAGAAATTGCGTTTAGGTCCATTCGACGGTTTTTAATAAAATAGACCCGAAAAAATATCAAAATTATGTTTAGGTCCTTCGGTGGTATACATTTAGATCCTCCTGTTGTTTTTTAGCAGAATGGACCCTGGGAAAAAAATTACTTTATGTCCCTCTACAGTTAAAACAAACACAGATTCGTTGAAGATTTATAGCAACCCATGGATTCGCTAAGTGGTCGTAACCGCGGTTTTCTCTAAAAAAAGCGCAAATTCGTCGAAGATTTATAGCAGCCCATAGATTCGCTAACGGGTCCTAACGACCTATTTTTTTAAAACAAATACGAAAACCGAAAATACGACCAAATTTCCTGAAATGAGTAAAAAAACAGCCATGGTTTTCTAAAAAAACGTAGATTTGTCAAAGGTTTATAGTAGCCCATAAATTCGCCGACAGGTGCTAGCCGCGGTTTTCTAAAAAAAACACAGATTTATCAAAGGTTTATAACAACCTATGGATTCGTCGACGGGTCCTATCGACTCATTTTTTTAAAAAAATACGAAAATAAAAAATACGACCAAATTTTTCATGTTGCATCGTCATGCGCGACGCAACGTAGCGTGTTATTCTAGCCAGTTGTGGTTTTCTAAAAAAACACAGATTCGTTGAAGATTTATAGTAGTCCATAGGTTCACCGACGGGTTCTAACACAAAAAAAAAAACAAACAAGATTACATTTATATCCCTCTTCGGTTTTATCCCAAAAATAAAAAACACTGATTTACTGATGATTTATAGCAGTCCATAGGTTCGCGGACGGGTCCTAGCGACCCTTTTTTTAAAAAAAAAGCAAGAAGATTGGAATTATGCAAAAAAACGAAAATACGTTTGTTTTCTCCCAAAATAGGAACCACATATTCACGGACCGTTTATAACAATCCATATATTCGTCGATGGGTCCTAGCGACCTATTGTTTTAAAAAGAAACACAATAAACCAGAATTACGCAAAAAAAACGCAAATATATTTAGGTCCCTCTACGTTTTTCTCTAAAAAAACCCCGATTCACCAATGGCTCTAGCAATCCAAAGATTCGTCGATAGCTTCTAGCAACCCATTTTTTTAAAAAAATAAGAAAAATCAAAATTACGCGGGAATTATGCAAAAGAAAAACCAAGAATACGTTTACATTTCTCTGCGTTTCTGTTTAAAAAAACACTGATTCACCAACGGCTTCTAACAATCCAAAGATTCGCTGACGGCTTTTAGCAAACCATTTAAAAAAAAACCGTGATTACCCAATTTTTTAATAGAAATATCCGTCGAACAAAATTTTGCGCGAAGCAGCATCACGGCCGAATTTTCTAAATTTCGCACGACACGTAATGCGCGCTACGAAATTTTACGCGACGCGGCGTAGCGCGTGGTACTGGCTAGTAATTTCTATTTCTGTAAAGAAGTCTCTCCGTTGCTATTGTTCGAGTGCTTAAAACGGACTATTTGTTCTACCTGGGCTGATAGTGATACACTGTAACAATTCGTTCGGGTAAAGAGATTGTACATAGAGAACATGATGCGGTGAGTTCACTTGCTTAAAAATATTATGTTGCTTCAGACGATATGTAGTCGGATTTTTTTTAGAGCTGACTTAATAATAAAACTGAAAATATGTACTATTGACCATGGGAAAAAATACTGCTATATTTTCATGTAAAAATAAAAAATATTTTTAACAGGCTATATTCTTGTACTAGCATTTAGCAACGTATTGGAGATACTAGATAAGGAAGCGCGGCGGCACGCCGCGTCTGTAGTTAATAAGATATAACTGAAAAGACATATCGTGAGAGCTAGAATTGTAGAAATATGTCTTTCGACGAATTATTTGAAAAATATTGGAGACCGAGTTGGAAAACCGCAGTGGGGAAAAAGTCTAGAGATAAGCGCGGCGCACGCCTTTTCTCAGAGGAAAAACGGAGCACGGGAATTTTTTTTTGGAAAAGCGAGGAAAAACGGACCACGAAAACATTTTTTCCGGGAAAAACGGAGCACGAAAATATTTTTTTCGAAAAAATGGAGAAAGGACTAAGCCGCACGCGTGAACGGAAAACAAATTTGTGTTTTTATCAGAGAAAAAACGGAGCACGAATTTTTTTTTTGGAAAAACGAGGAAAAACAGAGCACGAAAACATTTTTTTAGGGAAAAATGGAGCACGGAAACATTTTTTTCGAAAAGATGGAGAAAGGACTAAGCGCGGCGCACGTCGCGCGTGTGAACGGCGCGCGTGAACGGAAAACAAATTTGTGTTTTTCTCGGAGAAAAAATGGACCACGTTTTTTTTGGAAAAACGAGGAAAAACGGACCACGAAAACATTTTTTCCGAGAAAAACGGAGCACGAAAATATTTTTTCCAGAAAGAACGGAGGGAAAAAGTCTAGAGATAGAGCTAAACACATTTTTCTGGGGACGAAAACATTTTTTCCCGAGAAAAACGGAGAAAGGACCTAGACGTAAAGAGTAAGGACCTGAATGTTACGTTTTTGGACCTGTTCGCTATTCTGAAAAATTAGAAAAGGGCTTGTTCGCGATTTGAATTTAACGGGAGGTTAAAAAATCGCAAAGAACTTATTCGTAATTTGCAGGGATCTATCCGTAATTTCAAGAAACATAGAGGGTTTTTTGCAAAATGGCCAAAGTGACAGGTGGATAGCCTCATCATGCCGGAACTTTGCCATCTTTAATTTATGGGATGATTACAAACGCCATGGTGTACTACGTACCTTTAGAAAGGGGCAATTTGCTGAGTAGTAGCAGGACGAAAGTGAATCGCAATATAGAAAAAGAAAGAAAGAAAGAAAGAAGAGGTAGCAGGGGTGAATGTGGTGTGATTCGGGTGACATGAAAATGCACTTGAATGGTATTGTTAGAGAACTAATGTGTGAAAATAGGACAACAGAAGGGCCTAGCTGCAATTATCCAATAAGTTTGAGTAACTGAGAACGCTCCAAATAGTCGCATCACTGCACGGCAGCCCTCTCGCACTAGAAAGTGATCCATCGCATTCTCGTTACCATGTTCCAAATTTCGTGTTTTCAGTTTACAACTTGTTAACCTCCAAAAAATTTCTATGAAAATCTTGTTATTTTGGATGAAATTTAAAAAGCAAAATTCAAATCTAGAATTGTTTAGACCAAAATTTCCAAAATTTCGGTTAAAAATCCGAAATTTCATCTGAAATTACCGAAATCTTGGTAAATTTCACTGAACGAAAAATGGTTCAAATGATGTCGAAAAATTTTGAAATTTTTTTGTGAAGATTTCTGACACATCAATGATATTCTCATAAAAATTTCAGATGATTATCAAATCTAAGGAAGTTTTAAAATTCGAACATTGTTGCTATCCTAATAAACATTGACCGGCAAGTTTGAACCGAATGAAAAAGATAGAAAATTTTAAAATTTTTTGTGCATGGTTATGATGCATCAAGATTGAGCAACCAAAACATGTTTATATTTTTTTTTGAAACTTTTACATAAGGGTTATGAAGGAATTATTAAGCTCTCGTAAATATTTTAAGTCATGATCATCAAACTTGACAAAATTTATAAAATTTCAACGCGGTTACTACGTCATGTATGCTAATTCTATTTTTTTATTTTTAAAAGATAACAAATGAAGTTAAAATAATTAAAAAAAAATTCTGTATAATCCTAAACTTCTTAAAATAGTACCATAAATTTTTTATAGCATGGCAAAGCTTCTTTAATTTATAAAATTTCAACAGTGTTTTTGTCAAAATTTTAAAATGTCTCAAAAAATATTCTTTCCGACAAATTATCTTTGAAGATCACTTTCTTGTGGGTTATTGATGTAATTCCGATTAAATCCGGCAATAAAACAGTTAAATCCGGTTCAATTTCATGAAATTTTAGCCAGTTGTATATTAACTGTTGGATAAAAATACAATTAGGGATGACAGTTTTACCATGGGTTTGGGTACCCGTGGGTACCCGACCCGATAAAAATGGGTATGGATAGCATTTTAGACCCGTATGTTTACGGGTTTGGGTACCCGATAAGCCTATAGGATGGGTGTGGATGTCAATTTGTACCCATAGATACGCAATGGGTATCCTATGACATGTGGGCCCACTTTTTTAGAGGTATATTAGAAAAACAAACTCAGTGACTGCTCAGCTAAGTCGACTCCTTCCTGATTCCCCTCGCCCCCATCACCTCCCTCCCCTTGCTCCCATCGCTCGATTGCCGGTCTCCTCCCTTGCAGGTTGCCTCCTCGGCCGACACCTGCCTCCTCATGGCACGACTCCTCCCATCGACTCCTCCGACCCCAAGATAGTGCCCAAAAGAAGAGAGAGAAAGGAGAGGTGAGAAGGAGATAGAAGGAGAGGTGACCCCTACTCACCCGAAAGGCACTGCTCCTCGCGCGTACCTCGAGGCCTAGTGTTCCGGCGGACCAAGTCATAGCCTCCAGCGTCTGCGAAGGGGGAGGAGCATGCGGCGGCCGTAGCGCCCCCCACCTCTCCGCCTTCGCCCTTCGGTGCTCGCGTACAGATCTGTGTCCTTGGGTACCCATTGGGTTTGGGTATGGATACAGATTTGTACCCGTAAAGCTTAGTGGGTTTGTGTAGATAGGATTTTATTCGGGTTTGGATTTAGATTTAAGACAGTGGTACCCGAAGGTACCCACCCGATTGCCATCCCTAATGTAATGGATTAGATTTTTCCAAGAGACTACGGTAACAATGTAGCTTATCACTGTTGAACAATCTGAACCGTTGTTGCTTTAATCGGACGGTCTGACGCCGCTTTAGTTGCGGTTCCATAGCACAGGAACCTTTCCTCTCGATGAAGAGGACGCCGCAGCCTTCGTCTTCGCCCTAGGTCTCTTCTCTACTCGATTCACTCATGCCGTATCCCTCCACGGCGCCCTCGCCGGACAGCGACGGACCCGCCGATTCCTCTCCCGACGGGTATTCCCGGCGCCCGAATCCTCTCCCTGAATTTTCCCCCCAATTCGTTCACCCGCAAAGAATTTACTGACTTCTTGTTGTCCATTTCCATCAAAGGGGAATCGGAGGCACTCTTCCGAGAAGCATCGATCTGAAATCAGGATCCGCGCCTGAGGACTCCGAAGACAGTAGATTCGACTTCATCCTCGATTCCGGGGTCGCCGAGCACGCCACGGGCCGCGCGGAATTGCTCTCCGAAGCAAGGGCCCCGGAAAACGGCGGCGGCGGCACTAGTTTCCGCACACGCGTTGGGAAGGACCTGCCAGTCGTCGCCGTGGGCTCCATAAACACGCCGCGCTTCGCTATCCCCGACGTCCGCCACGTCCCCGACCTCGGAACTGGATCTACTCTCGTATCCGTCCGCCAACTCACGCGTCGGGGCCTCGCCGTCACGTTTGGTAGCGATTCTTGTCACATCAAGGAGCAGAGCACCGGAGCCGTCGTCGGGGAGGGCCGCCTACGAGATCAAGATGGGTTCTATTATCTTGACTTCCTCAGCATCCCGCAGAGCTAAGGCCTTTGCTCCTACATCACCTCTGTCCCCGGGCAAACGGTGAACGTACGGCACTGGTCCTCCGCCAGAAACATACTACTCTCGATATGTTATCCAAGAACAGAGACTCTGATGTGTTCCTTCAGTCTCTTAAGAGAGGAAAAAAAAAGGAAAAAAAAAAAGAAAAAGGGGTTGCTTGGCTATGCTATAATTCGTGATGTTATATATTGTCGATGCTAGGTGTCTCTTTTCAAATACATGTGCGAGTATCCTCGTTAATTGCCTTGCTATCTGATATATGCTAGTTATTATGCTTGCGAGTTTGATTTTGCCCTGGCTTATTGTTGATTTCATCCTTTGTATGGTACTTCTATGGTACTTCTATGGCTATTGATATTATGAAATCAAAAAATGTGGGAATGAACTTTTTTCCAGAGCTCTGGAAATCTCAGATGCAATTTCAAATGGCCGAGGACTGAGCTAGCTCAGTTGGCAAGGGACACGAGCTGCGCGTCCGCCTGCCTGTGTTCGAGTCACTTGGCGCGCCCTCTTATAGAGGGCTGGCTGCAAGCGTAGTGTGCGTGTGTGGGCATTGAGTGCGTGTGTGCATTTGTAACACGGCTGTTGTTCTTCTTCTTTTATAGTGAATGTCCGAGCTCCTAACCATTTTTTTTAAAAAAAAAATCAAATGGCCAGACTTCCAGAGATATGTTTGAGCAAGCAAGCCTTCATTTTATACATTTCTCGACAGGTTCTGCATATTCAAATGTCTAAACTGACTCAGTGAGCTGCATGCTTGTTCATTTCTGATAACTATGGTTTCACAATTTGTATGCCCAATAGTTTGTAATTCGCCTTTGCTTTGGCCCTCTGTTGGAATCTAGATGGTACCTTTGTAACTAGTTTATAACTTCAAAATACCAATTCAATTTCAGCGAACACAAAGCATGAACCATTTCAGTTGCTATTGTTACCATTTGACACATGCCGATTATTGATTTTGAAGTTGTTACATTTTGGGCTGTTCCGCCATTCCAAGTTGCCAACATCGCCATTTCTCTGTTGATCCTGCACCAGATAGTGTTGAGGATGCTGATTGATCGATGTACCCGCATTCTGAACTGATTTTCTGTGGTCATGAAAATTTCCTGTTCCAGCTGATCATGAGTTCCATGACTTCCGTCTGATTTATCATTTGGCAGCTTACACATTCGACTCTGTTTTAAATTTAATGTTACTCTGTTTTAAATTTAATGTTACTTTCTTGTGATACTGCTCTGCCATACTAAAGACTATCTGGTGCTACGGGTCATGATCATGGGTTTATTTTCATCTTGAGTTTATTTTTATGCTACAACCTAGAAATTTGTTTTACTTTCAACATATTTACGGCTTTGTTCCGTTGCTAGCTGAATGTAAATGTCTGTGCTTATCGGACATTGCGTCGGTCATTGAGTTAGGTTAGCTACATCATGTTGTGTGGTTGTGAATTTTGTTGTTGATTGCTCTTGAGCTCACAGATTATAGGGCCTGGTTTTTTTTAATCTTTTTCTCAGCAAACTTGTATAATGCTTGAATTTGAACAGCTTGTAGCTTACGATGTTTCCACCAATTAATTTAGTATGCTACCTTTCTTGAAACAATAGTTTACCATCCTAACTTGGACAGTCTTTTCCAGCAGGTTTACTGTCCTGTGGCTCTGGCTTATATGTTCAATCTAGAATTTGCATCGTCATATGCTATTATGTAATTTGATTAATGTAGTCATATTATTTTACTGATTGGATTGTGTAGCATATTATTTTGGACTACCCTTTATCAAATGCAAAGTTATTATGAATTTGTAAGCTGGTTATTGATCCCATGGCCACGGGGAGAAGTTTTACTTAATCAGGTTTCTGGAACTGGAAGAGTTCCGACTGCCATCGACTTGCTTATAGCCTTGCATTGCCCCATATACACTGTCAGCTGAAATCATCACTTTTCTAACCCTATAGTAAAATTTTTATTTCACAAATTTGGTCTCCTTAAAACGCAATTACAATAATAGCTCTATCCTTAATCGTAGAAGCAAGATAACATGTGTTATATTTCGTACTTCATGGTGGCGTCGGAAAGTGACACTTGTTATAGTCACATCATAGCACAACAGCTCTCCCGCACTTGAAAGAGATCCAATATAGTCCTTATTATGACTACAACTTTAGCAATTGTACGTCAATTGTTGGATAAAAAAGCAATGGTTTAGATCTTTTTAGGGACTACAACAACAGTGTAGCTTATCACTATTAGATGATCTGGACGTTCATTGTCTTGATCAGGCAGTCCGACGACTGCTACCGGTTAAGTTACGGTCCAATAACAGGGTCTCCACAGGTGTGGACCGTCCGATCGAGTCGACGGATGGTCAGAATAGTCTGAAAAAATGATGAACAGTATTTGCTATAGTACTTCATCTGGTCTGAGCCGTCGATTTCCGATCGGATGGTCGTACGGACAACGGAGACTTGGAGTGCCTGCAGGCTGCAGCTGATATCTATCCCATAAGAGGAACCTTTCCTCTCGCACTCCATGTCTCCATTAAGAAGAAGAGGATGCCGCCGCCGCCTTCGTCTTCGCCCTTGGTCTCTTCCCTACTCGATTCCCTCATGCCGCATTCCTCCACGGCGTCCTCGCCGGATAGCGACGGACCCGCCGATCCCTCTCCCGACAGGTACTCCCGGCGCCCGAATCCTCTCCCTAAATTTTTTTCTCCAATTCGTTCACCCGCAAAGAATTTACTCAATTCTTGTTGTCCATTTCCATCAAAGGGGAATCGGAGGCACTCTTCCGAGAAGCATCGATCTGAAATCAGTAGCAGCGCCTGAGGACTCTGAAGACAGTTGATTCGACTTCATCCTCGATTCCGGGGTCGCCGAGCACGCCACGGGCAGCGCGGAATAGCTCTCCGAAGCAAGGGCCCCGGAAAACGGTGGCGGCGGCACTAGTTTCCGCAGACGCGTTGGGAAGGACCTGCCAGTCGTCGCCGTGGGCTCCATAAACACGCCGCCCTTCGCTATCCCCGACGTCCGCCATGTCCCCGACCTCGGAACTGGATCTACTCTCGTATCCGTCCGCCAACTCACGCGGCGGGGCCTCGCCGTCACGTTTGGTAGCGATTCTTGTCACATCAAGTAGCAGAGCACCGGAGCCGTCGTCGGGGAGGGCCGCCTACGAGATCAAGATGGGTTCTATTATCTTGACTTCCTCAGGATCCCGCAAAGCTAAGGCCTTTGCTTCTACATCACCTCTGTCCCCTGGCAAACGGTGAATGTACAGCACTGGTCCTCCGCCAGCAACATGCTACTCTCGATATGCTATCCAAGAACAGAGACTCAGATGTGTTCCTTCAGTCGCAGAGAGAGAGAGAGAGGGGGGGGGGGGGGGGGGGGGTGCGGAATAAAAGGAAAAGGAGAAAAAAAACAAAAAAGAGGGGTTGCTTGCCTATGCTATAATTCATGATGTTACATATTGTCGATGCTAGGTACGAGTATCCTCGTTAATTGCCTTGCTATCTATGTTAGTTGTTATTGTTGCGAGTTTGATTTTACCCTGGCTTATTGTTGATTTCATCCTTTGTATGGTACTTCTATGGCTTTTGATATTATGAAATTGAAAAATGTGGGAATGAACTTTTTCCCAGAGCTCTGGAAATCTCAGATGCAATTTCAAATGGCCGAGGACTGAGCTAGCTCAGTTGGCAAGGGACGCGAGCTGCGCGTCCGCCTCCTCGCGTTCGAGTCACTCGGTTTGTGCCTTCACAGAGGGCCGGCTGATACAAATGTCTACACTGATTCAGTGAGCTGCATGTTCATTTCTGATAACTATTGTTTCACAATTTGTATGCCCAATAGTTTGTAATTCGCCTTTGCTTTGGCCTTTTGTTGGAATCTAGATGTTACCTTTGTAACTAGTTTATAACTTCAAAATACCAATTCAATTTCAGCGAACACAAAGCATGAACCATTTCAGTTGCTATTGTTACCATTTGACACATGCCGATTATTGATTTTGAAGTTGTTACATTTTGGGCTGTTCTGCCATTCCAAGTTGCCAAGATCGGCATCTCTCTGTTGATCCTGCACTAGATAGTATTGAGGTTGATGATGGATCGATGTACCCGCATTATGAACTGATTTTCTGTGGTCATGAAAATTTCTTGTTTCAGTTGATCATGAGTTCCATGACTTCCATCTGATTTATCATTTGGCAGCTTACACATTCGACTCTATTTTGAATTTAATGTTACTTTCTTGTGATACTGCTCTGCCATTCTAAAGACTATCTGGTGCTATGGGTCATGATCATGGGTTTATTTTCATCTTGAGTTTATTTTTATGCAACAGCCTAGAAATTTGTTTTACTTTCAACATATTTACGGCTTTGTTCCATTTGTAGCTGAATGTAAATGTTTGTGCTTATTTGACAAGGCGTCGTTCATTGAGTTAGGTTAGCTACATCTGGTTGTGTGGTTGTGAATTTAGTTGTTATTTCCTCTTGAGCTCAGAGATTATGGGGCCTTGTTTTTTTTTTACCTTTTTCTCAGCGAACTTGTATAATGCTTGAATTTGAACAGCTTGTAGCTTACGATGTTTCCACCAATTAGTTTACTATGCTACCTTTCTTGCAACAATAGTTTACCATCCTAAGTGGGACAGTCTTTTCTAGCAGGTCTACTCGTCAGTGGCTCTGGCTTATGTGTTCAATCTAGAATTTGCATGGTTATATGCCATTATGTAACTTGATTAATTTAATCGGTCTGGTCCTTGCGTATTATTTTGCTGATTGCATAGTGTAGCATATTATTTTGGACTGCTCTTTATCAAATGCAAAGTTAATATGAATTTGTAAGCTGGTTATTGATCCCATGGCCACGGGGAGAGTTTTACTTAATCCAGTCATCTGGAACTGGAAGAGTTCTGACTGCCATGGACTTGCTTATGGCCTTTCATAATCATCACTTTTTTAACCCTATACGGCCTCCGACGGCTGGGTCTCCGATTTATTTATTTATTGAATAACAGGGTTTTCCCCAGTTTCATTAAGGAAACCAACACGGATTTGGCGAGAATGCTTCATCTTGCGTTAAATTTGTGTCGTGGAGCAGTGAAACCAGATTTTGTTCAATTGGCATTGAACTAGATCTTCTTCTCCGTTTTGCCACAATTTCAGTCGTTGCTCTCCGTCAGCAACGCGCTTGCTTTCTTTCTCATCAAGGAAGAAGACGCGAGTCCCATGAACAAGCGAACTCGAAGCGATAGAAGGATCGGCTGATGGCTTTGGACAGTGGATGGCGAGAAATTCTTTTCTCTTTATTAATTATAGATACAATACAGCGTAATATTAATAGCCAAAGTGGCATTTCCAATCACCATTGGAAAAAAAGCTTGTCTTCACCTTCACCTTCATTCATTCATGGGGCCTGAAGAACGTCAGTTTGTACAATGACACATCATTGTCGACAACCGCGCCGCCAATCCGCTCCCCCTCTTGCCACAGCTCCGCGTAGTTCTCATAGAATGTGGTGACTATTTTGCTCTTTGCAAGCTGACGCACACTTATGAGATTCATGTCAAGCCCAGGGGCAAGGTACACGTCTGAAATGTTGATGTTTACTGCCTGTATATCGCCAACCCTAGTGATGGGAAGCTGAAAGCCATCTGCTACCGTGACAACCATATTGGAGGGCGAATCATGTAGGTTTGTAAGGATTCTGGCATCCCCCACCACATGGTGGGCAGCGCCTGAATCCAGCCAAAGACGTAGCACAGGGCTACCTGTGGAGGAAGAGCTGCCATCTCCAGGTGAAAGTGATTGTGGTGCGACTAGTGCAAACATCTTGGATTCACGCCAATTTTCACCGTAACCACCGGAAACGAGCGGTGTTCCTACGCTCAACCTGGCCAAGAACAGAGCTAGATTTAGTCACCAGTCAGCACGAAGATGAAATGTTGTAATTTCCAAATTCAAAATTGGTACGGCAGAAGAGCAATGAAGCTGCTTAGTTGCCACTTGCCAGTTGGTTCTGAATAATGTGCTAGCAGATCAGTTTACGCATGTCAGCATTCTTGTGCGCGTAATTGTACAAGGAGTGTTAGAGTGCAATGCACCGAACAACTTGTAGCAGATTACTAACTTTGACGGGAATACATCCAAATCCAATACATCGTGCACTATCAGTTTGCTTGGATGGGACTGTCGAGATATTTGAGGCCCCAAGCTCCTACACAACTAACACTTCTGTAGATAAGTAAATTAGAAGCTTCACATACTTCCAGTCATTATGCAGTTATCTCTGACATGATTTACCACACTGCTCTTCAAATTCACCGAACATTAATTAGGTTGAATTGCATAATTCTTGTTATTTATCCATGTCAATTTGATGTGTTCCTCTCGATCAATTTGGCCTATAATTTTCGATCGATTATGTCTATCTTTAACACTGTTATACATAGTGGGCAGTGACCCCGCCTTTTAAGCACTTATGAAGGCTGGTAGTTTTTGTCCCATTAATGTTAAAGTGTTACTAGCATTATTTACAAGCAAACTGCAAAAGTTTCTTGCTAGTAGAATTAAACATCACATAAATAATGAAGTCGCCGACATATTTGCATGCAGAGGAACTTCAATAATGTAATGTCTCGCGTTTGCATCAAAAAGACTTTCAATCATAATACATAATCTTTTGCATACCTTAAGTAACAAATCATATAAAAAAAAGGCTGTTTAAAACTCAAAACAGACATTATCGAGGCATCTAACATGATTGAATGGCATGCCATGCTCATGTACTGAATATTTCTTGCGTATGTATAATCGTTCACCTTTGTTAATCATCTTGTCCCTTGCCTTAACAATTCTGTGTTACCATAAACAGTGTTCCTCATATGTACATCAAACTAACAAGTAGACCAACACAGGGTAATCCAGTGCCTAAGTTTGATAATGTGTTTTCACATTCGCTCAAGATTATCATCCATTGGTTGTCACAAATATTTACAATGATCCCACAAAATGCATCCAATTACATTTGCGTATCATATTATGAGTTCTATAGCAGAACCAGCTGAGGCTAACAACATTAAACAGCTGAGGCTAACAACATTAAACAGCTGAGGCTAACAACATTAAACAACCAATTGGTAAATGCAGACAAGAATCAGGGAACCCTCTTGTAAATCCAAGGTAATCTTCCATCATGTGTATACATGGAAAACCCGACCTGAATCCAAATACCCTATCGGGTAAAAAACTATACCCAACCCGAATCTGACGGGTACCCGAAATCCGGCGGCTACTCGATGGGTTTGTGCAATACTGCAGTTCTAGGAGTGGCAATAGGTTGGGTCGGGTATGGGTTTTGCACCCGACTCGACAAGAATCCCGAACCAAAAAACCCGACCCGAACCCGGTGGATACTCGGAACCCGACCCTAAACCCGGTGGGTACCCGGAACCTGACAGGTACCCGATGGATATGTGCGGTATTTCGAATACCCGATGGGTACCTGCGGGTGAAAATTAGAACTCGAACCCATCTCGGGCACCCGACACGAAGAACCCATAGGTAAAAATTAGAATCCGAATCCGACCCAATCGGGTGCAGAACCCGCGAGTCTAATTGCCATCTCTAGTGGCATGCTCTGAATTATAAGTGATGGCAGATTTACTTGTCAGAACTGACAGACAGGGGCGGTACTAGGGGGGGTGCCGGGTATGCCCCGGCACCCTCAAAATTTTGTGAAGTTGCATAAAATCACTTTTTTATTGTGCTAAATTTGTTTATTGAATTGGTTCTGATTTTGGTAGTTTGAGATTTTTAAGACCTTAGAACTATTTATATTATGCTTTTAGTAAATTTCAAATATATGTGTCAGATTTACGATGTTATGAAATAATTGTAAAAAACTACAGAATTGTACGCGTAAAATGTGCACCCCCAACAAAAAATTTCTAGTTCCGCCACTGCTGACAGATCAAGCGAAGGCTGTACGATTGCCAAAAATACAAGAACAAATTACTAACAACAGTAAAGAAATAGGTCTGAGTGGAAGCAATACGCACAGACCTGAAATATGTTGCAGATTCAGAACCAGCATCACTGTCGCTCATGTCGGGCTTGATTCTTCGTTGCCTGCCCAGTGACTGCAACGTGCTCCGGTCGTCCAGCGACATGTCTGAATTCGACGGCATTAGTTAGACTAGCTATGTATTTTAAAACTACATAACAAAATCTAAACCACAAAGGCGCAAATACAAGAAGGAATTGCTCCCAAATAATCGGCAAATCTGTAGGAACAACTGGGCTTGCGCGCGTAACACAAGTCCCCGCTTCCTATAACAAATGACCACCTCGGCCAAGCAAAACGCAAACGAACGGTACGGTGCTTCGAAACCAACCAAACCAGCCATGGTGAAGCCGAATCGGTTGGAACACGACGCATAGCCGGAGCGCGCTGACATCATCAACAAGTAGCTGGAAAAGGCTAGAGAGGGAGCAGCCTACCCGCCACTTTTTGGGCCGCTCGACGGGCGCGCCCTTAGCAGTGATGTCGAATGGGTCCGTCGGAGGCGCCGCCGCTGATGCTGCCCCCGCCGCGCCCTCGCGCAACCGCAGTAGGTGGTGGTGTGTATCAGTGTATGTGGTGCGGGGGACTTGAGTTGGGACGGAGGCGGGCGCCCTGCACAATATATATAGTGCGAGAGATTCTGGAACGATATACTACCGAGGCGCAAAAGCACTGCGCGAACAGCAGAAAAGCGATTCTGAAGGAGCTAAAAGCAGTTCTGGAGCTAAAAGCAATTCTGAAGGAGCTAAAAGCAGTTCTGGAGCTAAAAGCAATTCTGGAGCTCTGTTCGCGCAGTGCTTTTGCGCCTAGGTTGCTATCAGTCTATCACTACTTTCCTATTCCCTTTTGAAGTAAAAATGAGAGGTTGGACTTGGAGTTGGGACTAGAGGTGGGCACTGGGCCGGGCTATTTTGGGCCGGCACGAGGTACATTCGGCCCACGGCCTGGCACGGAACTATTCTAAACGGGTCGGGCTGGCACGGTTATCCGGGCCGTACCGGGCTTGCCAATCAAGCACGATGGGCGATCCGGCCTGACACAACAGTTTGGGCCGTGCTTAGGCCGGCACGGTCCGAAACAGGCACGCATTTGTATTGTATGTGTAGGTGGGCAAATTAAGAAGTAAAGGAAGAAAACTCTGGATAGACCGGAGAAAAGGAAGGAAATACATCCATGTGTTTTATTTGTAGGTGAGTAAATCAAGAAGTAAACGCATGACTACATATATGTATGTGATTGAAAGGAGGAACTAAATCAAGAAAATCGAGAAGAATAAACACAATAGAATTTTGAAGTAAAAATGAGAGGTTGGACTTGGAGTTGGGACTCGGACGAGAGGGCTAAGTCGGGCTGGTTTCTCTGACCTGCCACTGGTGCGTTCGTCCTAGCCTTTCTGTCTGGGAAAGGAACTACGTACAAGTAATCCAGTCAGCCTTTCAGCTTACCACTAGTTATATATGATGTCCGGATTATACTAAAAACTTAGCTGTACAGAGGGTTCACCGGCTTCTCGAAGCTGACATTTTGCCTTTTTCTTTACACCGTTGTATATGACTTATTAAATTTAGGTCGTTATGGCGAAATTTAGGACCAAATAAAAATTTTGCAAATTTTATTACTACATCCCATCAAAAATAGTTTCGTTTTGGATATAAGTATGATCAAACTTTTGAAACTTCGATTATCAATACCTTTTACATATTTAAATTAAATACATAAAAAACATATATGTAGATTTATCTCAAAAAATACTTTCATAATATTATAATTTTATTACGTTTATAAATATAATATCATAGAAATTAGTGATCAAAGCCATATTTTAGCGTACGTGTTCAACGTTTAAAACGACAACTATTTACAGTCAAGGGAGCAGATCTTACGAAAACCAACCTCTCAGCTCGTTTCCATAACTATAGAATTCTTGCGTTCCAAACAACCTTAAGCACCAAGCTCCTGGTAAACGACCGCTCGAATATCTAGTTTTCAATCGGGTCCGGTTATTATGCAAGTTTCTATATTACATTACATATCTTATAGCGTCTAGAATTCTCGCACAACTAGCGACACCACATCAACACCCGGCCGTTTGTAGAGATGGCCAAACGAGCTGGCCTGAGACACGATATTGTTGGCCCGACCTAGGCAGAGCACGGCCCAAGTGTAAACGGGCTGTGTTAGCGTGGCCCGCTGTAGGATCGAGGATGCGCCTAGAGGGGGGTGAATAGACGATTATAAAAATTCGATCCTCACTAACAATTTGCTCTACTCCACCCCTATGTCAAAACCTAATCAATTTATATATGCGAAGCGATAAAAAGGTTTTGACAATTTAAAACCTAAATCAACTAGGCTCACTAGTGCACTAGCTAAATTATGTCTCTATGTATGAATTGCTAAAATGATCAAATCAATAATACTAAGCAATTCTAATTCAAGCAATCAATAATATGCAAAAGATAAATACTTGAATGTAAAGAGACAAGGGACAACCGATATTTTTTCATGGTGTTCGGAGACTTGCGGTCTCCCTAGTCCACGTTGAGGCAAGCCCACACTTGGACCGGCTCCCGCCGAGCACCCGCCTCTTTCCACTAGTCGTGGTTTTTCACGCTTGCGTAGGCTCAACCCGAACCTTCACAAACTTGCGGGCTTCTCACAACCTTGAGAGCTCCGCAAGACGACGCCTACGCCGTCTAGGAGTCGGCAACCTCCAAGAGTAACAAGCCGCTCCTTGCTTGAACTTCACCGAGCACAACGAATGCGCTCCCGGTGATCACCTCGTGCAACACATGCACCAAGGCCTCCCTCAAGTGCAACACATGCACAAGAGGCTCTCAAATCACTCACTAATTGCAACACTTGCAATTAGCTCACTCTTAAGCTCAAGAGGCAAAGGGAGAAAGAGCAACACATGCAAAACACTCCCACACACAGCCAACACCCTACCCAAGCCCCCCAAGGGGGTATTTATAGCCTCCCACAAGAAAACTAGCCGTTTGAGGGCAAAATGGGCGAAATCAGGAAAATCCCGGTCCAACCGGACCAACCCCGGTCCGACCGGCCCTCACAGGCCAACGGTCGGAAAACCGACCGTTACATGGCCGGTTGGACCGCACTATGGCCGGTCAGCACTGGCCGGCCGCCGCACTGGCCGTCGGCGTCGGCCAGACCGCCTCAAAACCAAAATCGAGCTTGGAGAAAACACACGGAGGGCGGTCCGACCGCCGGGCGGTCCGACCGCCAGGCCGATCCACCGCCTAGGGCCGGTCACACCACTCGTTCAGCCACAAAAACACTCATAACTTTTTACTCCGAACTACGATTTGGGTGATTTTTTTATTCTATGCGAAGCTTATCACGAGGGCTACAATCTCCACCCATTTTCATAATTTAAGCACCCATAGATATTTTTAAATATCATCAAAAACAAACTCTAATACCGTCATTCAAGTCTAAAATCTGATTTTCCGAAATCTCTTTTCCGAAAAACCAAAAACCATTCCTTGAGCCATAAAATGATCAACACATGATCATACACATGTGCAAAACACATTTGCACCCATTTAGCTCATGCTCAAAGAATTTAAACCAAATTGCAAAAACACATTTTGCAACCAACTCCAAATCTATTTGCAAAACGATAAGCAAATCAAACTCGAGTTTATGAGATTAATCCCCTAGCCATGTGAAGGTCAACACAAGACCGGTCAACTTGCCAACACCCATTGCAAGCCCCACTCACATGCTCTCGGGATTCGGACTCATAAACCTCGGTTTATTCGCACAACGAACTTGCAAATAACGCAATAAACACATTTCATGCTTGAGCACTACTCTTTGCAACACATGCAAAAGTCTAGCTCCAAGCAACATCAAATCAAGGTGCATGAACTCTCTAATTGCAACACATGCAATTCTCTAGTTCCATGCAACACCAAATCAAACTTCAATTAAAACAAGATCACATGTATGAGCTCTCTATTTGCAACACATGCAAGCCTCTAGCTCCATACAAACACGCAAACACCAAAACATGCTTGAGCTTTCTCCTTTTGCAACACATGCAAAACTTAGCTCCAAGCAACCATACGGTTTGAAGAAAGATTTGTTTTGAACGAAACCAAAACATGAAGCTTCAACATTTGCAACACATGCAAAAGTGAACTTCACGCAAAAGCCAACGCATTAGCTTATTCTATTTGCAACACATGCAAATCAAAGCATTATGCGAAAACCAAATACATATGCTCTTCCTCTTTGCAACACATGCAAATCGGAGCATAAACCAAACAACCAAGCATAACTTTTAACCCATTCGCAACACATGCCAAATGGTTAAACTTTATGCAAAAACCAAATCCAAATGGTTGAGCTTGAGTGAACGCGGATTGAGATCACCAACACATGATGAAGCTCAAGCAAAAGAGACAACCCCTCTTAATAGCACGGCGATTAAAACCTTAGACTCAAAGACTACAAAGTCCTTAGCCTATCTAATTATACCTTCGCCGCTGCACGCAAGCAATCCCCTTTGGGGTCTTTATGATCAACACTTGATTTCTCCCCCGGGATCATCACTCGACTCCTCTTCATCATCGGGATCTTCTCTTGACGCCCATCAACTCATGATGCCGTCCTTGTCCCGTTCTCAATCATTTCCATCATCTTTGGACCTAACTCAGTCACAACTCATAAAATAGTTAGTCCAAGATGCATGGTTGTCTCAATTATCTCTTGCACTCCATTAACACATAATGGATGCCTCTAGATCAATTGAGCACAACCTAAATCAAATTAAATGATTGTATATGTGTCTTAAGTACAATAATGCAACTCATGCTTTATTATACTAAAGAGCTATTCATTTGTCCTTAATTAATCAAGGAACACCATCAACACATGATGAAATGTTCTTTAATATTTAACAAGACAAATGAACTCAATTTAAATTATCATTTAAATTGATATGAGTATATATTAACTACACAAGTTTTCATATACTCATGTTGATGAGAAGTAATGATCCATAATTTGTAGATTGTATGGAAATGATCATTACTTTAAATCATCAACTATAGAATACACTCCACATGTATATGTGCATAGACATGATTGACTTGGATATAATATGCACATATTCAATTTGATCATATTGGAGTATATCCTATATTACCATGAGTATACTTTAACTAGGCAATTCAAATATATACTCAAGGATTTAGTTTCTTTGTCTTGATCCTTATATGTGTCGATGTGAATAGATCAATACAATGAAACTTATCAAGTTAAATTACAAACTCCCCCTAAATATGTGCATCCATGTAATGTGTGGATTGGGAAACATGATGCACGTTTGTGGTTAATATAATGGGGACATTCATAATTTAACTTGACTCCAAAGTATGCAACTAATATAAAGATGAATACGCATACATACCTTGGGTTTTCCATTTTTCAATGTGATGAGACTAATCAAAGATATGCTAAATAAACAAGTTAGTCTCAATATAAGATTTGTCATTAATAATAAAATCACATCAATGGATAATCTCAATATTAGATTTGTCATTAACACTAAAACCATAACTAATGAAGGTTGAACTTACAATCTCCCCCTTTTTGGTGATTAATGACAAATCCAAGCTTAATAAGTACATTTGGATTAAAACTTAACATATCGAGAGAATTTAAGCTATTTGAATGCATATGCATATTGTAAACAATATAAGCATTGACAATTTAAAATGCATATGAGAATCAATTCTCCCCCTTTAATCATGTTTAGCTCCCTTTGTAAGCCAAATGATATTAAGCTTCCTAATTCTCCCCCTTTTGGCATTAAACACCAAAAATGGAAGAACCAAAAGATTTACTTGAAATACATTCTCCCCCTTTTTGGCATTTAAACATTTATCATTAATAAGATTTATCATTATCTCCCCCTTTTGGCATTTAACTTGGAAAAACATTCTCCCCTTTTAATTATTCTCCTCTTTTAGTATTTAACCATTTCCTTTTAATGAAGGTCATATAAGAATTAGAATGCATACTTATGATCTTGGAGTGGAATTTGAAGAACTTAAGCCAAATAAAAGTCAAATTCAAGAAGAAGATACCACTTGAAAAGATAAGCAATAAAATATGGATACCACTTGTAAATAAGAAACAAACATGAAAAGCAAGGTAAGGGTATCACACGGTTTATTTGAAACACATTCAAATAATTCACTCCTCATTTTATTAGGCTTTGCAAATTTTCAACATGATTTTCTTAAAGAATCCAATAATTTGCCTAATAGGTATTAAACGAGGAACCCAAAAAGAATACCACTTGAGAAATTAGATATCACTTCAAATCTATCTCAAGGGTTTTACTTGAAAATCCAAAAAGAAATGAGCATTTTCAATTTTGAATGAAGAACAATGCTCAACTAGAGATTTTCCTCTTTTAAGTATTTCAACACATAAAGATTCTCACACAGAGAAGTCTTAGGCGGTTGAACTTACAATTTTAGCTTGTGAGGAAAAATCTTAATCAAGAATGTGGGTATCGAAGATCGAAGTAATGCTACAAGGAGGTAATGAAATACCACTTGTAGGAAATAATTGAATTTAATGATACCACTTAAAAAGGAAATCAAATAATCAAGGATATCATTAGAAGAAATGAACAATAAGATCCATGATACCACTTGGAGAAAAGAATCTCAATTATACCACTTGTAAGCATATGGATGAATAAATGCTCAACTGATATCACTTAGGATCAACTCACGAAGAATTGATACCACTTGAAAGAATAATCGATAACATCGACGGGTATCAGAGCAATATAATTAAAACAATATACTTACGGGTATCAAAAGAAGAAAAACTCAAGATAGATTAAGAAAAATCCAAAAAGATTGAGTATCAGAGCACATTAAAGACACGATACCACTTGGAAGCAATTAAGTGCCCAAAACTTGCAATGAATAAACTCCCCAAGATGTTCAACGAATGAAACATGGAGTTATTTGCATTTGAATTGCACAAGTTTTGTCTTTTCAAAAGATCAAGTGAAAATCACTCTTTAGTTCAATTAAAGTGCTCATAACTGATACCACTTGAAAATGCCTTCAAATAATTTGAGAAACTTTTGAAATTTTGCACAAATGAACTTTGGGATCACAAGAAACTTTTACAAAAAGATTTATTGAAAAAGAAAGTACCAATCAAAAGATATCCCAAAGCCAACCTCAAAAATTCTGAAAAATTCAGAACTGACATGCAATGGCCGGTCCAACCGACTTGGGCCCAGTCCAACCGGCCCCAAGGGCGGTGCAACCGCACCTCGTGCGGTGCAACCGCACTTGTCAGCCTAAAACACCTCAAATTTTTGCAAATTTTGTCAAAATGATTCAAATGAAGTCCAAAAATTTGAAATTTTGCAAAGATGAACTTTGGACTAATTAGAAGGTTTTGCAAAAATAATTTTAACAAAATCAATTTTATTTTAAAAGATATGGCAATTTACGCTTTGAGGCATAAAAGGAAATTGATTTTCTTAAAAGCCTCAAAATGCAATTCAATTTGGATTTCATGCAATTTTGATTTTCATGGCTTAGATTGGTGTATCAAGAGTGTTTCTAGCCAAGATATATAATAAAATCCAACTTGAATGCCACGATTTGAGCTATATGCCTAAATAGGCCATTTTGGATCAATTTAAATCGTTTTTGAGCCAAATTAGATTTCAACATAGAATTTTCATTTTGAAAACTTGTAAAACATTTGAAATGCATAGTAGAATACTTTTTCAAAGCTTTTCGCAAATTTTAGCCTTTTAAATATGATTTTTGACTTTTGACCTAAATAGTCCAAATGAAGAAGCAAAAGAGAACAAGGTCAAATTCAACACCACAAAAATTCAAAATTTGCATGGGGTAAGATATATGGATTTGAATTTTGTGTATGAGTCTAGAATACCATTTTGAATCAACTCTTGTGTAGAATTTTGATTCAAATGATGAAACTCACTAAGTGCAATAGTATGACCGTTTTGGGTCAAGTATAGTGTTTCGGCGAGTTTCAAAATCAAATATCTTTTGCTAGGTTGGTCTTTTGAAGATCTTTTGAATACGAAAGTTGTTAAGAATGACCAACTCTAGGATTTTCATTTTGGAATTATTTTCAAAATCCTTTTACTTTTAATTCTATGAAAATTATAAGTTTAAATCCAAAACAAGATACTAGAAACTTGCTTTTGGGCATGAAACTCATTTTCTTTTCAAAATAGATTTTGTGAAGCCAAAACCTTTGAAAAACATTTCAAAAGCATTTGTATACATTTTTCAATTAGTTTTTCACAAGTTTACTACTAGTATACAAAAATTTTGACTTTTGGCTAAATGGTTGATTTTGAAAATACATATATATATGCACTTATATTAATATGGGCACACGTAAGGATGTGATACACATGGATATGAATTAACACTCCTCCTAAATGTGCCACTTCCTAACTTGCTCAAGATTTGCAATAAGAGAATAGATAAGAGGCGAGAGCAAGTGGCCATAACAAGTAATTTAAATTGATTTTCATTAATATTGCAATATAACCTACTCAAGGCTATAAGATATAAGGATCAATTTAAATACTTGTTACCCGAGATGGCATTGGCTCATGATGGACTTGATTTGCTTCATGCTTGACACCACTTGTAGACAAGTATAATCCTTCTCCTCTTGAGTGAGCAAGCGTCCAATCCATCTCAATATCGCCTAAAAATCTTTTAGACGGATTTTGGTACCCAATCCTTGTTGGGTCCGACAACGTTAGTCACAATAGATTTAGGAACCCAAATGATCCTAATTTTAGCATTTTTAAATTGACTAACATAACTAGAAATAGAATTGCAATAATTATTTCTCCGAGGCAAATAATTTGCATTTTTATGAAATGGCTTAGGAGGGCAATGATACTTTGCAAAATTATTTCTAGTTTGATCTCTTCTAAGCATGTGATAATCATTATAGTAAGAACGCTTAGAGGATCTAGCATTTCTAGCAAATGTTTTGCTATAGTTATTTTTCCTAAGCACATGATTTTCATGATTTTTCATAGTCTTAGGAAATCTAGCATTTTGCGCAAAAATATTTTTAGAAATACTCTTCCTATGCAAATGTATATCATTTTTAGCGGACATAGGGGACTTGACAAGCTTGGCAAACACATTGCCATTCTTGTCCTTCCTAAGCAAATAATTTTCATTTACAATAATAGGCTTAGGAGTTATACCTTTGGGACAATCCTTACCGAAATGTCCCTTTTCCCGGCAATTGAAGCACGTCACGCTATTTGGCCCTCTCTTGACCGATTTGACTTGCTCCTTGCCGGTTTACCTCATTGTTGGTGGCGTGGCCTTGTTATCCACTTTGTTAGGGCACACGGAGGCGAGGTGGCCCTTCTTGTTGGAAGCGAAACACTTGATGGTCTTCGAGTGTCTTGCGTTGTGCCTCGTCTTGCTATTCTCCCTCTCGGAGTTGTAGCCGAGACCTCGCTTATCTTGAGGCGCCCTTGGCTTGCTCAAGATCTCATCGAGGATGGCTTTTCCTTTTACGCATCTCTTCAAGTCATTTTCCAATTTAATGACTTGGGCCTTGAGCTCATTATTTTCCTCTACAAGATTTTCATCCAAAGACATAGAGGAACTAGAAGCAAATTTATTAGAGCAACAAGGTATATCAATTAAATCATTGCAAGAGGTGGACATATCAATTTTTGATGAAATATTAGAATTGACATTTAAACATGGCATTTCAATTAAATCACATGATATTCCTATATCCACCTTTGGCTTGGTGAATTCCTTGAAAAGGATTTTCTCATGATTTTCTTTTAGAACATCGTAATTATTTTGAAGTGATTCATGTTCTAATTTTAAAATTTTATATTTCTTTTTCTCCTTTCCAAGAAATGCATTGAGCTCCTCTAACATATTCATAAGCTCATCATAGGAGGGCTCATCATCATCATCATTACTTACCTCATTTTTACCTTTCGCCATGAAGCAATGAATTCGCGATGGGAGTGAATCTTCGTCGTCACTTGAGGCGGAGGTTGAGGTTGATGGAGATGCCGGTTCTTCATCACTTGATGTAGAGGTTGAAGAATCATCAACCGACATCTCTTCCTCAATGCAATCCTCAATTGATGTGGATGATTCAAATTCTTCTTGAAGCTTGATCCACATATCATGAGCGCTCTTGAGATTGCATATGAGATTAAATATTTCTACGCTCACAACACTAAATAAAGAGTTAGTTGCTTGAGCGTCGAGATGTAGGCATTTCTCCTCTCCTTTAGTTGGAGCAATTTCATTTAGAGGAGAAGAAAAACCGACATCTACGATCCACCAAATTTGTGGGCTCATGGATTTAAAATAATCAATCATAAATAATTTTCATTAAGCATAGTTTGATTCATTTAGCATGAGTGGATCGTGTGAGTGCACTAGACCACTAGGCGCCATCCTTTTTACTCTCTAGACGGTTAAGCCTAAAATGAGAGTGGCCGTGGCTCTGATACCACTTGTAGGGTCGAGGATGCGCCTAGAGGGGGGTGAATAGGCGATTATAAAAATTCGATCCCTCACTAACAATTCGCTCTACTCCACCCCTATGTCAAAACCTAATCAATTTATATATGCGGAAGCGATAAAAAAGTTTTGACAATTTAAAGCCTAAATCAACTAGGCTCACTAGTGCACTAGCTAAATTATGTCTCTATATATGAATTGCTAAATTGATCAAATTAATAATACTAAGCAATTCTAATTCAAGCAATCAATAATATGCAAAAGATAAATACTTGAATGTAAAGAGACAAGGGACAACCGATATTTTTCCGTGGTGTTCGGAGACTTGCGGTCTCCCTAGTCCACGTTGAGGCAAGCCCACACTTGGACCAGCTCCCTCGAGCACCGCCTCTTTCCACTAGTCGTGGTTTTTCACGCTTAGTGAGGCTCAACCCGAACCTTCACAAACTTGCGGGCTTCTCACAACCTTGAGAGCTCCAAGACGACGCCACGCCGTCTAGAGTCGGCAACCTCCAAGAGTAACAAGCCGCTCCTTGCTTGAACTTCACCGAGCACAACGAATCGCGCCCCGGTGATCACCTCGTGCAACACATGCACCAAGGCCTCCCTCAAGTGCAACACATGCACAAGAGGCTCTCAAATCACTCACTAATTGCAACACTTGCAATTAGCTCACTCTTAAGCTCAAGAGGCAAAGGAGAAAGAGCAACACATGCAAAACACTCCCACACACACCAACACCGCCCAAGCCCCCAAGGGGTATTTATAGCCCCCCACAAGAAAACTAGCCGTTTGAGGGCAAAATGGACGAAATCAGGAAAATCCCGGTCGAACGGACCAACCCCGTCCGACCGCCCTCACTGAACCAGCGGTCGGAAACCGAGCCGATTACATGGCGGTTGGACCGCACTATGGCCGATCGCACCACCGGCCGGCCGCACCGCCTCAAAACCGAAAATCGAGCTTCGGAGAAAACACACGGAGGGCGGTCCGGTCCGCCCGGCGGTCCGACCGCCCAGGGGCCGGTCACACCGCCCCTAGGGCCGGTCACACCACTCGTCCAGCCACAAAAACACTCATAACTTTTTACTCCGAACTCCGATTTGGGTGATTTTTTTATTCTATGCGAAGCTTATCACGAGGGCTACAATCTCCACCCATTTTCATGATTTAAGCACCCATAGATATTTTTAAATATCATCAAAAACAAACTCTAATACCGTCATTCAAGTCTAAAATCTGATTTTCCAAATCTCTTTTCGAAAAACCAAAAACCATTCCTTGAGCCATAAAATGATCAACACATGATCATACACATGTGCAAAACACATTTGCACCCATTTAGCTCATGCTCAAAGAATTTAAACCAAATTGCAAAAACACATTTTGCAACCAACTCCAAATCTATTTGCAAAACGTATTAAGCAAATCAAACTCGAGTTTATGAGATTAATCCCCCTAGCCATGTGAAGGTCAACACAAGACCCGGTCAACTTGCCAACACCCATTGCAAGCCCCACTCACATGCTCTCGGGATTCCGGACTCATAAACCTCGGTTTATTCGACAACGAACTTGCAAATAACGCAATAAACACATTTCATGCTTGAGCACTACTCTTTGCAACACATGCAAAAGTCTAGCTCCAAGCAACATCAAATCAAGGTGCATGAACTCTCTAATTGCAACACATGCAATTCTCTAGTTCCATGCAACACCAAATCAAACTTCAATTAAAACAAGATCACATGTATGAGCTCTCTATTTGCAACACATGCAAGCCTCTAGCTCCATACAAACACGCAAACACCAAAACATGCTTGAGCTTTCTCCTTTTGCAACACATGCAAAACTTAGCTCCAAGCAACCATACGTTTGAAGAAAGATTTGTTTTGAACGAAACCAAAACATGAAGCTTCAACATTTGCAACACATGCAAAAGTGAACTTCACATAAAAGCCAACGCATTAGCTTATTCTATTTGCAACACATGCAAATCAAAGCATTATCGAAAACCAAATACATATGCTCTTCCTCTTTGCAACACATGCAAATCGGAGCATAAACCAAACAACCAAGCATAACTTTTAACCCATTCGCAACACATGCCAAATGGTTAAACTTTATGCAAAAACCAAATCCAAATGGTTGAGCTTGAGTGAACGCGGATTGAGATCACCAACACATGATGAAGCTCAAGCAAAAGAGACAACCCCTCTTAATAGCACGGCGATTAAAACCTTAGACTCAAAGACTACAAAGTCCTTAGCCTATCTAATTATACCTTCGCACAAGCCGCAAGCAATCCCTTTGGGGTCTTTATGATCAACACTTGATTTCTCCCGGGATCATCACTCGACTCCTCTTCATCATCGGGATCTTCTCTTGGCGCCCATCAACTCATGATGCCGTCCTTGTCCCGTTCTCAATCATTTCCATCATCTTTGGACCTAACTCGGTCACAACTCATAAAATAGTTAGTCCAAGATGCATGGTTGTCTCAATATCTCTTGCACTCCATTAACACATAATGGATGCCTCTAGATCAATTGAGCACAACCTAAAGCAAATTAAATGATTGTATATGTGTCTTAAGTACAATAATGCAACTCATGCTTTATTATACTAAAGAGCTATTCATTTGTCCTTAATTAATCAAGGAACACCATCAACACATGATGAAATGTTCTTTAATATTTAACAAGACAAATGAACTCAATTTAAATTATCATTTAAATTGATATGAGTATATATTAACTACACAAGTTTTCATATACTCATGTTGATGAGAAGTAATGATCCATAATTTGTAGATTGTATGGAAATGATCATTACTTTAAATCATCAACTATAGAATACACTCCACATGTATATGTGCATAGACATGATTGACTTGGATATAATATGCACATATTCAATTTGATCATATTGGAGTATATCCTATATTACCATGAGTATACTTTAACTAGGCAATTCAAATATATACTCAAGGATTTAGTTTCTTTGTCTTGATCCTTATATGTGTCGATGACGAATAGATCAATACAATGAAACTTATCAAGTTAAATTACAAACTCCCCCTAAATATGTGCATCCATGTAATGTGTGGATTGGGAAACATGATGCACGTTTGTGGTTAATATAATGGGGACATTCATAATTTAACTTGACTCCAAAGTATGCAACTAATATAAAGATGAATACGAATACATACCTTGGGTTTTCTATTTTTCAATGTGATGAGACTAATCAAAGATATGCTAAATAAACAAGTTAGTCTCAATATAAGATTTGTCATTAATAATAAAATCACATCAATGGATAATCTCAATATTAGATTTGTCATTAACACCAAAACCATAACTAATGATGGTTGAACTTACACCCGCGAGCCCATATCTTGCTTGGGTTGGCACCCCGACACGGCACTGCCTGGGCACGGCACGGTCCGTGACCAGCACGACTCGTTTACAGGTGACACAACCCATTTAGCTAAACACGGTTCGTTTAGTACGAAAAATAGTCGTTTTATAGTCGTTGAAGATTTAAAAAATTCAAAAAAATCCTAAATTTTTTCCTACAAATAGGTGGCTGCCCTCTCATTTCCATACTAACAATCTTGCATTCTTTTCTATTAATTCTCTTGTGAAAATTCTTTTGCTCTTGATGGTAATTTGACAAAATTCAAAATAGTTTTGCAAAAAATCCAAAAAACTGAAATTCAGCTTCCGGCTTCTATCAAGAAATCAATGTAATAATTATGATTTAATTTTTCATTTTGTTATTAATTTAAATCATATTTTAGTATCAATAGCATAATTATTTATTGCAGTTTTCTTTATGGAACTAGGAGATTTTCCGTCTTTCCCAGCTGATTTTGGGATTTCACGCGAGGTGCTTCTTGCATCCTATGAAGTTCAAGAGTTGCAGGAGTTGTACCATCCTCAGGCTCTACCAGTGCTCCTGCGTCGACAAGCATCGGGATGAGAAGATCAAGATGCAGTATATCAGGAATCTGGGAAGATTTTGAGCAGATTTTTGAGACATCAGAGGGTGTCCAAAGCAGGTATGCTTTTTTGTAAATACTGTAAACACAAATGAACTGCGAAATCTTCAAGTGGAATGGGGCACTTGAAGAGACATGCTAGGAGCTGCAAAAGAAAAGTGGGGGTGGCTTTGAGACAGACGCAGCTGCAATACAACCCAAACGGTACGGTACGTAATTAGGACTACAATCCTGAGGTAACTCATGAATCTCTCTATCGTTTGATCACTTCTAAAAATCATCCTTTAAACTTTGGTGAGTCACCTGCATTTGAAAACTATATTAAGACCACTCATAATCCTAGGTTTTCTATAGTTTCTAGATCGATAACAACTAGAGATTTAATTAAATACTATAATAATTATAGTAATAAGTTAAAATAGCAATTTAGTTCTTATACTTTTTCTGTGTATTTGACATCTAACATATGGAGTGGTAGAGCTAAAAAGAATTACTCCCTCCGTCTCAAAATATAAGACATGGTTTGACTTGGTACAGTCTCCTAAACTATACTTTGATCCTTTATTTCTCTTATCCAATATCATTCATACAAACAAAATCACTATCATTACAAAGTACTTTCAAATACGAATTCAATGGTACCACTTTTATATCACAAAATTTTTATATAGTTAGATAAATCATTGGTCAAAAATTTTAAAGTTTGAATCTTGAAATACGTGCGCGCCTTATATTTTGAGACAGAGGGAGTACCTTAGGGCCTGTTTGGTAGAGCTCTAGATCCCAGCTTCACCTGAGATCTGAAATTTGTAGGCTAAAATAATGTGAATTAAGTTTATATTTTTGGTCTAAAATGCAAACAAGATGATCCATCTAAACACTCTTAATATACTCATAGCTCCAGCTCCACGGATCTGGTGAAGCTAGAAATACCCAGCTCCACCAGATCCACGAATTTGATGGAGCTGGAGCCCTGCCAAACGCACCCGTAGTGTAGTTGCTCATTATGTAAACAATGAATGGCAACTAGAAAAGAGAATTATAGGATTCAAATTAATTGATGTAGCACACACTAGTGAAAATATTGCTAATTGTATTGTAAAAGTTGCGAAAGATTTTGACCTTACTGATAAGATTTTTATAATAACATTAGATAATGCTTCAGCAAATACTTTTGCCATGAACATTCTTAGTCTGCTTTTTAATTCGTATGTTGAATCTTTCTTATTACATCAGCGTTGTGCTTGTCACATTATTAATCTTATAGCTAAATCTAGTTTGAAGAGGTCCAATCAGTATCTTGAATTTTTTCCCACTGCAATATCTTTCTTAAATAATTCTAATAAACGAGTTGCAGCATATAAGACTTATTATATTGCAATGAATGTGCGTCCACATAAGTTTGGTTTGGATTTGCCTGTTAGATAGAACTCTACTTACTTGATGCTTAAATCTCTCATACCATATGAGAGCACA
Source organism: Guadua angustifolia (assembly GCA_036346375.1). Classification (NCBI taxonomy): domain Eukaryota; kingdom Viridiplantae; phylum Streptophyta; class Magnoliopsida; order Poales; family Poaceae; genus Guadua; species Guadua angustifolia. Next base: position 4,806,967 of record CM070520.1, read on the forward strand.
TTTTTTATTTTTATTAACACGCACTACCGTAGACAGGATAGTCAACCGCTACTTATAGAACAACATTGGTATATTACTAAATACTTGCTATCATTTTTAGAATTTTTTTATGATTCCATCGTTGCTTTATCTAAAGTTTATTACTCAACTCTACTTTAATTGTATATCATATTTCAGAAATTGCTACCTACTTAAGGAGCCACAAAATGATAATATATTGCGTAAAGTTGTTTATACTATGAAAACTAAATTTTTGAAATATTGACAAGAAATTCTTGTGATATGTGCATTTCTATATAGTTTAGATTCTAGAGCTAAAGTTCGAGAATTCTTTAATGTTCTCTTACTTCTAAGTGATATGGTAGGTACTGATTATTCTAGTTATTTTTTAAATATCCGTACTAACTTATTTCAAGTTTATAATAAGTATGATCAGAAATTCATTCGAGCTCGCATTTAGCGACCTCCACCAGTACCCACAACAAGTAAGAAGAAAACTGCATGAGGAAGGATATGGGGTGCAGGTGGCTCTTCTCAAGAAGTTCGACTACAACAACCACAAGTGCAAACACATCAAGCGGTGGAGATCTAGTTGCCTATCTTAATAGCGACACTGTCAATTATCAAAAGCAGCAAGAGGAGGACTTTAGCATTTTGTAGTGGTGGCACAAGCACAAGATAATATATCCGGTGCTTTTCATATTAGCACATGATGTGTTGATAGTTCCTGTCTCCACGGTTTCTTCAGAGTCTACTTTCGGTCTATCCAGAAGAATAATCGAGGATAGAAGAACAAATATGACAAGTGAAATGGTGGAAATACTTCCCACTGTGAAAGATTAGGAACAAGCTGATCAACGAGCTCAACATACTTAGAAAATGTTGAGCTAGCAGAGGCATTCAAAAATCTTTATCTAGATAATTAGGAAGAATAATTGTAATTTTCACTTTTTTACTGTATCACTGAGCTATATGTTGTACTCTTTTTCTTTGTCAAGGTTTTCTTGTGTCGAGTTTTTACTTGGAAAAGTTTTTAACGAAAGCGCAGATATCAATAAAGCTCATTATTTAATTACAATTATTTGTCTCATTTTAGAATTTATCTCATATTTTAGCTTTTTCTTAATTTATATTTATATATATATATATATTAAAATGTTTTCTACATCCTTCGAATTTTCCTAATTATTCTAAATTTTTCCTATTTTTTCTGATTTTTTTCATATTTTTTCTACAATTTTTTCATGCTTTTTTATTTTTTTATTTTTTAACTTTTTTTTGAATTTTTTGACGCTCTTGGTGACAGGTGCCTACAGTGCAGTGATTAGCCTGTAGGCCATACTTGAGTGCCTCTTCACGACGGGCGGTATGGCATGGCTAGGTGTGGGCATTCGATTTGATCGGTTTGGTTTTAAAATAATTTGGTTTTTTGAAATTAGCAACTGAATTTCTCGGATCAAAATAAAAAATCGAACCGAATTAACCGAAATATTTTAGTTCGGTTAATTCGGTTAACCGAAATATAAATAAACACTAGATAGATTAGATTTAGTCCTTCTCAATCGCAACATAGAGTAGAGATAAACTCATACAATATTCATAGATCATTACAATACAAGCATAATAGAACATATAAATGTACCAAACATATGCATAAATGTATTAGAAAATGAGAATTGTTTAGTGGCTTTAGGAATAATATTATAAAAGTTGTACTGTATATAGGCTATTCGGTTATTTCGGTTTTTAGAAGCAAAAAACCGAACCAAAAACCGAATTATATCAAAACAAAAACCGAAATGAAAACTGAAAACCAAAAAAACCAAAATAATCAGTCAATTCGGTTCGGATTGATAATTCAATTTCGGTTTAAAAATGTCTACCCCTAGATATGACCCGTTTATCGATCGGGGAAGCGGCGAGACCATGCCGGCCGCCCATCCGCCATCTCATTCACAAGACGTCAGCCCTCCCCCTTGCATCGAGGAAGACGAGGGTTCCGCCACCGCCGTCTTCGCCCATGTACCTTCCCCCTCCACGGCGCCCTCGTGAGAGCGATGGACCGCCGATCCCTCTCCGACAGTACTCCCGCCCGAATCCTCTCCCTGAAATTTTTTTAGATCAATAGGACATCAAAAAGAGATATCCCAGTTCCATTACTGAAACTGAGTAAAATTCAGTTAAGTTCGTACACTTGTTGCCAACAGTAAGCACAACCTGGCCACACGCAAAACTCAATAAAGCAAAAGATAACCAGACACCCTTAACCTGACATCACCAACAGAAAGCAATATAGCGCCACCTGAGCAAACCTCTAACTGGACCAACAAAAACCTCACCCATCATCTCAAGAGCGCATTACAAGAACAACCAGATAACAAAATCGCCAGAACAATACTCTCCAGGAATCGGCAATTCAGAGACAAAATAGACTCCATCTCAACAGCAAAGACACACAGGAAACATCAATCTAATTCTTTGCCCCCAACAGATTGCTGATAAAATCTGCACGAAGTTTCAGCTCCAAAACGTTACTTGCATCCTGAGCTTCCACTTTCAACTGACCACCCTGATCATGGAACTCTCGGGACCCAGAAGGAGCGGCGCTTGAATTCTTATCTCCAGAAACCTGCAAAACAGATCTACCCTGGACAACATGTTCTCCTTGTAGAGCAGCCTCCAATCCCTCAAATGTATGAGTATTCTTCTCCGTATGGACTTTACACTTTTCCAACACTGAAATCGGAAAACCATATTATTTCTATTATTCCATAAACTCCACATGGCAGCTGCACAAATGGTATTTAAAGCAGCATTTCTATTATTACTAAGCCAAAAACGAGCCACAGATTCATAATTGAAACCAATATTCAATCCAAAGAACTCACCAATTAAACACCATATATTCTTAGCAACAACACAGTCAAAGAAAACATGACCAACCGTTTCAGGATCATCACAAAGACTACAACCAACCCCTCTATCAATCCCTCTATTTAGTAAATTGTCCCTAGTCATTAATTTGTTATAAGAAACAGGCCAAAGAAAAAAATGAATTTTAGGGGGGACAATCAAACTCCACACTGCAGGAATGAAAACCGGTAACACCCCTCTAAAGTTCATGATCACGTAAAGAGATTTGACTGAATAAACACCATTACTATTTTATTGCCAAATCAAAGCATCATCTTCATTAGTGAGCCTTAGAGAATTAGCCACTTCCACTAGCTCAAACCACCTGATCATCATAGTTTCAGAAAACGTTCTCCTAAAAGTGCATTTAACATTAGATCCATCCCAAATTTCAGCAATCGTGCAACCTTTTTCATTAACTATCATATACAGATGCTAAAACTGAATAGCCAAACAAGAGTTACCAAACCAAATATCTTCTCAAAACCTAATTTTATTTCCATTCCCAACATACCACCTATACCCAAATTTGGTAGCTTGCATAGCCCAACAAACCCCTTTCCAAAAAGCAGAAGCATGAACCGAGTCCGAAACAAAGATATTAGGATTTTCAGTATTGTATTTATACTTGATCAAGTCCTTCCATAACTTTTCCTCACTAGAGCAAAACCTTTTGATCCACGAGGCAAGAAGGCACATATTTAGATCTCTAATGTTAGGCACTCCTAGCCTGCCAAATTTCTTTTCCATACAAACTAGATGCCGATTGGCCAAATGCAATTTATTATGCCCCTCAAATCATTCCAAAGACAATTAGCCATATGAAAATTAATAAGATTTAAAGCCCACTTTGGAAAATTTTCTCCAATTCGTTCGCCTGCAAAGAATTTACTCAATTCTTGGTGTCCATTTCCATCAAAGGGGGATCAGAGGCACTCTTCCGAGAAGCAACGATCTGAAATCGATAGCGGCGCTGAGGACTCCAAAGACTGTACATTCGGCTTCATCCTCGATTCGGGGTCACCGAGCACGCCACGGCAGCGGAATTGCTCTCGAAGCAAGGGCCTGGAAAATGGCGGCGGCGGCACTAGTTTCATGGACGCTTTGGGAAGGACTGCCGTCGTCGCCGTGGGCTCCATAAACACGCCGCGCCGCTATCCCGGCGTCCGCCATGTCCCGACCTCGAACTGGATCTACTCAGTATCCGTCCGCCAACTCGCGGTGGGGCCTCGCCGTCACGTTTGGTAGCGATTCTTGTCACATCAAGGAGCAGAGCACTGGAGCCGTCGTCGGGGAGGGCCGCCTACGAGATCAAGATGGGTTCTATTATCTTGACTTCCTCAGGATCCCGCAAAGCTAAGGCCTTTTCTCCTACATCACCTCTGTCCCCTGGCAAACGGTGAATGTACATGAGAGATTTAGTATTTTGCCACTTCAAACATGTGGCTTCGCAAATTTGCCACTGGACCTATATTTCATTGACTCAGATGATCCCATATGTCATTGACTCAAGTGGCATCATAATCAAAGAGTCAATCTTTGAAGTGGCAAATAACCAAAATTTTCGAATGTGTACAGCACTGGTCCTCCGCCAGCAACATACTACTCTCCGTCAGCAACAGAGACTCAGATGTGTTCCTTCAGTTTCACACACAGAGAGAGAGACAGAGAGAGAGAGAGAGGGAGGGAGGAGGGGGGGGGGGGAATAAAGGAAAAGGAGCAAACAAATAAAAAACAATAAAGAGGGTTGCTTGCCTATGCTATAATTCATGATGTTATATATTGTCGATGCTAGGTGTCTGTTTGCAAATACATGTGCGAGTATCCTCGTTAATTGCCTTGCTATCTAATATATGTTTGTTGTTATGCTTGCGAGTTTGATTTTGCCCTGGCTTATTGTTGATTTCATCCTTTGTATGGTACTTCTATGGCTTATGATATTATGAAATTGAAAAATGTGAGAATGAACTTTTTTTTTTCCAAAGCTCTGGAAATCTCAGATGCAATTTCAAATGGCCGAGGACTGAGCTAGCTCAGTTGGCAAGGGACGCGAGCTGCGCGCCCGCCCGCCTATGTTCGAGTCACTCGGCGCGTGCCCTCACAGTGGGCTGGCTGCAAGCGTAGTGTGCGTGTGTGGGCGTTGAGTGCATGTGTGAGTGTGTATGCGTTTGTAGCTCGGCTGATGTTGTTCTTCTTCTATAGTGCCAGAGCTCCTGGCCATTTTTTTTAAAAAAAAAAATCAAATGGCCAGACTTAGATATGTTTGAGCAAGCAAGCCTTCATTTTATACATTTCTGGACAGGTTCTGCATATACAAATGTCTACACTGATTCAGTGAGCTGCATGCTCATTTCTGATAACTATTGTTTCACAATTTGTATGCCCAATAGTTTGTAATTCGCCTTTGCTTTGGCCTTTTGTTGGAATCTAGATGTTACCTTTGTAACTAGTTTATAACTTCAAAATACTAATTCAATTTCAGCGAACACAAAGCATGAACCATTTCAGTTGCTATTGTTACCATTTGACACATGCCGATTATTGATTTTGAAGTCGTTACATTTTGGGCTGTTCGCCATTCCAAGTTGCCAAGATCGGCATCTCTCTGTTGATCCTGCACCAGATAGTATTGAGGATGATGATTGATCGATGTACCCGTATTCTGAACTGATTTTCTGTGGTCATGAAAATTTCCTGTTTCAGTTGATCATGAATTCCATGACTTCCATCTGATTTATCATTTGGCAGCTTACACGTTCGGCTCTGTTTTGAATTTAATGTTACTTTCTTGTGATACTGCTCTGCCATAGTAAAGACTATCTCTATCTGGTGCTATGGGTCATGATCATGGGTTTATTTTCATCTTGAGTTTATTTTTATGCTACAGCCTAGAAATTTGTTTTACTTTCAACATATTTTCGGCTTTGTTCCATTTGTAGCTGAATGTAAATGTTTGTGCTTATTTGACAAGGCGTCGTTCATTGAGTTAGGTAAGCTACATCTGGTTGTGTGGTTGTGAATTTTGTTGCTGATTCCTCTTGAGCTCACAGATTATAGGGCCTTGTTTTTTTTTACCTTTTTCTCAGCGAACTTGTATAATGCTTGAATTTGAACAGCTTGTAGCTTACGATGTTTCCACCAATTAGTTTACTATGCTACCTTTCTTGAAACAATAGTTTACCATCCTAACTGGGACAGTCTTTTCTAGCAGGTCTACTCGTCAGTGGCTCTGGCTTATGTGTTCAATCTAGAATTTGCATGGTTATATGCTATTATGTAACTTGATTAATTTAATCGGTCTGGTCCTTGCATATTGTTTTGCTGATTGGATAGTGTAGCATATTATTTTGGACTGCTCTTTATCAAATGCAAAGTTAATATGAATTTGTAAGCTGGTTATTGATCCCATGGCCACGGGGAGAAGTTTTACTTAATCCAGTCATCTGGAACTGGAAGAGTTCCGACTGCCATGGACTTGCTTATGGCCTTTCATAATCATCACTTTGCTCCATGAGACCAAATTTACTCCAAGGAAAACAGCAAAGCCACTGGTTGAGCGGCGATCGTCAGGGCACCCTGCCCAATCGGCATCAGAGAAGCTTGACAGCATCATGGTTGCAGATTTCTGAATCTTGAGGCCCAGATCAAGTGTTCCTTTCACATACCGAAGGATTCGTTTTACTGCAGCCCAGTGAGTATCAGTAGGTGCTTGCATATACTGACACACCTTGTTCACAAATCAGGCCGAGTCATTGTCAGATACTGTAATCCTCCTACTGTACTTTTGTACCTGAACTGCTCATCCTCTGAGAGTGAAGTCCCTTGATCTCTGAACAATTTTTCAGTTGAAGCCATTGGAGTGGAGATTGACTTGCTCTTCTCCATATTTACTTTCTTCAGTAGGTCAAGTGCATACCTTTTTTGAGACAGTAGAATTCCATTCCTAGCCTTCTTGACTTCAACGCCCAGGAAGTAATTAAGGGGACCCAAATCCTTTACTGCAAAATCATTCTTTAGCCGCTGAATTAGTTTGTCAGTAGCCTTGTCAGATGAGCTCACAATAATGATGTCATCTACATAAATGAGCATGTAGATGATCAATCCTTTCTCTCTGAACACAAGAAGGGATGTATCGGCTACTGAAGAACTGAACCCCAACTCATGTAACTTTCCTGTCAGTCTTGAGTGCAAGCCTTGGGAGCTTGCTTTAACCCATAAAGAGCCTTCTTCAGCCGACATATGAAGTTTGCTGGTCTGCTTGGGTCCTCAAATCCTGGTGGCTGTTTCATGTACACTTCTTCTTCAAGTACTCCATGCAAGAAAGCATTTTGGATATCAATCTATCTCATACTCCAGCCTTGAGTAACTGCTAAAGACAAGATTATTCTGATTGTGGATGGCTTGACCACTGGACTGTATGTGTCTCCATAATCAATGCCAAACCTCTGTTTGAACCCCTTTGCAACCAATCTTGCTTTCAGTCTTTCAACAGATCCATCAGCCTTTCTTTTTACTTTATATACCCATCTGCTGTCAATGAGATTTATTCCTGGTTTGGGTGGAATTAAATCCCATGTTTCATTCTTGATCAATGCTGAGTACTCATCCTCCATTGCTCTTCTCCAGTCTGCACTATTCATGGCCTCTTGAAAATTGCCAGGTTCAGATACAGTCCCTGGAACCACTGCAGCTTGCTTCTGTTCTGTTGTCGGATTTTCGACAGTCGTTGTCCCTGCAAAAGTTCTTGATTTTTCCGGATATCTGATAGTTCCATCAGTAAATTTCTTGGCCTGTACAATGTTGTTGCGCAGCCTGGTCCTCATGGGATGCTGACTTGCTATTTCTGGTACTATACCTAGAGCTGGCGCAGGTGGTTCTGAAGTTGAAGTTTCCTGCTCCTCTCCTTCAGCTATTCTGTTTGCAGAAGGTGAGCTTGATGCACTTGGGTGTGTTGTTTCACTACCTGCAGGAGAGACACTAGTACCAGGAATATCATCATCAGTAGCATAGTTGTTTTGACCAACACTCAAGTGAGAATTTTCAAGGACTGGTTCAGACTGTTCTTGAGGATTTATGAGAGAGTGTTCAGAATAAACAGTGGCTTTAGTCAGAGTTGGAAGAAGAACTGGATGATGTGAGGTTTTGGGTGAGACTGATGGTTTGAAATTCTCAAAGGGAAATACATTCTCATCAAACACTACATCTCTAGATATGTAGATTTTGCCTGTGTCTTGATCAAGACATTTGTACCCCTTATGAGAAGATCTATAACCCAGGAATACACACATCTTAGTTCTGAAACTCAACTTTCTATCATTGTAGGCTCTTAAATTGGGCCAGCATGCACAGCCAAACACTCTCAGCTTGGAGTAGTCAGGATTTGTGCCAAAAAGTTTATGCATAGGTGTGTCCTGATTGATGACAGGTGTTGGCATTCTGTTAATAAGGAAACAGGCTGTGTTAAAGGCTTCATCCCAATAGGTAAGAGACATGTGAGCCTGCGCAAGCAGAGATAGTCCAGTTTCCACTATATGACGATGCTTTCTTTCTACTAGCCCATTTTGTTGGTGTGTGTGAGGACAAGAGATATGGTGTTCAATGCCAGTGGCCTTGAAGTAGCTGTGCAGACGGTGGTATTCTCCCCCCCAATCGGATTGAACCGAGCGAATTTCGGATCCTAGAATTTTTTCAACGTGTTTCTGAAATTGGAGAAAGACAGCTTCTACATCTGATTTGCATCTCAAAAAATAGACCCATACATATCGACTGAAATCATCAATGAAGGTGCAATTATTTATTGATTGAAGAGCAGGTCCCCATACATCGGTGTGGATCAATTGCAAAGGTGCTGTAGATACATGTTGCGAAGGAGTAAAGGACAACTGATGTGCTTTTCCTAGTTGACAAGCATGACAGACCAAGGAAGGAGAAACACTTGCATCTACAGCTATACTATTATTCTGAAGAACACGAGGAACAATTGGAGAAGCTGGATGTCCTAGTCTTCTATGCCATTGCTCCTTGGAAATTTTGGATGAAAGCAAGGCTTGACTAGAGTGGTTATTAGGCAGGACGTAGAGGCCATTCCTACATCTGCCTGTGAGAAGAAGATCCCTCGTGGCTCGGTCCTTTACAAAGAAACAATTAGGATGAAATTCAACAAACGCGTCATTATCATGGGCTAGTTTTCGAATAGAAATCAGATGCTTATTGATGCGTGGGGCATACAGGATTTGGTTCAACAACAATGGACGCTTAGAACCAGTAATTGATGCATTCCCAACATGAGAGATGGACAAACCTGAGCCATTTGCTACTTGAATCTGATCAGTGCCGGTGTAGCGCTCCTTTGTAGTGAGTCACTCGAGCTCGTTGGTGATGTGGTCCGTGGCACCAGTGTCCACGTACCAGTTGGCGTCGCCGGAGTGTGAGTTTATCGCCATGGCTGCCTGCTTGACGTTGTCATTAGCCTGATACGCCTGATCGAACCGATGCCAGCACTGGAGTGCGTCGTGGTTCGGCTTGCCGCAGATCTGACAGGGCCCAGCACTACCGGAGTTGTTCTAGACCTTGGACGAGAGGCTGTTGCGTCCTCCCTGACCACGACCACCATTCCCTATACGGCCGCGTCCACGGCCTCCTCTGCTGCCGCCGGTAGCACCACGGCCAGCAACCCTGTTGACATTGTTAGCTGAAGAAACCTGGCTGATCGTACCGTTGCGGACGTGACGCATCTCAGAGCTCAGCATATGTGCGTACACATCGTTGATGGTATAGATGTCAGTGCGCGTTGTGATACTCGTGACCAGGGATTCATACTCTGGGCCGAGACCTTGCAGCATTTAGGCGATCAACTCATCATCGTCGAGTTTCTTTCCAATTGCAGCAAGGGTGTCGCCGAGGCGCTTGACCTTGCGGAAATAATCGGCAATGGAGAGGTCCTTCTTCTGGATCGTGGCGAGCTCCATGCGGATCTGCATCGCCCGCGCCCTTGATGTGGATGCAAACATCCTCTCCAGCGTGGTCCAGGCGGCGCGCGCGGTGGACGCGCCCACTGTCGTAGGTACGGCAAAATTTGTGCCGTCCAGAGCAGGTAGTTCTCCTGCGTGAGCTTGACGTTGATCACATGGCCAACGGAGGGCGAGGGCATGGTGTTGAACTGGATGGATGAATTGCTCGTGGAGCTGCGGGGAGAGGCAGACATGGTGGGCAGCAGAAAACGTGGATCTCGTGGATCTTATGGCTCTGATACCATGTAAAGTGATGCCAATCGCACCTCTCTCATTGAGGGTGTGTTCCATTTATAGAAGGGCAAATACATGCAGATTGATCAACGGATCCATGATCTCACGACGCCTGAGCATGCGGTGAGCGCGGTCACCACGTCGTTCACAACGCAAGACTCGCTCTCTCTCAACTAACTACACTAGATGTTACAGACTCTGTTACAGACATGCATGTGGCAACATAACAAGCTACTAATTCTAACAGGGAATACATCCAAATCCGATACATTGTGCAGTATCAGTATGCTTGGATGGGACTGTCGAGATATTTGAGGCCCCAAGCTCCTACACAACTAACACTTTTGTAGATAAGTAAATTAGAAGCTTCACTTACTTCCAGTCATTACGCAGTTATCTCTGACATGAGTTACCACACTGCTCTTCAAATTCACCGAACATTAATTAGGTTGAATTGCATAATTCTTGTTATTTATCCATGTCAATTTTATGTGTTCCTCTCGATCAATTGGCCTATAATTTTCAGTCGATTATGTCTATCTTTGATTCTTTAACACTGTTATACATAGTGGGCAGTGACCCCGCCTTTTAAGCACTCATGGAGGCTAGTAGTTTTTGTCCCATCAATGTTAAAGTGTTACTAGCATTATTTACAAGCAAACTGCAAAAGTTTCTTGCTAGTAGAATTAAACATCACATAAATAATGAAGTCGCCAACATATTTGCGTGCAGAAGAACATCAATAATGTAATGTCTCGCATTTGAATAAAAAAGACTTTCAATCATAATACATACCTTAAGTAACAAATCATGTAAAAAAGGCTGTTTAAAACTCAAAACAGATATTATCGAGGCATCTAACATGATTGAATGGCATGCCATACTCATGTACTAAATATTTCTTGCGTATGTATAGTCGTTCACCTTTGTTAATCATCTTGTCCCTTGCCTTAACAATTCTGTGTTACCATAAACAGTGTTCCTCATATGTACATCAAACTAACAAGTAGACCAACACAGGGTAATCCAGTACCTAAGTTTGATAATGTGCTTTCGCATTCGCTCAAGATTATCATCCATTGCTTGTCATAAATATTTACAATGATCCCACAAAGTGCATCCAATTACATTTGCGTATCATATTATGAGTTCTATAGCAGAACCAGCTGAGGCTAACTACATTAAACAAACAATTGGTAAATGAAGACAAGAATCAGGAAACCCTCTTGTAAATCCAAGGTAATCTTCCATCATGTGTATATACATGGTGGTGGCATATCATTATTTTGCTTTCAAATGTAAGAAAGACCGATAAAATAAAACACTAAACATCTAGCACACAATCTTATGTAGCAATAGCAAGACCAAAAGCAACGTTTGCTAACTCTAACCAACACCTCTGCTATGTGGCTCATGGTGATGCTTTAAGGCGTTTGGTTTTATCGCGGAATTCGGTTAACATATTTTGTCTTATTGTGGCGACGTAGTCTTGAGCAACGGTGCTTGTGCCCGCCTTGGCCAATACCATGCAGGAATGGGACATGGAGAGAAGGTTGATAGAGGTGTTAAAGGGCGTTGGAGGCACGCAACAACCCATAGTTGCTACGGACGGTGTAGGTGGCCTGCATCATCACTCCTCAGACGTTAGTCATGAAGCACCTCCACAACCTCCTCCTGAACTTCTTCAGCTCACCCCGCACGAGTGCAGAGAGAGGAGTTTGGTTCTACGAGAGATGGTGAACTCTGGTTCTAATAGTGTGATAGTGGAGTCTTATGAGAGATTGGCCGGAGAACAGATTAGGGTAGTAGCGACACCCATATTAAACGGTAGAGCAATACGTCTGCAACACTCCGGCATGGATGCTGTATCAGCAGAACCAACATCATCATCACCATTGTAAGTCGAGTCTGGTACGAGAGAGAGAGCACACCAGCGACCATGACTTACATAAGCACGAGCCGCTTGATCTGTAGTCGCGCATTGCCAGGTGCACAGATGACAAGTATGGATGATGTGGTGGCATGCTCTGAATTATAAGTGATGGCAGATTTACTTGTCAGAACCAAGACAGAACTGACAGATCAAGCGAAGGCTGTACGATTGCCAAAAATACAAGAACAAATTACTAACAACAGTAAATAAATAGGTCTGGGTTGGAGCAATACGTACGGACATGAAATGTGTTGCAGATTCAGAACCAGCATCACCGTCGCTCATGTCGTGAGCGATCAAGAGACCCAAGGGGTTGATTCTTCGTTGGCTGCCCAGTGACTGTAACGTGCTCCGGTCGTCAGCGACATGTCTGAAATCGACGGACGGTTGCTGGAGAGAGAAGATCTCTGGACCTCGAAGAAGATATCCGCATTAGTTAGACTAGCTATGTATTTTAAAACTGCATAACAAAATCTAAACCACAAAGGCGCAAATACAAGTAGAAATTCCTCCCAAAAAATCGGAAAATCTGTAGGAATAACTGAGCTCGCGCGCGTAACAGAAGTCCCCGCTTCCTATAACAAATGACCACCTCGGCAGCTCCAGAAGCTTACCAAAACACACCGTCTCAGGCCAAGCAAAACGCAAACGAACGGTACGGTGCTTCGAAACCAGCCATGGTGAAGCCGAATCGGTTGGAACACAACGCAATAATCGCAGCTACGCGTCGCATAGCCGGAGCGCGCTGACATCATCAACAAGTAGCTGGAAAAGGCTAAAGAGGAGTGGCCTACCCGCCACCTTCTGGGCGCGCCCTTAGCAGGGATGTCGAATGGGTCGGAGGCGCCGCCGCTGATGCTGCCCCAGCTGCCGCCCCCGTTGCGCCGCCGCGTCGTCGCGCAACCGCAGGAGAAATGACGCGCCTGGACAAACCCCGTTGCCCCGGGGCGTCGTTGTGGTGGTGTGGGTGTTTGGGGGTGTGTGTGTGTTCTCCCGCGATGGGAGGGGAAATCCGGTTGGTGTCTCTGCCCGGGGTGGGGAGGGGGGTGTTATAGGGAAGCCAGATGGTGACGACGCAAGAGGGGGAGGGCGGCTCAGATGGAGTCAGACTTATGTTTACAATTTTCCTTCTTTAGCTTTACAATTGGCAACGAACTGCTGTGCAATCAGGTTTTCCGTACAATCTAATTAAGAAAAGTTTCAAAAAATTTTGAAAAAAATCATGGATGTACATCTCATCTTACCCCATCTACATATAAATTTTTATAATCAAATTCGTGCTATACTAGAAGTTACAAAAAAGATAAATTTGAGGTGCATTTGAACTATTCAAGTTTGTCAGAAATTTGTCTTTTTTTGTAACTTCTAGCATAGGACGAATTTGATCATGAAAATTTATATGTATATGGGGTAAGATGAGATGTACATCCATGATTTTTTTCAGAATTTTTTGAAATTTTTCTTAGTTGGATTGCACGATGATTGCACGGGAGGCCTAATTGCACAGCAGTCGTTGCCTTTACAATTTTCCTTCTTTAGCTTACAGTTTTCCTTTGCATTGGACAGTTGGTCTACTGTATATTATGTTTTGAACTTTGCAAAAGAAGTTTAAAAATGTGTATTGTACTTAAATTCATAATTTTCCCCTGGGTATTCCGTACTCTTCGACTAGAGCAGGTGTGGCCAATTGGCCTATAGTTTGGAGTAACCTGCCGTTTCATCGAGGGCACAGAGGGTAGAAGTGAGTACTACTTTCTTCTTGTTGATCACTCTGCCCGTTTAGTCGAGCATGGCAGAGGGTCTATGTGACGGAAATATATATGACCCTGAGCCTGTACATGATTTCTTTGAGGACAACAATAACAAGATGGCAGAACTGCGCTGCAAAATGTGCAAACGGTTTAGCTGGAAATCAATTATAATTGTCATCTCAATCTTTTTTTTAAAAAAAAAAAGCTTTCCATAGCTCTAGAGTTCACACGCGCTGTCATGCTGCCACCTCTTCTTCCATCTGATCCAATTCGTGCGAAGTAACGCGGATTACAGGGGACGAGTCTCTTTCTTTTCCCTCGAGAAATAAGTACACCAAAACAAAGATGGATCTTTCTCTGTTCTGAAGTTCACTAACAACACTTTCTCTAACGACGAAACATTAGTTCTGAGACGACAAGGTGCCGGTTCTTGAGTATGTGAGTTCTCCCGGGCGACACCAAGTCTTCAGTCCTACAGTAAAAAGGTAGCAAAAGACCCCAAAAAAATTCATATTTGAAAAGGTACAAATTATCCAATCATGCTTTATTTTTTGTTTTCCCCTAATCTAGAACATGATTAAGGCTGTTTGCTGATAAGATCGACTTCAAGCCAACCCAAGTGCACCTTGTAAACAATAATACAAAGTTTCTGGTCCTGACGATTGCCGAGCAACAGGATGAACACAAATACTATATTTCAGAATTTGACTACAAGTCATCGTTCTAGTTGCATTCTTGGAGAACAGCACAATTTCTGATGTTGGATTACTCAAGTAGTTCCAAATGATTCAGCACGCTACAGCTTATCAATTCGTAAGCGTACTAACAGGTCAAAAGTACTACTAACAGACTTTCGAGGAAAACTGTTGATAGGCCAAAAGTTAGACAATTAATCTAACATGGTTTCATAATTCATCAGGGCAACGGCATACTGGAGAGCATACGACGAGGCTTCATTCAGGAGCTCTTTTACAGTGCATTAAAATCAATA